>CAJQUN010000470.1:0-428752 GCA_907163345.1 Haberlea rhodopensis | reverse complement strand
GTAAACCCTAATCCTTAAGTGCGGAATAAAGGCATAATAGAGCTAAATAAATGATCAGAGTAGAGTAAACAAGTTGAGTCTATGAGCTTAAGCCTTTACATGCCAAAATAAGGACTACCAAAAAGGATTAATTACATTCCAACAAATGAATGTGTCCACTATAGTTTTACGCTACTCCTAGAGTAGGAACTATACAAAGAATCCTGTCCTTTCATCTACCAAAGATGCTCGAGAAGCTCACTTGTCTTAACCCGTTCAAGCCCCATCTATCATGCCAAAAAGGTACCTACAAGGACAACCCCCAAACATGAGCAATAATAATCATTCATATTCAACACAATGTGAAGATAAAGCGTAAATGCATAATCAATATAAAACACTTCCTGTTTTCCCATGCATTTCAAACGCTTCCCGTTTGGTTGTCCCGTGTACCATAACTCATGAGTATAATCAACAGATTATTTTTAATGGCCAAAACATGTCATGACATCATATACCATTTCAACTGTACCACATATTGGTCACCATTCCCTAGTCTGTCCATCACAGTGTATTTTAATGCCCCTCGCTTATATTCATATGGGCGGCATAGGATAACCTCGCTACAATGGACATGCGGCGCTCCCACCCCTCGCTTCACAGAGAGCGGCAAATACCCTTTCCTCGCCCCATATGACAACCACGCTCAAATGTGACATGCGGCGCTCCCACCCCTCGCTTCACATTTGGCGGAACCAATACAAAAAGCGGCAAGCATTAAAATCATCAAAGGATGACCACGACTCATGGGATGTGCATCCAATAATCATAATATGCATCTAACATCAATATGCATAAATTACCATGTATATGCATCCACTATGCAATACCTCATATGGCATAATCAACATGTATATGCATCCACTATGCAATACCACATATATACCCGCATCCACAATGCATAAACAATGAGTATATAAAATACATGTTACCGTGGGTGCTCGTACGTCCACTACGTACCTTTCCAAAATGTGGAATGTGATTGGACCTCAATTCCTTGGCTGCGTTGCCACCTGGGTTGGTTCTACATATTCACAAATACCAATATTAGAACCCAATAATAGTCCAATATCAAAAATCCCACAAAAACACCCAAAAATATTAATTTTGGTGTCTCGCGATCGATCGCCATCAAGCCCCGATCGATCGCGAGAACACACTGCCTCGGGCAACAAAAATGCACAATCCGCGATCGATCGCGGAGCTAGCGCCGATCGATCGCGGCCATCGCCGATCGATCGCGCCCAGCTCGCGATCGATCGCTGAGGCTTACTGCCTCAGCCCTGCTGCTTCGCGATCGATCGCGAGAAAATCGCCGATCGATCGCCGAGCTGCGGGAAATCGAGATTCGGGCACTATTCACCCATCTCTTTCCCCAACTCATCTAAACCCACATACACCAACACCAACCAATACCAATACTCAAACCAACACTAAACATCATAACAAACTCAAATATACCACATCCAACCAAAATATTACCAAAACCACAACACCCAACACAACCCATTTTAAACCCTTTAAAAACCAAACTAAACTCAACCAAAACCTTACAAAATTAATACATGAGGTACCCATACCTCTTGGGGATCTCAAATCACCCAATAATCTCCACAATAAGAGATTTTGCAAGGACTTCTCTCCACCTTAAAGCTCAAGAACGAAAATGTGAAGAAAAGAGAAGGGTTTGGGTGTTTGGAAATGATTTTGGTAGAGTGAGGTGAAAGTTGGAAATAAAAAGGGTGGGTTTATTAAATCAAATGCATACCAATTAATTCCATGGTGTATAAAACACCCCAACATGATATTTTCAAGGCATTTACTCAAATGCACCATAATATCAATTAACACATGATTTCTAATAAATTGCTAACCAAGGCAAATAAATCATGCTTCCCATAATATTACCCAACATGCACCACATGCACCTTGAAATGCAACCCCGGGTCACCCTATCCATATGACCATGCATTCTCCATAAGGTAAATAAATCCCAAAACATAATCAATTACCACATAATTAATCATGTAAATACAATTAAAGCCAAATAGCAATTAACCATTTCGGGGATGTCACAATACTCCCCTACTTATAAGATTTCGCCCTCGAAATCACCTGCACTTACCCCAAACAGAAACTAAACATAAACTCATACCAGAGAATAGTTCCGGGTAGTGCTGCACCATATGCTGCTCCGTCTCCCACGTAGCCTCCTCGACACCCCCTGCGATCCCACTGAACTTTGATCATCGGTATCACTTTGTTCCGAGTCTACGGTCTGCTCTGTCCAGAATTCTAACAGGCCGTTCCACATAAGATACATCTGACTCTAACTGAACTTCGGAAGGCTGTAACACGTGAGACGGATCCGGCTCATACTTTCGCAGCATCGATACATGAAACACATCATGTATCCCAGATAAAGAAGGCGGCAAAGCCAGTCGGTAAGCCAATGTGCCAATGCGCTGCAAAATCTCGTACGGTCCCACAAACCTCGGAGACAGTTTCCCGCGCATCCCAAACCGCACAACGCCTCTGAAAGGCGAGATCTTCAAAAAGACCTTATCTCCCAACTGAAACTCTAACGGTCTCCGCCGTTTATTTGCATAAGCTGCCTGTCTGTCTTGGGCCGCTTTCATTTTCTGCCTTATAGTCTTTATCTTCTCTTCCATTTCCCGGATCAACTCAGGCCCTCCGACCGATCTACTGTCCAAATCATCCCAACATAAGGGTGATCTACACCGTCTGCCATAAAGAGCTTCAAACGGAGCCATCTGAATACTTGCCTGGTAGCTATTGTTATACGAAAACTCTACCAAAGGCACTGAATCCTGCCAAGAGGCATCAAACTCCAATACACAAGCTCTTAACATGTCCTCGAGCGTCTGAATAGTGCGCTCGGTCTGGCCATCCGTCTGAGGATGATAAGCAGTGCTCAATCTGACCTCAGTTCCCAAAGCTGACTGAAGGCCTTCCCAGAAATGAGATGTGAATCGCGGATCTCGATCTGACACAATAGAAACGGGGATCCCATGCAATCTCACCACATCTCTAATATACAACTGCGCCATCCTCAAAAATGTAAATGTCATGCTATAGGGGATAAAGTGGGCTACCTTGGTCAATCTGTCCACAATCACCCAAATAGCATCGAAGCCTGAAGCACTCCTCGGCAAATGAGTCACGAAGTCCATGGAAATGTGCTCCCACTTCCACTTCGGTATCTCCAAGCTCCTCAATTCGCCGCCAGGTCTCTGCCTCTCTGCCTTAACCTGCTGGCAGATCAGACACCTCTTCACAAAAGCGACGACATCAGACTTCATTCTCTTCCACCAAAACTGACCACGCAGATCTCTGTACATCTTCTTCCCGCCTGGGTGGATACTAAGTCTGCTACTGTGAGCTCGCTCCAAGATTTCCTTACGCAACTCCGGCGCACTCGGAACTACCCAGCGGTTACCCAATCTCAAAGATCCGTCGTCGGCCACTCTGAACTTCGTCGGCTGACCAAGATGCACTATAGACAACCATCTCTGAACCTCAGCATCTGACCTCTGAGCTCTCCTGATGTTCTCATAAATATCTGGCTCAGCTAATAAGGTAGAGACATACACTGGTGATGCATCTATGTCAAAGTCATAGCCCATATGGCAATAGGAGGTCATCATCGCCGACAAATGGATGACGTCCTCAGCAGAACTCCTTACTTTCCGGCTCAAAGCGTCTGCTGTCAAATTGGCCTTCCCCGGATGGTACTCTATTTCGCAATCATAGTCCTTGAGTAGGTCCATCCATCTCCTCTGTCTCATGTTCAGCTCCGCCTGAGTAAATAGAAACTTGAGACTCTTGTGATCCGTGTAGATGGTAAACGACGTACCATACAAATAATGCCTCCAGATCTTCAAGGCGAAGATGATAGCCGCCAATTCCAAGTCATGAACTGGATATCTGGTCTCATGCGGCTTCAACTGCCTCGATGCATAAGCTACCACATGCTTATCTTGCATCAGAACACATCCAAGGCCCTGCAGTGATGCATCCGAATACAGAACAAATCTGGAGTTCTCCGTCGGGATCACTAACACTGGCGCCGTCGTCAACCGGTGCTTTAACTCCTGGAAGCTCTCCTCACAAGCTTCTGACCAAAAGAAAGGCACACCCTTCTGAGTCAACTGAGTCAGCGGCTTGGCAATCTTCGAAAAGCCCTCAACAAAGCGCCGATAATACCCGGCCAAACCAAGAAAACTCCGGATCTCAGGCACAGAAGTGGGGGCAGCCCACTCCATCACAGCCTCAATCTTCTTCGGGTCCACTGATATCCCACTGCTCGAAATGACATGCCCCAGAAACACTACACTGCTCAGCCAAAACTCGCATTTACTGAGCTTAGCATACAACTGATGCTCTCTGAGAATCTGAAGCACTGTCCTCAAGTGTTTCACATGATCTTCTTCGCTCCGGGAGTAGATAAGAATGTCGTCAATAAACACGATGACGAACTGATCAAGATACTGCTGAAACACTCTGTTCATCAGACTCATGAAGACGGCCGGGGCGTTCGTCACACCGAACGGCATCACCAAGAACTCATAATGCCCGTATCGAGTCCGGAACGCTGTCTTTTGCACATCTTCCTCTCTGACCCGAATCTGATGATACCCGGATCTCAAATCAATCTTGCTATACACCCTGGTACCTTGCAACTGATCAAACAAGTCATCTATCCTTGGGAGAGGATACTTGTTCTTCACTGTAACCTTATTCAGCTGCCGGTAATCGATGCACAGCCGCATCGAACCGTCCTTCTTCTTCACAAAGAGGACTGGTGCGCCCCATGGCGACACGCTCGGGCGTATATAACCCCTGTCCAAGAGATCCTGCAACTGCTCTTTCAACTCTCTCAACTCTGCCGGTGCCATCCTATAAGGTGCACGAGAGATAGCGGATGCCCCTGGCAGCAACTCGATCCCAAATTCAACTTCCCTAGCCGGTGGAAATCCTGGGATCTCTTCTGGAAATACATCAGCAAATTCTGCCACAACTGGTACATCCTCAACCTTCAGTTCTTTACTCTTTTCAGACGTGTCCACGGCATATATAAGATAGCCCGTGTGTCCACGTTCCAACAACTGAGACATCTTGATCGCTGAAATCAACGGAATCTTCGCACGAGACCCGTTGCCAAAGAAAGTCCACTGACTTCCCAACTCAGGTCTGAACTTCACTGTTCTCTGCCGGCAATCTACCACTGCCTGATATCTGTTCAGAACATCAATACCCAAGATGCAGTCGAAGTCTGACATACCCAGCACAATCAAGTCTGATCTCAACTCGTTGCCCTCAAATAAATGAGGCTATCTGCCAAAAACTGATCAGCAACGACGTTTCTTCCAGTGGGTGTCGAGACCAATAGAGGCGTGGGCAAAGAAGACGTGCGCATATGGTGTCTTTCCACAAATCCCACAGACACAAAGGAATGGGAGGCACCTGTATCTATCAAAACAAAAGCAGGGTACGTAAATAAATGACACGTACCGGCAATCACCTCCTCTGGAGCTGCCTGAGCCTGCTCCCTGGTCAGTGCATATACTTGTCCCTGGGGTGGTCCCACTGTCTGACCTCCCGATGGACGAGGCCCAAACTGTTGCCTCTGCTGCACTGTCCTGTCCTCAAATCTCGGCCTGTTGCCCTGATACTCTGACTGGCCTCCCCTGGTGGGACAATATCGAGCAATGTGGCCCATCCTGCCACATACATAACATGCAGGACACTTATTTGAAGAATGCGGCCCTCCACAATTGTTGCACTTAGGCTCTCCGGCCTATCCCCCTGTGAAGATCCTCGATTGGCCGACCAATTTCCCTTCTTGTTATCCTGCTTCTGTCCAAAGTATTTCTTCCCACCATACCGTGAAGATGAAGAGGCACCACGGGGTTTTAAATGACTCACCCGAGGTCTCAAACTGTCAGTAGTCTGCCTCTGTGGCGGTACCCGGTGGTGGCATGGCATAAGCTCCCACTCCAAGCTCAGCAAGTTCCGCTCTTGTGAGAGCATCATCAAAAGAAGTTGGGTTATTGATGATAACCCGGTCGTAGAGCTCCGGTCGCAGTCCTTTCATGAAATTTCTCATCTTGGCACGTCCATCAGAGGCAATATGGGGGACATACCTCAGTAGTGATGAGTACTGTGTGGCATAGTCTGCCACTGTCATGTTCCCTTGCCTCAGATTGGTAAATTCATCCTCTTTTGTCTGCCTTGCTGCCGCGGAGAAGTATCGGTTCAAGAACCTGGTCCTGAAGAGCGTCCAGTCAATCACAGCACCCAGTGCTCTCATCTCCATCACTGTGCTCCTCCACCACATCAATGGTTTCTTAGCCAACTGGAACTCCGCCAGCCTCAGCCAAGCAGTAATAGCACAAGGAGCCGATACAAAGATCTGCTCAAGTCTCTCTAACCACTCTTCAGCCTCTTCTCCGGACTCTGTCCCCTCAAACCGGGGCGGATGATAAGACAGAAACTGCGTCAAGCTAATCTCACCCGGTAGCAATAACTGGACTACTGGTTCCATTCCCACAGCCGGTGGAGGTAGAGGATTAGCCTGTCCAATACTCGCATTTACACTCCCAACATCTCCGACTTCCTCATTAGCAGCCATGCTGTAACACAAATGTTAACAACAATCCAAAGCAATATATAACATGTCGTTAGATAACAGGAGTGATATAAGCATGTTAGTATAACAGGATATACAATAATATGCACCACATGCATAAACATGCTCCAAATGTAAGCACCTAGCCAACCATGCTAAGGCTACCCTTCACTCGTTCCCGGGTTTTCTAACCACTGCTCTGATACCACTAATGTAAGGACCCTAATCCTTAAGTGCGGAATAAAGGCATAATAGAGCTAAATAAATGATCAGAGTAGAGTAAACAAGTTGAGTCTATGAGCTTAAGCCTTTACATGCCAAAATAAGGACTACCAAAAAGGATTAATTACATTCCAACAAATGAATGTGTCCACTATAGTTTTACGCTACTCCTAGAGTAGGAACTATACAAAAGAATCCTGTCCTTTCATCTACCAAAGATGCTCGAGAAGCTCACTGTCTCAACCCGTTCAAGCCCATCTATCATGCCAAAAAGGTACCTACAAGGACAACCCCCAAACATGAGCAATAATAATCATTCATATTCAACACAATGTGAAGATAAAGCGTAAATGCATAATCAATATAAAACACTTCCTGTTTTCCCATGCATTTCAAACGCTTCCCGTTTGGTTGTCCCTGTACCATAACTCATGAGTATAATCAACAGATTATTTTTAATGGCCAAAACATGTCATGACATCATATACCATTTCAACTGTACCACATATTGGTCACCATTCCCTAGTCTGTCCATCACAGTGTATTTTAATGCCCCTCGCTTATATTCATATGGGCGGCATAGGATAACCTCGCTACAATGGACATGCGGCGCTCCCACCCCTCGCTTCACAGAGAGCGGCAAATACCCTTTCCTCGCCCCATATGACAACCACGCTCAAATGTGACATGCGGCGCTCCCACCCCTCGCTTCACATTTGGCGGAACCAATACAAAAAGCGGCAAGCATTAAAATCATCAAAGGATGACCACGACTCATGGGATGTGCATCCAATAATCATAATATGCATCTAACATCAATATGCATAAATTACCATGTATATGCATCCACTATGCAATACCTCATATGGCATAAATCAACATGTATATGCATCCACTATGCAATACCACATATATACCCGCATCCACAATGCATAAACAATGAGTATATAAAATACATGTTACCGTTGGGTGCTCGTACGTCCACTACGTACCTTTCCAAAATGTGGAATGTGATTGGACCTCAATTCCTTGGCTGCGTTGCCACCTGGGTTGGTTCTACATATTCACAAATACCAATATTAGAACCCAATAATAGTCCAATATCAAAAATCCCACAAAAACACCCAAAAATATTAATTTTGGTGTCTCGCGATCGATCGCCATCAAGCCCCGATCGATCGCGAGAACACACTGCCTCGGGCAACAAAAATGCACAATCCGCGATCGATCGCGGAGCTAGCGCCGATCGATCGCGGCCTCGCCGATCGATCGCGCCCAGCTCGCGATCGATCGCTGAGGCTTACTGCCTCAGCCCTGCTGCTCGCTATCGATCGCGAGAAAATCGCCGATCGATCGCCGAGCTGCGGGAAATCGAGATTCGGGCACTATTCACCCATCTCTTTCCCCAACTCATCTAAACCCACATACACCAACACCAACCAATACCAATAACTCAAAACCAACACTAAACATCATAACAAACTCAAATATACCACATCCAACCAAAATATTACCAAAACCACAACACCCAACACAACCCATTTTAAACCCTTTAAAACCAAACTAAACTCAACCAAAACCTTACAAAATTAATACATGAGGTACCCATACCTCTTGGGGATCTCAAATCACCCAATAATCTCCACAATCAGAGATTTTGCAAGGACTTCTCTCCACCTTAAAGCTCAAGAACGAAAATGTGAAGAAAAGAGAAGGGTTTGGGTGTTTGGAAATGATTTTGGTAGAGTGAGGTGAAAGTTGGAAATAAAAAGGGTGGGTTTATTAAATCAAATGCATACCAATTAATTCCATGGTGTATAAAACACCCCAACATGATATTTTCAAGGCATTTACTCAAAATGCACCATAATATCAATTAACACATGATTTCTAATAAATTGCTAACCAAGGCAAATAAATCATGCTTCCCATAATATTTACCCAACATGCACCACATGCACCTTGAAATGCAACCCCGGGTCACCCTATCCATATGACCATGCATTCTCCATAAGGTAAATAAATCCCAAAACATAATCAATTACCACATAATTAATCATGTAAATACAATTAAAGCCAAATAGCAATTAACCATTTCGGGGATGTCACAGCTGAAGTATGTGCTTGGATCTTTGGTGAGATCTAGGTTCCTTAGCCAATGCGATGGCTCCATTGTTGTCACAATAGAGTTCAATCTGATCTAGTATGCTAGGCATCACCCCAAGTTCAGAAATGAACTTCTTGATCCAAACAGCTTCCTTTGCTGCATCTGAGGCAGCAATGTATTCATCTTCAGTTGTAGAATCGGCTACTGTCTCTTGCTTTGGAACTCTTCCAGCTTACATCACCTCCATTTAGGCAAAACACGTATCCTGATTGCGATCGGAAATCATCTTTGTCAGTTTGGAAGCTTGCATCAGTGTAACCTATTACATTGAGCTCTTCCTCACCTCCATAAATCAAGAATGTATCCTTAGTTCTTCTCAAGTACTTCAGGATATTCTTGACTGCAATCTAGTGATTTTCACCTAGATCTACTTGATATCTGCTCGTCATGCTCAAAGCATACGATACATCGGGACGAGTACATATCATGGCATACATGATAGATCCAATAGCTGACGCATATGGAATCTTACTCATGCGTTGTCTCTCATCTGGTGTTAAAGGACACTGATACTTCTAGAGATGTATCCCATGTGTCATAGGCACGAATCCTTTCTTTGATTCTTGCATGCTAAACCGTTTTAGCACTTTGTCTATGTATGTACTTTGACTTAGGCCAAGTAATCATCTTGATCTATCTCTATAGATCTTGATACCTAATACATTGGTGGCTTCACCCAAGTCTTTCATAGAAAAGCAATTCCCTAGCCAAATCTTTACAGATTGTAAGGCAGGGATATCATTCCCAATTAGAAGTATGTCATCTACATACAATATTAGGAAGATAATTATGCTCCCACTGACCTTCTTGTAGACACAAGGTTCATCTATGTTTTTGATGAAACCAAACTCTTTGACTGCATCATCAAAATGAAGATTCCAACTCCGAAAAGCTTGCTTCAATCCATAAATGGATCGTTGTAGCTTGCATATCTTTCCAGCATCCTTTGGATCGACAAAACGCTCGGGCTGTGTCATGTACACATCCTCAAGCAGATTTCCATTAAGGAAAGCTGTTTTGACATCCATCTGCCAGATTTCATAATCATGAAATGCAGCTATTGCAAGTAAGATCCTAATGGATTTAACCATGGCAACTGGTGAAAAAGTTTCATCATAGTCAATACCATGAATTTGTTTGAAACCTTTTGCTACCAGTCGACCTTTAAAGGTTTGTACATTACCATCCATGTCGGTCTTCTTCTTGAAAATCCATTTGCACCCTATGGGTCTCACCCCTTCAGGTGGGGCAACCAAAGTCCATACTTGGTTTGTATACATGGATTCCATCAGATTTCATGGCCTCTTGTCATTTCTCAGAATCAGTGCCCATTATAGCTTCTTGATAAGATGACGGCTCATCCTCATCAATAAGTAGTAAGTCACCTTGTTGAGTCACAAGAAATCCATATCTCTGTGGCTCCCGGTGTTCTCTTACAGACCTACGCTGGGTTTGTGTCTCTTGAGCAGGCACTTCATCCACAACAACTTGTGGTGACTGCTCAGTTTCCATCTCAATATCATGTTCAGTGTTTTCTTGTGGTTGAACTTCACTAAGTTCTATATGTCTCCCACTGGTTTTTCTAGAAATAAATTCTCTTTCAAGAAAGACACCAGTCCGAGCAACAATCACTTTGTTCTCGGTGGGATAATAGAAATAGTATCCTTTCGTTTCCTTAGGATACCCAACAAATAAACACTTATCAGAGTTTGGTCCAAGTTTGTTAGAGGCGCGACGTTTCACGAAAGCCTCACAACCCCAAATCTTCATCAAAGACATACTAGGACGTTTCCTAGTCCATATCTCATATGGTGTCTTTTCCACTGATTTAGATGGAACACGGTTCAGTATGAATATTGTTGTTTCTAAAGCATGTCCCCAAAAGGATATCGGAAGATCTGCATGACTCATCATTGATCGAACCATGTCCAACAAGGTTTGATTCCTCCTTTCGGATACACCATTCCATTGTGGAGTATACGGAGGAGTGAGTTGTGGGACTATCCCACACTCTTTTAGATAGTCATGAAACTCTTGGCTTAGGTATTCACCTCCTCGATCTGATCGAAGGTTTTTGATACTTTTACCAAGTTGGTTTTGTGTTTCATTCTTGAAATCCTTGAACTTTTCAAAGGTTTCATGCTTGTGTTTCATAAGATACACACACCCATATCTACTGAAGTGATCAGTAAATGTAACGAAGTATTGAAAACCACCTCTAGCATGTGTGCTTATTGGTCCACATACATCACTATGTATGAGACTCAATAAATCATGTGTCCTTTCAACATGTCCCTTGAAAGGAGCTTTAGTCATCTTCACATTAAACAAGATTCACATGTTTCATATGATTCAAAATCAAATGAATCCAATAATCCATCCTTATGAAGTTTTGATATGCGATTCTCGTTTATATGGCCCAAGCGACAATGCCAGAGATAAGTTGGATTAGAATCATTATTCTTAATCCTTTTAGTATTTATGTTATAGACAGGCATATCAAGATTTAATATATAAAGACCATTAATCATTTGTGCATTAGCATAAAACATATCATTTAAATAAATGGAGCAACAATTGTCCTTTATAATAAATGAAAATCCACACTTGTCCAAACAAGAAATAGAAATAATGTTTTTAGTAATCGACGGCACAAAATAACAATCTTTTAAATCTAAAATTAAGACAGAAGGCAAAGATAATGAATAATCTCCTATTGCTAATGCAGCAACTCTTGCTCCATTTCGAACTCGGAGATCAACCTCGCCTTTCGCCAACAACCTACTCCTTTTGAGATCCTGCACATTAACACAAATGTGAGAACCACATCCAGTATCTAATACCCATGATGAAGAAGTAGATAAATTGACTTCTATAACAAAAATACTTGAAGTGGAAGTCACACTTCCCTTCGTCTTCTTAAGATCCTCCAGATAAACTTTGCAATTTCTTTTCCAATGTCCGGTCTCACCGCAATGGAAACAATTCCCCTCTTTTGCCAGTCCTCCCTTTGGCTTTAGTGCAGAAGTATGTGGCTTAGACTTAACAAGGACTTTCTTGTTCTTTTTGTAGCCTTTAGCTTTAGTCTTTCCTTTGCTCTTATTCACAATAAGAACATTTGTAGGCTTAGACTTCTTGCTATTAGCTTCAAAAGTTCTCAGCATGCCAAGCAACTGTGGTAGAATCTTTTCAATTTCAATCATATTGTAATTCAAGACAAATTGACTGAAGCTTTCAGGCAACGATTGCAAGATCACGTCAGTGGCCAACTCTTGGTCCAATGGAAAACCCAGCTTCTCCAGATTCTCAATGTATCCAATCATCTTGAGTACATGAGTTCCAACTAGGTTTACTTCTACCATTCTACACTGGAATAACGCTTTAGAGACGTCATACCTCTATTGTCTTCCTTGTTGTTGGTACAGTTGCTTTAGGTGCTCGATCATATCGAACGCCTCCATTTCCTCATGTTTCTTCTGAAGCTCAGAGTTCAAGGTGGCAAGCATAAGGCACCCAACATCAAGTGCGTCATTTTGATGCTTCTTGTAAGCATTTCTATCGGCTTTAGCAGCCGTCAAGGGAGGTTCCTCAGCAGGTAAGGGTTCCTCTAGGATATATTGCTTTTTCTCTTGTTTGAGGACAATCCTCAAATTCCTATACCAGTCTAGGAAATTAGTCCCATTAAGTTTGTCCTTCTCAAGGAGCGATCGCAATGATAGTGTGCTTGTAACGTTGTTGGTTTCCATGGATATCTACAATATAAATATGCAAAATAAGTTTATTTTTAATCATTTAATATGGTCTTATATTAAATGGCACTCCCACTATTTTGTTTAAAATTATCAACCCTCGAAAACTTTAGTGGGCCAAGATCCATATTTCACTTAATCTTGAGTTAGCTTTGGCTAATCACCCAAGACCTGGTTATTTAGGTAGACAACTCTTTGTCAATTACAATCACATGCAATTCTTGGATGGTTGGATGAACAACACTTTGTTCAAATTCATCTAATGAATTTTCCAACCCCATGCCTCTAGGTTCCCAATCCTATTGAGATAACGCTAGTTAAGTCGAACCCAATTTTAAAATAACACGGATATCACTTTTATCCTTTCGCGCCTCACTAAGATTGTCACGGTGCTTTGCTTTGGCAAACCCACACATGTTCAATCGAAGTCTTGACGAGTATTTTTAATTGGAAGGCATCTTGAAACTTAATATTATAAGAGGATTTATTGATCTCGTGATTTTATTAATATTGAAAATATGTCTGGTACATATATGAATATATACATATCTACATATATGTATATCAAGCATCAATATTAAATAAAACATTAAACATGCATCTCATACATCAACATTAAAATAAACGTGACATGGTTATAGCCCCAACTAATGATTTTCTCAAGCCAATGAGAAACACTATAAGGTCAACCTAAGGTAACTTCTCCAAGCACCTCTATGGCTCCCTTTTGTGAATGGCCTCCTCTTCCCGGCACCTTGGTCCATCTTCATTGATCTCCATCAATAAATAAACTATACTAGATAACATTTACAAGATATAGAGAATTCCTTGAGTTACATTCGAGGGGAACATCAGGGAGGGATAACATTTAGGAAAAATAGAGAATGTACGACTCGCAGGCCGTAATAAATTACAAACATTCACAAAATCCTATCTAATAGGCCATAGGGCTATAACCATGCATCATGCTCAAACAACACATAAAACATGCTATAATATTTAATTAATTAAATTCTAAACATTTTAAAATTTAATTCTAATTAAAACTGTAAAATAAAATTTTATGAAAATTATCGTACCCTCGGGACATCACATGCCACGAATACTTGGCGCGTCACAAGCCATGGACCATAAGGGCTCTAAGACCATAACCACACGGTTGGACCATGCATGAGCCTAGGGTTTGAAACCCTAGTCCAAGACACGGTCCAAGCCCATGTGTCCATGCGGCGGCCGCTAGGGTTCAAAACCCTAGCCGTCTCGAGCCACAAGGTTCGAAACCTTGTCATAACGATCGGCCTTTCATTGCACGATTCATGACGGTGGCGGCTCGACCATCTCAAGCCAAGGGGTTCGAAAAACCCTAGATCTCACGTAGAGGTAGCCGCCAACCTTTTAATCGAGTCAAAAGGGTTCTAAACCCTAGCTATGTTTCGACACTTCCATGCACAACCATGAGCCACAACGGCTAGACCATCTCGAGCCAAGGGTTCGAAAACCCTAGCCCTCATGTGGCAGCCGTGGGTCAAGTATTATGGTGGTGTCCGAACCATCAAGAGCCATGGGCTCAGCTTTTCGCCTTCGTGTATTGTATACATAAATTGTCAATTATATCATATATAATTTTACGATGATTTTCACAAACTCGATTTACTCATATTGTAATACCCCCAAAATGTTATGTGATTATGTGTTATCATATATGATTATGTTATGGTTAAGGGTGGTGGTGCATTTATATTGGGGGTTATGATTATGTTATGATGATGTGATTTAGGGGGCATGTTGGTTGTTTTAAGGGATGTATTAATTAAGTAAAGTATAAAAAATCGAGTGAGGATATTTTAATACATCGTACTAAATACCGGGACACAACTAAATACCACATGGCACCCCAACCACACCACCCCACCCCCAATCACTCGGCCACCCTCCCCCAAGTGCAACCTATGCTCCACTTGGACCAACCCATGCCTCCTACTCATCACCTTTTCATCACCATCATTTCCTCTCTCTATCATTCCCTTCTCCTCCTTCTCCCCTCCATTTTCGTGTCTGGTAAGCAGCATTTAGGCAAGGAGAAGCTTGGTAGGAGTGTTCTAAGATCTTGCAAAAAGAGGAGCAAAAAGATTTCTTGTAAGGAAAAGATGTGCCCAAAAATCTGGGCAAGATTTTAAATGCCCTGTTTTCTGTAAATTAGGATGAGTATTGAAGTTTATGAAGATGTTATGATGCATGCTAGCTTAGATTTTATTAAATCTTCGATTTGAGTACATGCATGGAAGTTTTATGAAGCTATTGGCATGTTTGTGCAGACATTTTATATGTGTTATGAAGTGGTTTGAATGGTATGAAATGAGGTGCTCGAAAATCTGGGAAATCCCGATTTTTCAGAGTGCTCGATCGATCGAGAATTTTGTCCCGATCGATCGAGCGAGGCAGAACGTTGGGTATAAGTTTTGAAAGTCAGGGACCGATCGATCGAAGGATTTACCGATCGATCGGTGAGACTTTTCGATCGATCGATTTTTCCTTCCGATCGATCGATCGAGGCAGAGTGCTTGGGCACTGTTTTAGCATGTTTTCTCGATCGATCGAGATTTTGGTGCCGATCGATCGAGAGAGGCAGAACCTTGATTTTTTTTTTATTTTATTGAATTATTTTGAAGAATTGGTTATGATTCTTGTGTTGGTGCCTAATATTGTATTATGTGGTTGTGTAGAACCATCCCAGGTACCAGCACAGTCAAGGAGATAAAGTCTGTTGACTCCGCCTCCTTTTGAAAAGGTACGTAAGAGACGTACGGGCACCGGACGGTAAAACACACCTCTACACTATGACTATGCATTTATCGCAATAGTATTTACTATGAAATGATGATGTTTATATGATGTTTATATAATGATATGATGTTATGATTGGGTAAGATGCCCATATGGTAAGATGTCATACGATGTTATGATTGGGTAAGATGCCCATATGGTAAGATGCCATACGCTGTTATGATTGGGTAAGATGCCATACGATAGGGTAAGATGCCCATATGCATGAATGTGAATCAGGGACAATAAAAAGAAATTAATGAATAACCAGCAAGTTTACTTATCTAAGATTTCATGCATTTACTGTTATGTTTTTTTAGGATGTTAAGTAAAGATGAATATGCTCATGATGTGTTGTCCCTGTAGGTACGCTTTTGGACTAAAGGACTAAGGGTCGGGTTGAGGCAGTGAGCTAAAAGAATACAAAGATGAAAAGGATTCAGCTTTTGATTAGTATCTACTCTAGGAGTAGTATAAATCTAAATGTTAGCATTCATCATGGGAATGTAATTAATAAGTTTTTGGAAGTTTGATTTTGGCCTGTAATCTTGTTAGCTCACGTAACAACCGGAACTCAAAAATGTCATTAATGCATGTTTAGTCCATTTTTATGTTATTAATCACTGTCAAGGTAGGAAGACCCTACATTAGTGGTATCAGAGCAGTGGTTAGATAACCCGGGAATGAGTGAAGGGTAGCCTTAGCAATAAGTTAGCTAGGTGCTTACTTTTAAACATGTTTTATATGTATGTTGCATATGAAGTATATGATGTTATACTAACATGTTTTGTTTATCTAACGATGTATTATATGAACTGCTTTTGGGTATCGTTGTTAACCCTTGTGTTGCAGTACGGCAACAAATGTGGAAGTAGGTGATGCTATTAGCGTCAATGTAGGTGCTGGGCGTACCAATCCCCTACCACCGCCAGCCTTAGGCGAGGAACCCTCTGAGTAGCAGTTATTACCTAGGGAGTTGAGCTTGGCTCAGTTCTTGGCATACCGACCCCCGATGTTCGAAGGAACTGAAACAGGGGAATTGGCTGAATAGTGGCTAGAGAGGATGGAACAGATTCTTGTGGCAGCTCCGTGTGCGAAGTCCGCATGGATCAGATTAGCGGAGTTCCAACTGTCTAAGAAAGCATTGATGTGGTGGAAGACCACAGTGGTAGAGCAAGAGGCTCAGGGACAGGAAATTAATTGGAAGCTGTTCAGAACTCGGTTTCTGACCCGCTATTTTTCAGCTGCTGCACGACAGGCTAAGGAGGATGAGTTTACTAACTTAAAGCAAGGTACTATGCCAGTATCGGACTATGCACTTTATTATTGTTCATTACTTTGATATGTACCCCATATTGCTGCGAATACCCAGGCAAAGATGAGGAGCTTCATGAAAGGTTTGAGGCCTGAACTTTATGACAGGGTGGTTACTTATGGCCCTGCTTGTTTTGATGACGCTCTGTCACGGGCCGAGCTAGCCAAACTGGGAGTTGGCGCATATCCTGATGTAGTGCCACCTCCAGCACCCCCTCAGAAATCCACTTCTGACAATTTGAGGCCGAGGGGTGATCAGTTCAAGCCAAGAGGAACACATCGGCTTCGAGGTTCAGTGGTAAGAGGCCTGATAATCGTTGGAAAGGAAATCGTAGGAATGATGCCCCATTTGGAAGAGGGCAGTCTCAAGGAGAAAGATTCGGGAAGGTCCAGTGCACTCGCTGTGGGCAACCACATTTGGCGAAAGACTGTGTAGGATGTTATGTTTGCGGCGACAAAGCCCACAGAACTCTGCGGGGAGGCCTGCGGACAGAGCAGCACAACACAGACCACCTTTTTCACCGAGGCAGTATGGAGGTCAGCCCATGGGGCCACCTCAGGGGCAGGTTTATGCTTTGACGAGGGAGCAGGCTACAGCGGTTCCGGAGGAGGTGCGGGTACGTGCCTTTTATTTACGCACCCTGTTTTTATATTGATAGACACAGGTGCGTCACACTCTTTTGTGTCGACGAGTTTTGTGGAAAGGCACCACATATGCACTTCTCCGTCGCCCATGCTTCTAGTAGTCTCGACACCCGGTGGAAGAAGTTTGATTGCTGATAAGATTTTCTATGAAGGCCTCATTTATTTTGAGGACATTGAGCTGAGGTCAGACTTGATTGTTCTGGGAATGTCGGACTTCGATTGAATTTTGGGCATTGATGTTTTGAACAAGTATCAGGCATTGGTGGACGGCAGACAGAGGACTGTCCGGTTCAGATCTGATTTGGGAGTCCAGTGGACATTCTATGGGGATGGTTCCCGTTCAAAGATTCCGTTGATATCTGCTGTCAAGAGGCACAACTATTGGAACGAGGCCATATGGGATATCTGATCTATGCTGTTGATGTTACTGGAAAGAAGGAAGACTTGAAAGTCTAGATGTGCCCGTAGTGGCGGAGTTTCCTGATGTCTTTCCGGAAGAGATTCCCGGATTCCCGTCGACGAGAGAAGTCGAGTTTGGGATTGAGTTACTACCAGGGACGTCTGCCATTTCTCGTGCCCCATATAGGATGGCACCAGCAGAGCTAAGGGAGTTAAAGACTCAGTTGCAAGAGCTCCTTGATAAGGGCTACATACGCCCTAGTGTATCGCCCTAGGGTGCGCCTGTTTTGTTTGTTAAGAAGAAGGATGGATCGATGCGTCTATACATTGACTATAGGCAACTGAATAAGGCCACAATAAAGAACAAGTATCCACTTCCGAGGATCGATGAATTGTTTGATCAGTTGCAGGGTACGAGGCTCTACAGTAAGATCGATCTGAGGTCGGGTTATCATCAGATTCGAGTAAGGGAGGATGACGTTCAGAAGACGGCTTTCAGGACGAGATATGGGCACTATGAATTCCTGGTCATGCCTTTTTGGGGTTACAAATGCCCCAGCTGTCTTCATGAGTTTGATGAACAGGGTATTCCAGCCATATTTGGATCGGTTCGTCATAGTTTTCATTGACGGTATACTAATCTACTCCCGGACTGTAGAAGAACATGCGGAGCACTTGAGGACAGTACTCCAGACTCAGGGATCATCAGTTATACGCAAAGCTTAGCAAGTGCGAGTTCTGGTTGAGCAGCGCGGTATTCTTAGGCCATGTCATATCTAGCAGAGGGATATCTGTGGATCCCAGGAAGATTGAAGCTGTGATGGAGTGGGCTGCACCCACTTCTGTACCTGAGATACGGAGTTTTCTCGTTTTGGCAGGATATACCGACGTTTCGTCGAGGGTTTTTTCAAAGATTGCCAAAACCCTGACACAGCTGACTCAGAAAGGAGTCCCCTTCTATTGGTCTGAGGCTTGTGAGGAAAGCTTCCAAGAGCTGAAGCGCCGTTTGACTACAGCGCCTGTGTTGGTAATTCCGTCTGAGAATAAGAGGTTCGCCTTGTACACGGATGCGTCACTGCAGGGTTTGGGCTGTGTGTTGATGCAAGATAAGCATGTGGTGGCTTATGCATCGAGGCAGGTGAAGCCACATGAGGCTAGGTACCCAGTGAATGATTTGGAACTTGCGGCCATCAGTTTTGCCTTGAAGATTTGGAGGCATTACTTGTATGGCACGTCTTTCACTATAT
This sequence comes from Haberlea rhodopensis, assembly GCA_907163345.1. Taxonomy (NCBI): domain Eukaryota; kingdom Viridiplantae; phylum Streptophyta; class Magnoliopsida; order Lamiales; family Gesneriaceae; genus Haberlea; species Haberlea rhodopensis. The sequence continues at coordinate 409,495 of CAJQUN010000470.1, read as the reverse complement.
ATACGGACCATAAGAGCCTGAAGTTCTTATTCACTCAGGCAGAGTTGAATATGCGGCAAAGAAGGTGGATGGATTTACTCAAGGACTATGACTGTGAGATTGAGTACCATCCTGGTAAAGCGAACTTGATAGAAGACGCCTTAAGTCGGAAGGTGAAAAGTACTGCTGAGGATGCTATGTGTTTGTCGGCTTTGATGACTTCTTACTACCATCTTGGCCATGATTTCGATGTGGACATGTCGCCTGTGCGAGTGTCGACCTTATTCGTAGAGCTAGACATATTTGAGGCGATCAGGAAGGCCCAGAGGTCAGATGATGAGGTTCAGAGGTGGACATCATTGGTACTTCAGGGTCAGCCATCCAAGTTCAGAGTGGCTGAGGATGATTCCTTGAGACTGGGCAACCGATGGGTAGTCCCAGATACACCAGAGTTGCGTAGAGGAATATTGGAGCGAGCTCACAGTAGTCGGTTCAGTATCCACCCGGGAGGAAGGAAGATGTATAAGGACCTATGCGGTCAATTCTGGTGGAGACGCATGAAGCGTGAGGTGATTGTTTTTGTTAAAAGATGTTTGATCTGCCAGCAGATAAAGGCAAAGAGACAGAGGCCTAGTGGCGAGCTGAAGAGCTTAGAGTTACCCGAATGGAAGTGGGAGCATAACTCTATGGACTTTGTGACCCACTTGCCAAGGACGGCCTCAGGTTTTGATGCGATCTGGGTGACCGTAGATAGGCTGACGAAGGTGGCTCATTTCATCCCTTATTGTATGTCCTTCACATACCTAAAGATGGCCCAATTATATATACGGGATGTGGTAAGATTGCATGGCATTCCAGTCTCGATTGTGTCTGATAGAGACCCAAGGTTTACTTCACATTTTTGGGAGGGTCTCCAGGCAGCTTTGGGCACAGAGGTAAGACTGAGTACGGCCTATCACCCTCAGACAGACGGCCAGACGGAGCGTACCATTCAGACGCTCGAAGACATGTTGAGGGCATGTGTGTTGGAGTTTGATACTCCGTGGCAGGATTCACTGGCACTGGTGGAGTTCTCCTATAATAACAGTTATCAGGCGAGCATTCAAATGGCTCCTTTTGAAGCTCTTTACGGACGACAATGTAGATCACCGCTGTATTGGGAGGACTTAACTAGTAAAATGGTCGGGGGGAATATGGAAGAAAAGATTAAGTCAATACGCCAAAAAATGAAAGCGGCCCAGAATAGGAAAGCAGCCTATGCGAATAAGCGGCGACGACCGCTGGAATTCCAGTTAGGAGACAGGGTCTTCTTAAGATCTCGCCCTTCAGGGGTGTGGTTTGGTTTGGTATGCGGGGAAAGTTATCTCCGAGGTATGTTGGGCCATATGAAGTTTTGCAGCGTATCGGTACTTTGGCCTACCATTTGGCACTACCGCCATCCCTGTCTGGCATACACGATGTTTTTCACGTTTCTATGTTACGGAAGTATGAGCCAGACCCGTCTCATGTCTTACAGCCTACGGAAGTACAGTTAGACTCAGATGTGTCCTACGTAGAACGACCAATCAGAATTCTGGATCGCGAGGATCGCAGACTACGAAGAAAAGTTATACCGATGGTCAAAGTTCAGTGGGATCGTCGGGGTGTCGAGGAGGCTACGTGGGAGACGGAACGGCATATGGTGCAGCACTATCCGGAACTATTCTCTGGTATGTCTTTATGTTTAAGTTTCGATATAGTGAATGCATGTGGATTTCGATGACAAAATCTTATAAGTAGGGGAGTAATGTAATACCCCCGAAATGTTATGTGATTATGTGTTATCATATATGATTATGTTATGGTTAAGGGTGGTGGTGCATTTATATTGGGGGTTATGATTATGTTATGATGATGTGATTTAGGGAGCATGTTGGGTGTTTTAAGGGATGTATTAATTAAGTAAAGTTATAAAATATCGAGTGAGGATATTTTAATACATCGTACTAAATACCTGGACACAACTAAATATGGCACCCCAACCACACCACCCCTGTAAGGACCCTAATCCTTAAGTGCGGAAACAAGGCATAATAGAGCTAATATAAATGATCAGAGTGAGAAATAACGTGTTGAGTTTATGAGCTTAAGCATTACATGCCAAAAATAAGGACTACCTAAATTGATTAATTACATTCCCCATCAAATGAATGTTATTAACTAGTTTTACACTACTCCTAGAGTAGACACTAGGCAAAACAATCCTGTCCTTCAATTCACAAAAGCATCCTCAAGCTCACTGTCTCAACCCGTCTAGCCCTCCTATCATGCCAAACGTGTACCTACAAGGACAACCCCCAAACATGAGCAATAATAATCATTCATATTCAACACAATATGAAGATAAAGCGTAAATGCATAATCATAATAAAACACTTCCTGTTTCCCCATGCATTTCAAACGCTTCCCGTTTGGTTGTCCCTGTACCATAACTCATGAGTATAATCAATAGATTATTTTTAATGGTCTAAACATGTCATGACATATACCAACTCATCAATATCAAATACTGATCACCAATCCCTAGTCTGTCCATCACAATGTATTTTAATGCCCCTCGCTTATTTACATATAGGCGGCATAGGATAACCTCGCTTCAATGGACTGCGGGACTCCCACCCCTCGCCTCTCATTGAGCGGCAAATACCTTTCCTCGGCCTATATGATAACCACGCTCAAATGTGACATGCGGCGCTCCCACCCCTCGCTTCACATTTAGCGGAACCAAACAAATAGCGGCAAGCATTAAATCATCAAGGGATGACCACGACTCATGGGATATGCACCAATAATCATATGCATCTATAAACATCATGCATAACATGTATTTGCATCCACAATGCAATACCACATATATGCTTGCATCCACAATATATAAGATACATGTACCGTTGGGGTGCCCGTACGTCCACTACGTACCTTTCCAAAAGTGGAATATGGTAGGACTTTCCTTGGCTGTGTTGCCACCTGGGTTGGTTCTACATATTCACAAATACCAATATTAGAACCCAATAATAGTCCAATACCAAAAATCCAACAAAAATAACCAAAAACACCATTTTTGGTGTCTCGCGATCGATCGCCATAAGGCCCCGATCGATCGCGAGACCTCACTGTCTCGGGCAACAAATTTAAGCAATCCGCGATCGATCGCTGAGTTCGCGCCGATCGATCGCGGCCTCGCCAATCGATCGCGCCAAACTCGCGATCGATCGCTGAAGTGCACTGCCTCCAGCTCTGTTGCTCGCGATCGATCGCGAGAAGGCGCCGATCGATCGCCGAGCTCTGGGCATGCGGGGTTTGGGCACTATTCACCCATCTTCAACCCCAACTCAAACATACCCATACACACCAACATCAACCTAACCAACCCACTCAAAACCAACAATAAACATCTACATAAACTCATATATTTAACATCCAACCAAAATAATACCAAAACAACAACAACCCAACACAAACCCAGTTTAAAATCCCTCAAACCATATCAAACTTAAAAAAACCTTACAAAAATAACCATGAGGTATCCATACCTCTTGGGACCTCAAATCACCCAATAAACTCCACAAAACAAGATTTTGCAAGGACTTCTCTTTACCCCAAAGCTCAAGAACGAAAATGGGGGGAAAGGGTTTGTGGGAAGTTGATTTTGGTAAAGTGAAATGGATTGGTAAAGGTGTGGGGTAATAAAATGAGTTTATTTAATTAAAAAGCATACCAAAATAAATCCCATGGTGTATAAAACACCCCAACATGATATTTTTAGTATTTACTCATAATGCACCAAATATCAATTAAACACATGATTTCTAATCAATTGCTACCAATGGCAAATAAATCATGCTTCCAATAATATTTACCCGACATGCACCACATGCACCCTGAAATGCAACCCTGGGTCACCCTATCCACATGACCATGCATTTCCATAAGGTAAATAAATTCCAACACATAATTAATTATTGTAAACACAACTAATGCACCAAATTGCAATTAATCATTTCAGGGATGTCACAATACTCCCCTACTTATAAGATTTCGTCCTCGAAATCACATGCACTTACCCCAAAAAGAAACTAAACATAAACACATACCAGAGAATAGTTCCGGGTAGTGCTGCACCATATGCCGCTCCGCCTCCCACGTAGCCTCCTCGACACCCCTGCGATCCCACTGAACCTTGATCATAGGTATCACCTTGTTCCGAAGTCTACGGTCTGCTCGATCCAGAATTCTGACAGGCCGTTCCACATAAGACACATCGGGCTCTAACTGAACTTCGGAAGGCTGTAACACATGCGACGGATCCGGCTCATACTTCCGCAGCATAGACACATGAAACACATCATGTATACCAGATAAAGAAGGAGGCAAAGCCAGTCGGTAAGCTAAGGTGCCAATGCGCTGCAAAATCTCGTACGGTCCAACATACCTCGGAGACAGTTTCCCGCGCATCTCAAATCGCACAACGCCTCTGAAAGGCGAGATCTTCAAAAAGACTTTATCTCCCAACTAAAATTCCAACGGTCTCCGCCGTTTATTCGCATAAGCTGCCTGTCTGTCCTGGGCCGCTTTCAATTTCTGCCTTATTGTCTTTATCTTTTCTTCCATCTCCCAAATCAACTCCGGTCCTCCGACCGATCTGCGGTCCAAATCATCCCAACACAAGGGTGATCTACACCGTCTGCCATAAAGAGCTTCAAACGGAGCCATCTGAATACTCGCCTGGTAGCTATTGTTATACGAAAACTCTACCAGAGGCACTGAATCCTGCCAAGAGGCATCGAACTCCAAAACACAAGCTCTCAGCATGTCCTCGAGCGTCTGGATAGTGCGCTCGGTCTGGCCATCCGTCTGAGGATGATAAGCAGTGCTCAATCTGACTTCAGTTCCCAAAGCTGACTGAAGGCCTTCCCAGAAATGAGATGTGAATCGCGGATCTCGATCTGACACTATGGAAACGGGAATCCCATGCAATCTCACCACATCTCTAATATACAACTGCGCCATCCTCAAAAACGTGAAAGTCATGCTATAGGGGATAAAATGGGCTACCTTTGTCAATCTGTCCACAATCACCCAAATAGCATCGAAGCCTGAAGCACTCCTCGGCAAATGAGTCACCAAGTCCATGGAAATGTGCTCCCACTTCCACTTCGGTATCTCCAAGCTTCTCAACTCGCCGCCAGGTCTCTGCCTCTCTGCCTTAACCTGCTGGCAGATCAAACACATCTTCACAAAAGCGACGACATCTGATTTCATCCTTTTCCACCAAAACTGACCACGCAGATCTCTGTACATCTTCTTCCCGCCTGGGTGGATGCTAAGTCTGCTACTGTGAGCTCGCTCCAAGATCCCTTTACGCAACTCCGGCGTACTTGGAATCACCCAACGGTCACCCAATCTCAAAGACCCATCATCGGCCACTCTGAATTTCATTGGCTGACCAAGATGTACTAAAGATAACCACCTCTGAACCTCATCGTCTGACCTCTGAGCTCTCCTGATGTTCTCATAGATATCTGGCTCAGCTAACAAGGTCGATACATACACAGGTGATGCATCAATATCAAAATCATAGCCCAGATGGCAATAAGAGGTCATCATAGCCGACAAATGAATGACGTCCTCAGCAGAACTCCTCACTTTCCGGCTCAAAGCGTCTGCTGTCAAATTGGCTTTTGTACTCTATCTCGCAGTCATAGTCTTTGAGTAGGTCCATCCATCTCCTCTGCCTCATGTTCAACTCTGCCTGAGTGAATAAAAACTTGAGGCTCTTGTGATCCGTGTATATGGTAAATGAAGTACCATACAAATAATGCCTCCAAATCTTCAGGGCGAAGATGATAGCCGCCAATTCCAAGTCATGAACTGGATATCTGGCCTCATGCGGCTTCAACTGCCTCAATGCATAAGCTACCACATGCTTATCTTGCATCAGAACACACCCAAGGCCCTGTAGCGATGCATCAGTATATAGAACAAATCTGGAGTTCTCCGTAGGGATCACTAACACTGGCGCCGTCGTCAACCGGTGCTTTAACTCATGGAAGCTCTTCTCACAAGCTTCTGACCAAAAGAAAGGTACACCCTTCTGGGTCAACTGAGTCAGCGGCTTGGCAATCTTCGAAAAGCCCTCGACAAAGCGCCGATAATACCCGGCAAAACCAAGAAAACTCCGAATCTCAGGCACAGAAGTGGGGGCAGCCCACTCCATCACAGCCTCAATCTTCTTGGGATCTACAAATATCCCGCTGCTCGATATGACATGCCCCAGAAACACTACACTGCTCAGCCAAAATTCACACTTACTGAGCTTAGCATACAACTGATGCTCTCTGAGAATCTGAAGCACTGTCCTCAAGTGTCTCACATGATCTTCCTCACTCCGGGAGTAGATAAGAATATCGTCAATAAACACAATGACGAACTGATCAAGATACTGCTGAAACACTCTGTTCATCAGACTCATAAAGACTGCTGGAGCATTCGTCACGCCGAACGGCATCACTAGGAACTCATAATGTCCATATCGGGTCCGGAACGCTGTCTTCTGCACATCTTCCTCTCTGACCCGAATCTGATGATACCCGGATCTCAAATCAATCTTGCTATACACCCTGGTACCTTGCAACTGATCAAACAGATCGTCTATTCTAGGGAAAGGATACTTGTTCTTCACTGTAGCCTTATTCAGTTGCCGGTAATCGATGCACAACCGCATCGAGCCATCCTTCTTCTTCACAAAGAGAACTGGTGCGCCCCATGGCGACACGCTCGAGCGTATATATCCCTTGTCCAGGAGATCCTGCAACTGTTCTTTCAACTCTCTCAACTCAGCCGGTGCCATCCTATAAGGTGCACGAGAGATAGCGGATGTCCCTGGTAACAGCTCGATCCCAAACTCCACTTCCCTAGCCGGTGGGAAACCTGGGATCTCTTCTGGGAATACATCAGCGAACTCTGCCACTACTGGCACATCCTCAACTCTCAATTCTTTACTCTTCCCAGACGTGTCCACGGCATAGATGAGATAGCCCGTGTGTCCACGTTCCAACAACTGAGTCATCTTGATCGCTGAAATCAACGAAATCTTCGCACGAGAACCGTTGCCATAGAAAGTCCACTGACTGCCCAATTCAGGTCTGAACTTCACTGTCCTCTGCCGGCAATCTACCACTGCCTGATATCTGCTCAGAATATCAATACCCAAGATGCAGTCGAAGTCTGACATGCCCAATACGATCAAGTATGCCTTCAACTCGTTGCCCTCAAAATAAATGAGGCAGTCTGCCATAAACTGATCTGCAACGACATTTCTTCCAGTGGGTGTCGAGACAAGGAGAGGCGTGGGTAAAGAAGACGTGCGCATATGGTGTCTTTCCACAAAACCCACCGATACAAAAGAATGGGTGTGATGACCAGGGATTATAGGTGTTAATCCCGTAGTGTTAATAATCCCTAAAGTGGTTTTACGTGGCGATTTGGAATTTAATTGAGGTGTTGGGCCTTCTGGGCTCGTTTAATTGGGTAGTTGGGATCGTTGGATCCAGAGGTTGAGATTGTATTCTCATTTGGGTGAAAAACCTAAGAGTTGGGTTTTTGATGTGTCTCGGGATCTCGGGTGCTGTGTGAGCACCGGTAGGGGGTTTTGGAGTTAGAGAGAGAATTTTTGAAAACAGATGATTTTTAAGGAATCATGATGTATTTGTGGGGCTATTAATTTTTCGGGGTATTTTTGCTATAAATACCAATTGAACCCAAAATTTTAGAAATTATTTTCATTTCAGCCCCAATTTTTTCCTCCCTCTCTCCCGCGCGCCCCTCCCGTCTGCTACAGCTCCCCCGCCACTTCAGGCGCTTCGCCCGCCGCCGTTCGGCGCGTGCGACCTATCACCGGCTTCGTCTCGTCGAGGCGCAGCTAACCCCTCCGTCAATTCGAAGTTTCATCGCGATTTGAAGTCGAATTTTGGCTGGAAGCGCCGATCCCCAATTTCTAGGGTTCATCGGATTTCGTCCGATTTCTTCCAATTTTCGATTGGGTAACCTCCCTTGCCCCTTTGTCGTCGTTATTGTGTAATTCCCTGCCATTTTTTGTGTTCAATTTGTTCGAATTATTGCTGTTGGCGTGAGTTGGTTCGTTTTGAGCGCTGGTTGCGTGAATAAGGTTCGAAAATTGGGGGTTTTGGCAGGGTTGTGACGATTCTTGTTATGGGTCGTTTATTACATGTTTTAGATGTATTGTTGATGCTTAATTGTGTTCGAATTTAAGGAATTGAGTTCGAATTTAGGGCTTGAAATTCGAAAATTTGGGGGTTTTTGGCAAGGATGATGATTCTTGCTATTGATAGCTTAATTCACATTTTAGATGGATTATGGTGTTTATTTGGGTTCGAAATTGTGAGATTCGGGTTCGATTTTTGTAGGGTATTCTTGAACAAATTTCGATATTGTCTCATTTATTTCCCTCCCTGCATGTACCCTGCCCCGGGTCTTTTAAGAGGTTAATTGTCGTGTGTTGACAATATTTTGAGGGATATGGGTGTGCTTGAGCATAGGTTACATGTTCGTAAATAATTGTGAATTATTTATCGTGTTAGCACATCGTTCCTCGGGGCATGGAACTCGAGCAAGGTTTGGCTCGGACTTCGGAGATTTAAGGTACGTGCGACGTACGAGCATTTCTATATATTAGGGAATTTGTGAATGCATAATGAAATTTGATTTCATTGAATAATCGCGCATGAGGATTATATATATATATGTTGATATAGCCAAGGAATGACCCAAATCTTGATATCGCCGCTTGTAGCGTGCGTGACACTAGAGTAGGATGACTCTTACATGATATATGGGGTACTGGGTTTATATGACCATTGTAGGGCATTTGAGATGCCTGAGAATGATCGTGGGATCATGTATTCATTATAAGACATTTGAGATGTCTAGGTATAATGAAGAATTGGTAAAATAAATGCTAGGCATTTGAGCTATCTGTGATTGATAGCGAGGTTGTGAAATCAGTATTAGATATTGAGATATCTATATTTGCATGTTTAATGAGTTGCAACCACTATCTGTTGATATTCGAGTATTAGGCATGCGATGAGTTAATCAATGCGTTGATTTACTGATTTTTGAGATTTGATGAGTTTGATGATTGTGAGAACAGGGACAGTACACGGAATCCCGGATGAGGATGTTGCCATCCAGGGAGTATCATTTAAAATTCATTTATATTTACTTGTGTTGTAAATTATGAATTTTATTATTGTGATTATGAGATTTTGTGTATTGGTATGCTCACCCCGTTGGGGGCTGTCTCTGTTGGGGCAGGTGAACAGGTGCATCGATGGCTGTGGAGCTGAGCTCGAGCTGTTTTGGATGTACTCACAGGATCGTGGTACCAGGGCTTGATGGAGCACGGTATCGTATAGAGTACTTATATACACCCGAGGTTTCTATACACATTTATGATGCTCGCATGTGAGCACGGACATTCTTGTATATGGGTTGTATATAAAGGCATGAGCCTTCCTCTCTTTCATTATATGTTGCATGCAATTGTGGTAGAATTGCTAATGATATGAGAGTCGTTAGTGTATTATGTGGGTGTTGAGACCCATTTATGTCGTCATATGTGTGGTGTCTTCCCTGGCTGGGAATTTACTTGGTATTACTGCTTTCTGATGAGTATTATGTTTTCCCTGGCCGGGAATTATGATTGTGTGTTGTGCTTTTATTTCGGGATAGCTCTATTTATGGGGAGACTCTGCCCAAATTTTTATAAAAGTCCACAATGTGAAAAGTGGCAAAAAGGGATGGTATTTGGCGAACTTTGTGAGTCTATTTCGTTGTTAGGCTGATGACCTTATAACATTGAGTGTTAAAGGAATTATTTTGTAATTGCCATGCAATGATAAAGTATCATCTGAGCTTCCCGATTGGCTTTTTATTGAAAGCATGTGCCACACATAGTGGTTAATACACTAATTAAGGGTTAAGGGCTTGGGGTCCTTACAATGGGAGGCACCTGTATCGATCAAAATAAAAGCAGGGTACGCAAATAAATGACACGTACCGGCGATCACCTCCTCTGGGGCTGCCTGGGACTGCTCCCTGGTCAGTGCATACACCTGCCCCTGGGGTGGTCCTACTGTCTGACCTCCCGATGGTCGAGGCCCAAACTGCTGCCTCTGCTGCACTGTCCTATCCTCAAACCTCGGCCTGCTGCCCTGATACTCTGACTGTCCTCCCCGTGTGGGGCAATACCGAGCGATGTGGCCCATCTTGCCACAGACATAACATGCAGGACACTTGTTTGAAGAATGTGGCCCTCCACAATTGTTGCACCTCGGCTCTCCCGGCCTATCCCCTTGTGAAGATCCTCGATTGGCCGACCAATTGCCCTTCTTGCCATCCTGTTTCTGACCAAAGTGTTTCTTTCCACCATATCGCGAAGATGAAGAGGCACCACGAGGTTTAAATGGCTCACCTCGGGGCCTCAAGCTGTCATTGGTCTGCCTCTGTTGCGGTACCGGTGGTGGCATAGTACTAGCATAAGCTCCCACCCCTAGCTCGGCAAGCTCCGCCCTTGTGAGAGCATCATCAAAAGAAGTTGGGTTATTGGTAATAACCCGGTCATAGAGCTCCGGTCGCAACCCCTTCATAAAGTTCCTCATCTTAGCGTGCCCATTGGTGGCAATGTGGGGAACGTACCTCAGCAACGAAGAGTACCGTGTGGCATAGTCTGCCACTGTCATGTTCCCCTGCTTCAGACTTGTAAATTCATCCTCCTTCGTCTGTCTCGCCGCAGCGGAGAAATACCGATTCAGAAACCTAGTCCTGAAGAGTGTCCAATCAATCACAGCACCCAGTGCTCTCATTTCCATTACTGTGCTCCTCCACCACATCAGAGGTTTCTTGGCTAATTGAAACTCCGCCAGCCTCAGCCAAGCTGTCACAGCACAAGGAGCCGATACAAAGATCTGCTCAAGTCTTTCCAACCACTCTTCAGCCTCTTCTCCGGACTCTGTCCCCTCAAACCAGGGCGGATGATAAGATAGGAATTGTGTCAAGCTAATCTCACCCGGTAGCAATAACTGAACCACTGGTTCCATGCCTACGGCCGGTGGAGGTAGAGGGTTCGCATGTCCGATACTTGCATTCACACTACCAACATCTCCAACCTCCTCATTAGCAGCCATGCTGTAACACAAATGTTAACAACAATTCCAAAGCAATATATATATATGTTATGCCGTTAGATAACAGGAATGAGAATACGCATGTTAGTATAACAGAATATACATCAATATGCACCACATGCATAAACATGCTTCAAATGTAAGCACCTAGCCAATCATGCTAAGGCTACCCTTCACTCGTTCCCAGGTTCTCTAACCACTGCTCTGATACCACTAATGTAAGGACCATAATCCTTAAGTGCGGAAACAAGGCATAATAGAGCTAATATAAATGATCAGAGTGAGAAATAACGTGTTGAGTTTATGAGCTTAAGCATTACATGCCAAAAATAAGGACTACCTAAATTGATTAATTACATTCCCCATCAAATGAATGTTATTAACTAGTTTTACACTACTCCTAGAGTAGACACTAGGCAAAACAATCCTGTCCTTCAATTCACAAAAGCATCCTCAAGCTCACTGTCTCAACCCGTCTAGCCCTCCTATCATGCCAAACGTGTACCTACAAGGACAACCCCCAAACATGAGCAATAATAATCATTCATATTCAACACAATATGAAGATAAAGCGTAAATGCATAATCATAATAAAACACTTCCTGTTTTCCCCATGCATTTCAAACGCTTCCCGTTTGGTTGTCCCTCTACCATAACTCATGAGTATAATCAATAGATTATTTTTAATGGTCTAAACATGTCATGACATATACCAACTCATCAATACCAAATACTGATCACCAATCCCTAGTCTGTCCATCACAATGTATTTTAATGCCCCTCGCTTATTTACATATAGGCGGCATAGGATAACCTCGCTTCAATGGACCGCGGGACTCCCACCCCTCGCCTCTCATTGAGCGGCAAATACCCTTTCCTCGCCCTATATGATAACCACGCTCAAATGTGACATGCGGCGCTCCCACCCCTCGCTTCACATTTAGCGGAACCAAACAAATAGCGGCAAACATTAAAATCATCAAGGGATGACCACGACTCATGGGATATGCACCAATAATCATATGCATCTATAAACATCATGCATAACATGTATTTGCATCCACAATGCAATACCACATATATACTTGCATCCACAATATATAAGATACATGTACCGTTGGGGTGCCCGTACGTCCACTACGTACCTTTCCAAAAGTGGAATATGGTAGGACTTCAATTCCTTGGCTGTGTTGCCACCTGGGTTGGTTCTACATATTCACAAATACCAATATTAGAACCCAATAATAGTCCAATACCAAAAATCCTACAAAAATAACCAAAAACACCATTTTTGGTGTCTCGCGATCGATCGCCATAAGGCCCCGATCGATCGCGAGACCTCACTGTCTCGGGCAACAAATTTAAGCAATCCGCGATCGATCGCTGAGTTCGCGCCGATCGATCGCGGCCTCGCCGATCGATCGCGCCAAACTCGCGATCGATCGCTGAAGTGCACTGCCTCCAGCTCTGTTGCTCGCGATCGATCGCGAGAAGGCGCCGATCGATCGCCGAGCTCTGGGCATGCGGGGTTTGGGCACTATTCACCCATCTTCAACCCCAACTCAAACATACACATACACACCAACATCAACCTAACCAACCCACTCAAAACCAACAATAAACATCTACATAAACTCATATATTTAACATCCAACCAAAATAATACCAAAACCACAACAACCCAACACAAACCCAGTTTAAAATCCCTCAAACCATATCAAACTTAAACAAAACCTTACAAAAATAACCATGAGGTATCCATACCTCTTGGGGACCTCAAATCACCCAATAAACTCCACAAAACAAGATTTTGCAAGGACTTCTCTTTACCCCAAAGCTCAAGAACGAAAATGGGGGGAAAGGGTTTGTGGGAAGTTGATTTTGGTAAAGTGAAATGGATTGGTAAAGGTGTGGGGTAATAAAATGAGTTTATTTAATTAAAAAGCATACCAAAATAAATCCCATGGTGTATAAAACACCCCAACATGATATTTTTCAAAGCATTTACTCATAATGCACCAAATATCAATTAAACACATGATTTCTAATCAATTGCTACCAATGGTAAATAAATCATGCTTCCAATAATATTTACCCGACGTGCACAACATGCACCCTGAAATGCAACCCCGGGTCACCCTATCCACATGACCATGCATTTCCATAAGGTAAATAAATTCCAACACATAATTAATTATTGTAAACACAATTAATGCACCAAATTGCAATTAATCATTTGAGGGATGTCACAACCCCACCCCCACCACCCCCAAGTGCAACCTATGCTCCACTTGGACCAACCCATGCCTCCTACTCATCACCTTTTCATCACCATCATTTCCTCTCTCTATCATTCCCTTCTCCTCCTTCTCCCCTCCATTTTCGTGCCTGGTACGCAGCATTTAGGCAAGGAGAAGCTTGGTAGGAGTGTTCTAAGATCTTGCAAAAAGAGGAGCAAAAAGAGAGGGGTAAGTGGGTACTCTGTTTTTATGGGTTTTGTTCAAGTTTGGGTTTGGTAGTGATGTTTTCATGCATGCTAAGTATAGGTTTGGTCAAAACCTTGGTGTGAGTACTTACATGGAAGTATTTTGTAGCCCATAGCATGTTTGTTCGAGCATGTTACATGTTTTATGTATTAGATTTCTTGTTAGGAAAAGATGTGCCCAAAAATCTGGGCAAGATTTTAAATGCCCTATTTTTCTGTAAATTAGGATGAGTATTGAAGTTTATGAAGATGTTATGATGCATGCTAGCTTAGATTTTTATTAAATCTTCGATTTGAGTACATGCATGGAAGTTTTATGAAGCTATTGGCATGTTTGTGCAGACATTTTATATGTGTTATGAAGTGGTTTGAATGGTATGAAATGAGGTGCTCGAAAATCTTGGAAATCCCGATTTTTCAGAGTGCTCGATCGATCGAGAATTTTGTCCCGATCGATCGAGCGAGGCAAAACGTTGGGTATAAGTTTTGAAAGTCAGGGACCGATCGATCGAAGGATTTACCGATCGATCGGTGAGACTTGTCGATCGATCGATTTTTCCTTCCGATCGATCGATCGAGGCAGAGTGCTTCGGCACTGTTTTAGCATGTTTTCTCGATCGATCGAGATTTTGGTGCCGATCGATCGAGAGAGGCAGAACCTTGATTTTTTTTTTTATTGAATTATTTTGAAGAATTGGTTATGATTCTTGTATTGGTGCCGAATATTGTATTATGTGGTTGTGTAGAACCATCCCAGGTACCAGCACAGTCAAGGAGATAAAGTTTGTTGACTCCTCCTCCTTTTGAAAAGGTACGTAAGAGACGTATGGGCATCGGACGGTAAAACACACCTCTACACTACGACTATGCTTTATCGCATGAGTATTTACGATGAAATGATGATGTTTATATGATGTTTATATAATGATATGATGTTATGATTGTGTAAGATGCCCATATGGTAAGATGCCATACGATGGGGTAAGATGCCCATATGGTAAGATGCCATACAATGTTATGATTGGGTAAGATGCCCATATGGTAAGATGCCATACGATAGGGTAAGATGCCCATATGCATGAATGTGAATCAGGGACAATAAAAAGAAGTTAATGAATAACCAGCAAGTTTACTTATCTAAGATTTCATGCATTTACTGTTATGTTTTTTTTAGGATGTTAAGTAAAGATGAATATGCTCATGATGTGTTGTCCCTGTAGGTACGCTTTTGAACTAAAGGACTAAGGGTCGGGTTGAGGCAGTGAGCTAAAAGAATACAAAGATGAAAAGGATTCAGCTTTTGATTAGTATCTACTCTAGGAGTAGTATAAATCTAAATGTTAGCATTCATCATGGGAATGTAATTAATAAGTTTTTGGAAGTTTGATTTTGGCCTGTAATCTTGTTAGCTCACGTAACAACCGGAACTCAAAAATGTCATTAATGCATGTTTAGTCCATTTTTATGTTATTAATCACTGTCAAGGTAGGAAGACCCTACACATATCATATATGATTATACTGTTTTAAAGCATGCAATATAATTCTAAATATGATTAAACGATTAACCACATAATTCCGATATGAGCTTTGAACCTGGCTCTGATACCACTGTAAGGAATCCAACACACAAGTGCGCAGCGGAAATAAAAACTATGGATTCCTAACCGAGGACCTATACAGAGTATTCATATCGGAATGATTAAAAGAGTCTCACCCTTGTAGCGTGTTTGAAGCAGATTCCACGTTGTAGCACCACGAGTCACAAACAAAAGTTTACACCTTTGTCTCTACGGTATCTACACGATCAAATCGAAAGGGTGTTCAAGAACAAGTTGCTAGACTCGTTCTTAAACAAAACAAAAACTCACGGTTACTATAACCGAACAAGGACGGCCGTGAAGATCAAGGCGGCGGTGGCCGAGAGCTTCGAACAAGCGGCGGCCGTGGATCCTTGGGTTTTAGGTTTTATGAATTGTGTTGTTGTTAATCCTCATTAAACTTGTTATCATATATATGTTGGATTTAATTAAAGGTTCAAGACTTTCTTAAAGCTTCATGGGCCCAAACCCATGATTTAATTAAATCCTTATAATCATGTAATTAAGACTCTTCTTAATTAATTAATTCATCCAATGAATTTAATTCCCTTTATCGATTTAATCTTTCGTGCGACCCGATAGGATCTTGCAATGTTGGCAGTGACATAAAATCTCATTTTATGTCATAAGCAATGAGCGGTGTCTTAGGGCATATCCCAACAGTGGACTCATGTCCAGGGCTCCATTCATTCATTCATTAATTCAAGGGAATAGAATAGCGATAACACGGTACTTTTAAATGCAGACAATATGATCAATGAAACAACATAATGAACAACATGATAACATAAATGGAAGGTACGATAATGAATAAACATTTACAGTAAGTTCCAGGGCAAATGCCAAAGATGCTATATAGAAAGAAATTGGTAATACACCTCACTATATGCAGACAATATGAGCAATTAAACATTATAATGAACAACATGATA
Source organism: Haberlea rhodopensis (assembly GCA_907163345.1). Lineage (NCBI taxonomy): Eukaryota > Viridiplantae > Streptophyta > Magnoliopsida > Lamiales > Gesneriaceae > Haberlea > Haberlea rhodopensis. Next base: position 393,253 of record CAJQUN010000470.1, on the reverse strand, counting down.
ACATAAATGGAAGGTACGACATTGAATAAACATTTACAGTAAGTTCCAGGCCAAATGCCAAAAGATGCTATATAGAAAGAAATCGGTAGTACACCTCACTATATGCAGACAATATGAGCAATGAAACATTATAATGAACAACATGATAACATAAATGGAAGGTACGATATTGAATAAACATTTACAGTAAGTTCCAGGCCAAATGCCAAAGATGCTATATAGAAAGAAATCGGTAATATACCTCACTATATGCAGACAATATGAGCAATGAAACATTATAATGAACAACGTGATAACATAAATGGAAGGTACGATATTGAATAAACATTTACAGTATGTTCCAGGCCAAATGCCAAAGATGCTATATAGAAAGAAATTGGTAATACACCTCACTATATGCAGACAATATGAGCAATGAAACATTATAATGAACAACATGATAACATAAATGGAAGGTACGATATTGAATAAACATTTACAGTAAGTTTCAGGCCAAATGCCAAAAGATGCTATATAGAAAGAAATCAGTAGTACACTCACTATATGCAGACAATATGAGCAATGAAACATTATAATGAACAACATGATAACATAAATGGAAGGTATGATATTGAATAAACATTTACAGTAAGTTCCAGGCCAAATGCCAAAGATGCTATATAGAAATAAATACGTAATACACCTCACTATATGCAGACAATATGAGCAATGAAACATTATAATGAACAACATGATAACATAAATGGAAGGTACGATATTGAATAAACATTTACAGTAAGTTCCAGGCCAAATGCCAAAAGATGCTATATAGAAAGAAATCGGTAGTACACCTCACTATATGCAGACAATATGAGCAATGAAACATTATAATGAACAACATGATAACATAAATGGTAGGTACGATATTGAATAAACATTTACAGTAAGTTCCAGGCCAAATGCCAAAGATGCTATATAGAAAGAAATCGGTAATACACCTCACTATATGCAGACAATATGAGCAATGAAACATTATAATGAACAACATGATAACATAAATGGAAGGTACGATATTGAATAAACATTTACAATAAGTTCCAGGCCAAATGCCAAAAGATGCTATATAGAAAGAAATCAGTAGTACACCTCACTATATGCAGACAATATGAGCAATGAAACATTATAATGAACAACATGATAACATAAATGGAAGGTACGATATTGAATAAACATTTACAGTAAGTTCCAGGCTAAATGCCAAAGATGATATATAGAAAGAAATCGGTAATTCACCTCACTATATGCAGACAATATGACCAATGAAACATTATAATGAACAACGTGATAACATAAATGGAAGGTACGATATTGAATAAACAATTACAGTAAGTTCCAGGCCAAATGCCAAAGATGCTATATAGAAAGAAGTCGGTAATACACCTCACTATATGCAGACAATGTGAGCAATGAAACATTATAATGAACAACTTGATAACATAAATGGAAGGTATGATATTGAATAAACATTTATAGTAAGTTGCAGGCCAAATGTCAATGATGCTATATAGAAAGAAATCGGTAGTACATCACACTATATGCAGACAATGTGAGCAATGAAACATTATAATGAACAACATGATAACATAAATGGAAGGTACGATATTGAATAAACATTTATAGTAAGTTCCAGGCCAAATGTCAATGATGCTATATAGAACGAAATCGGTAGTACATCACACTATATGCAGACAATGTGAGCAATGAAACATTATAATGAACAACATGATAACATAAATGGAAGGTACGATATTGAATAAACATTTACAGTAAGTTCCAGGCCGAATGCCAAAGATGCTATATAGAAAGAAATCGGTAATACACCTCACTATATGCAGACAATATGAGCAATGAGACATTATAATGGACAAGATTATAACATAAATGGAAGGTACGATATTGAATAAACATTTACAGTAAGTTCCAGGCCAAATGCCAAAGATGCTATATAGAAAGAAATCGGTAGTACTCCTCACCTCATTATGCTATCTTGATTTGATTGGCTCGATTTTGAACTCAAATGCAAATAACATTCCTATGAACATAATATAAGGTAATGTATAACGATTATCAACCTAAAGGTATGGTTTAACATTTTTAAGAATCATTTTAATAAGAAACTTATCCGGGTAATTTTAAGCAAACATTTGAAAATTCATTTAAAATCAAGTTTAAGTCGAAACTTCACGAAACTTTCCATAAATGGCTTAAATCAGTTCAGCAACGTTCGTAGCTCGGAATTTCAAGAAACTTGCCGGCGCGTGAGTTACACGCTCCTCCGTGACGGCGCATGGCCGTGCTCTGGCTGCCACACGTGGCTGAAAATTTAACACCAGGTTCGTCTCGTTTCGATCTACAACTTTCGTATAGAAACCATGTTGAAAGTCGCAATCGATTTTACCCAGATTTTGAGTTTTCGAAATGATTACCCATGGTAATTAGTTCGCAGGAAAATACTGTTTCCGATGTGTAAAGTAAAACATATTTGGAACACTCTTTGTTTGTAAAATATTTTCGAAATCTATTTTAAAAGGTGTGAAATCGAAGCTTGAATATGCTACCTTGAAATGGGTTTCTGAAATTCTGGCAGCACTTTGTTCTTCGTGTTCTTGAATTTTTTGGGCAATATGATATTTCAACACCTCCTTTACAGAAGATGATCTGGGTTTGTGAGGAGTGTTGTGAAATATTTTCAGAATTTTCGGACAAGCTTTGATAATTTTCCTCATAATTTTCTCTATTGCCACCTATTCTACATAATTCCTACACTCTAACTTTCTCCTAATTTCTAACACTCTCTACCTGAAAATTTGTGACTTAATCTGATGAAAGGCGGGGGGGGGGGAGGGGGGGGGGGGGGGGTATTTATAGGCAAGGTTGAATAGAACAATCCACAATTTGAGTGACACTTATCTTGGCCAAGAAATGACATGTGCTAACCTAAATATTTTAATCCTTTAAATACTATATTTATTTTTTAATATATTTTTGTTCTATTAATAATATTTAATTTGTTTTACAATGACTTTATCTACTTGTGTACATATCTTAGAGTAGTAAATAAAATTTATAAATCATTTTGTTAATAATTTCTTGATTAGTCTTTTGGTACTTATAATTGTTTAAGTTATTTGTTATGTTTGTATCTATTTTATTGGTATGTATGTTTAGGTATAAAGTACAAGTTATATCCATACACTTTTTTATTTTATTTTTATTTGTAAAGTTTTTAATGAATAATATTTGGTCCAAAAATCAAATATTCATATTCAAGAATATAAAGATAATTTTATATAATTCTTTATGTAAATTTAATATTACAAGTAATATATGGATTCAATTTGTGAATGATTTTAGTTATTGGTATGTTTCACAAATATATAATTTCCAATAAATAGTTATATTGTTTATTCTTTCTTTTTTTATCTATTTTGATGTATGAATATATTAAGATGATTATTTTAGTAACATTTAAAATAGCTTCAAATTATTTTGTCAAATTTTTGTAATTGAGATTTTAGGGGTGTCACAACATTCCTTTCACTTAATATGTCCCGATTGAATCTAGGGCATTTGTTGGTCGAGGCCCTTATGATTTCAATAACCATGTATTTGTTTCACGTTATATGATTCATTGTATGCGTATATGAAAAACTCATTTTTCACAAGCACTACCCACTCTGGCCAGAGATTCCTTGAATCAAATACAGAAAAACACATAGGACATCCTGGTACATCAAGACCAGTGGTGAATCACCAACGACAATCATAGGTCTCTGACATCATCACTGCATACCCAAAATAACAACTTTATTACCCACATGTGATCAGTCATTAAATCAAAGTACACAGCTATATATCAAGACCTCAATGACTCCTCGGGTCATGAGGAGTAATGGTGCACAACTATGACTAGGAATTCTATACTTGACAAATGGTAACCACTTATAGAATTCCGAGTAGGGTCGTTCAGTGAACTCATTTCTAATGAGCACCTATTCATGTGTGTTGACTTCTCCAAGTCAACGCCGATGAAACACGACGCACTGCACTAGACACATCATGAATACCAGTCTCTAACGAGCATAAATCGATATCCCATTCTCGAAGGCTCATCGACCAGGAACATTTAGAAATCGCAGTCGAGACTGTATTTCATGGTCACCATCATATGCGTAACCACATTCTATTGACTATAGCAATCTCAAGGACTTCATCAATGCATCAAGATGCATGGGTAAACAGATGAAGAAGTGCCATATATATTAATATTCAAACAAAGATTTGTCATAACAAGATTATAAGTACAATCAATCAATTTGATTTACTTAATCACATATGACAACAATATCTTTCACTTTCCCAAAGCCAACTACTCATGTGTCTCAAGACCATCTTTCCAAGATGTCTGACAGACATCAATCATTGTAAAAGCTTTGACGGTGGATTCACTATATTTTTCTGTTGAAGCGATTCTCTAAATAATAATGTCGTGTATACCATCTCTCTCATTAGATGATATTTTTCTCAATATATGTTTGGATACTGATGAGATCTTGGCTATTCATAATAGCCCAATTGTTGTCACAGTACAGAGGAACTGTGTCAACCACGCTAGAAATTACACCCAACTCTTGGATGAAATTTCATATCCAAACTGCCTCTTTGCTGCATCGTACGCTGCAATGTATTCAGCTTCAGTGGTGGAATCAAATGTGGTGTCTTGCTCGGAACGTTTCCAAGAGACAACATCATCATTATGCTTAAATACAAATCCGAACATCGATTTGGTGTCATCTACATCCGACTGAAAAACCAGCATCAGCTTAGCCTTCAACTTTTATTTCTCCACTTACAGATCCAAAAACTATGAACATATCATAAGTTCATCATAAGTACTTGAGGATTATTTTCACAGTTTTTCAGTTACTTCACCTGGATTTGTCTGCTGTCTGCTCCTTACTCTAAAAACATACATCAGGCCAAGTACATGACATAGCATACATTATGCTATTAAAGTCGAAACATAAGGTACCAATGTCATCTTTTCTCTCTGCTCATCAATTTTAAGACTCATTGACTCGAGAGATGAATACTATGACATATTGGGAAGTAACTCCTTTTTCGACTATTCCATGCTAAACTCTTTTAGCACAGTGTTTATGTACGTAGATTGAGAGATCTCAAACATCCTTTAGATCTATCCCTATAGATCCTTACGCTAAGCACGTAGGACGCTTCTCCCAAATCTATCATGGAGAAATTAGTAGATAATCATGCTTTAATTGATTAATCCAATACCATTCACAATGAGCATGATATAATCGACTTAAAGCATCACAAATGTAACCATGCTCCCACTAACCCTTTTGCACACACATGTCACTTCCAGATTTTTAACAAAACCAAACAATTTGATGATGTTATCAAAACGAAAGTTCAGAGTTCGGGATGCCTTCTTAGACCCATAAATGGACCTCTGGAGTTTGCAAACCTTTTACTCACTCCCAATGGTTGTGAAGCCCTCTGGCTGCTTTGTATAAAAGTCTTCACATCCATCTATTATCTCTCATAGTCATAATATGAAGATATAGCTAATAAAATTTGAATAGATTTTAGCATCATAACCGATGAAAATTTTCTCACAAACAACTCTTTGCCTATGAGAATAACTGTTTCTCACCAGTCAAGCTTTGAAGGTCACTACCTTCCCATCCACTCCAAGCTTTCACTTGTAGATCTATTTGGAGCCAATGAGAACAATCCCCAAATATGTAAGGACCCTAATCCTTAAGTGCGGAATAAAGGCATAATAGAGCTAAATAATATGATCAGAGTAGAATAAACATGTTGAGTCTATGAGCTTAAGCCTTTACATGCCAAAATAAAGGACTACAAAAAGGATTAAATACATTCCAATCAATGAATGTTCCACTATAGTTTTACGCTACTCTTAGAGTAGGCACTATACAAAAGAATCCTGTCCTTTCATCTACCAAAGATGCTCGTGAAGCTCACTGTCTCAACCCGTTCAAGCCCATCTATCATGCCAAAATAGGTACCTACAAGGGCAACCCCCAAACATGAGCAATAATAATCATTCATATTCAACACAATATGAAGATAAAGCGTAAATGCATAATCAATATAAAACACTTCCTGTTTTTCCCATGCATTTCAAACGCTTCCCGTTTGGTTGTCCCTGTACCATAACTCATGAGTATAATCAACAGATTATTTTTAATGGCCAAAACATGTCATGACATCATATACCCTTTCAACTGTACCACATATTGGTCACCATTCCCTAGTCTGTCCATCACAGTGTATTTTAATGCCCCTCGCTTATATTCATATGGGCGGCATAGGATAACCTCGCTACAATGGACATGCGGCGCTCCCACCCCTCGCTTCACAGAGAGCGGCAAATACCCTTTCCTCGCCCCATATGACAACCACGCTCAAATGTGACATGCGGCGCTCCCACCCCTCGCTTCACATTTGGCGGAACCAATACAAAAAGCGGCAAGCATTAAAATCATCAAAGGATGACCACGACTCATGGGATGTGCATCCAATAATCATAATGTGCATCTAACATCAATATGCATAAATTACCATGTATATGCATCCACTATGCAATACCTCTTATGGCATAAATCAACATGTATATGCATCCACTATGCAATACCACATATATACCCGCATCCACAATGCATAAACAATGAGTATATAAAATACATGTTACCGTTGGGTGCCCGTACGTCCACTACGTACCTTTCCAAAATGTGGAATGTGGTTGGACCTCAATTCCTTGGCTGCGTTGCCACCTGGGTTGGTTCTACATATTCACAAATACCAATATTAGAACCCAATAATAGTCCAATACCAAAAATCCCACAAAACACCCAAAAATACCATTTTTGGTGTCTCGCGATCGATCGCCATCAAGCCCCGATCGATCGCGAGAACACACTGCCTCGGGCAACAAAAATGCACAATCCGCGATCGATCGCGGAGCTAGCGCCGATCGATCGCGGCCTCGCCGATCGATCGCGCCCAGCTCGCGATCGATCTCTGAGGCTTACTGCCTCAGCCCTGTTGCTCGCGATCGATCGCGAGAAAATCGCCGATTGATCGCCGAGCTGCGGGAAATCGAGATTCGGGCACTATTCACCCATCTCTTTCCCCAACTCATCTAAACCCACATACACCAACACCAACCAATACCAATAACTCAAAACTAACACTAAACATCATAACAAACTCAAATAAACAACATCCAACCAAAACACTACCAAAACCACAACACCCAACTCAAACCCATTTTAAAACCCTTTAAAACCAAACTAAACTCAAATAAAACCTTACAAAATTAACAATGAGGTACCCATACCTCTTGGGGATCTCAAATCACCCAACAATCTCCTCAAAACAAGATTTTGCAAGGACTTCTCTCCACCTTAAAGCTCAAGAACGAAAATGTGAAGAAAAGGGAAGGGTTTGGGTGTTTGGAAATGATTTTGGTAAAGTGTTATAAGAGTTGGAAATAAAGGGTGGGTTTTTATTAAATCAAAATGCATACCAATTAATTCCATGGTGTATAAAACACCCCAACATGATATTTTTCAAAGCATTTACTCAAAATGCACCATAATATCAATTAACACATGATTTCTAATAAATTGCTAACCAAGGCAAATAAATCATGCTTCCCATAATATTTACCCAACATGCACCACATGCACCCTGAAATGCAACCCCGGGTCACCCTATCCATATGACCATGCATTTTCCATATGGTAAATAAATCCCAACACATAATCAATTACCACATAATTAATCATGTAAACACAATTAAAGCCCAATAGCAATTAACCATTTCGGGGATGTCACAATACTCCCCTACTTATAAGATTTCGCCCTCGAAATCACATGCACTTACCCCAACAGAAACTAAACATAAACTCATACCAGAGAATAGTTCCGGGTAGTGCTGCACCATATGCTGCTCCGTCTCCCACGTAGCCTCCTCGACACCCCTGCGATCCCACTGAACTTTGATCATCGGTATCACTTTATTCCGAAGTCTACGGTCTGCTCTGTCCAGAATTCTAACAGGCCGTTCCACATAAGATATGTCTGATTCCAACTGAACTTCGGAAGGCTGTAACACGTGAGACGGATCCGGCTCATACTTTCGCAGCATCGATACATGAAACACATCATGTATCCCAGATAAAGAAGGCGGCAAAGCCAGTCGGTAAGCCAATGTGCCAATGCGCTGCAAAATCTCGTACGGTCCAACATACCTCGGAGACAGTTTCCCGCGCATCCCAAACCGCACAACGCCTCTGAAAGGCGAGATCTTCAAAAAGACCTTATCTCCCAACTGAAACTCTAACGGTCTCCGCCGTTTATTTGCATAAGCTGCCTGTCTGTCTTGGGCTGCTTTCATTTTCTGCCTTATAGTCTTTATCTTCTCTTCCATTTCCCGGATCAATTCAGGCCCTCCGACTGATCTACTGTCCAAATCGTCCCAACACAAGGGCGATCTACATCGTCTGCCATAAAGAGCTTCAAACGGAGCCATCTGAATACTCGCCTGGTAGCTATTGTTATACGAAAACTCTACCAAAGGCACTGAATCCTGCCAAGAGGCATCAAACTCCAAAACGCAAGCTCTTAACATGTCCTCGAGCGTCTGAATAGTGCGCTCGGTCTGGCCATCCGTCTGAGGATGATAAGCAGTACTCAATCTGACCTCAGTTCCCAAAGCTGACTGAAGGCCTTCCCAGAAATGAGATGTGAATCGCGGATCTCGATCTGACACAATAGAAACGGGGATCCCATGCAATCTCACCACATCTCTAATATACAACTGCGCCATCCTCAAAAATGTAAATGTCATGCTATAGGGGATAAAGTGGGCTACCTTGGTCAATCTGTCCACAATCACCCAAATAGCATCGAAGCCTGAAGCACTCCTCGGCAAATGAGTCACGAAGTCCATGGAAATGTGCTCCCACTTCCACTTCGGTATCTCCAAGCTTCTCAATTCGCCGCCAGGTCTCTGCCTCTCTGCCTTAACCTGCTGGCAGATCAGACACCTCTTCACAAAAGCGACGACATCAGACTTCATTCTCTTCCACCAAAACTGACCACGCAGATCTCTGTACATCTTCTTCCCGCCTGGGTGGATGCTAAGTCTGCTACTGTGAGCTCGCCCCAAGATTCCCTTACGCAACTCCGGCGTACTCGGAACTACCCAGCGGTTACCCAATCTCAAAGATCCGTCGTCGGCCACTCTGAACTTCGTCGGCTGACCAAGATGCACTATAGACAACCATCTCTGAACCTCAGTATCTGACCTCTGAGCTCTCCTGATACTCTCAAAGATATCTGGCTCAGCTAGCAAAGTCGATACATACACAGGTGATGCATCAATGTCAAAGTCATAGCCCATATGGCAATAGGAGGTCATCATAGCCGACAAATGGATGACGTCCTCAGCAGAACTCCTCACTTTCCGGCTCAAAGCGTCTGCTGTCAAATTGGCCTTCCCCGGATGGTACTCTATCTCGCAATCATAGTCCTTGAGTAGGTCCATCCATCTCCTCTGTCTCATGTTCAGCTCTGCCTGAGTAAATAGAAACTTGAGGCTCTTGTGATCCGTGTATATGGTGAATGAAGTGCCATATAAGTAGTGCCTCCAGATCTTCAGGGCGAAGATGATAGCCGCCAATTCCAAGTCATGAACTGGATATCTGGTCTCATGCGGCTTCAACTGCCTCGATGCATAAGCTACCACATGCTTATCTTGCATCAGAACACATCCAAGGCCCTGCAGTGATGCATCAGTATACAGAACAAATCTGGAGTTCTCCGTCGGAATTACTAACACTGGCGCCGTCGTCAACCGGTGCTTCAACTCCTGGAAGCTCTCCTCACAAGCTTCTGACCAAAAGAAAGGCACTCCTTTCTGAGTCAACTGAGTCAGCGGCTTGGCAATCTTCGAAAAGCCCTCGACAAAGCGCCGATAATACCCGGCCAAACCAAGGAAACTCCGGATCTCAGGTACAGAAGTGGGGGCAGTCCACTCCATCACAGCCTCAATCTTCTTCGGGTCCACTGATATCCCACTGCTCGAAATGACATGTCCCAGAAACACTACACTGCTCAGCCAAAATTCACACTTACTGAGCTTAGCATACAACTGATGCTCTCTGAGAATCTGAAGCACTGTCCTCAAGTGTTTCACATGATCTTCCTCGCTCCGGGAGTAGATAAGAATGTCGTCAATGAACACGATGACGAACTGATCAAGATACGGCTGAAACACTCTGTTCATCAGACTCATAAAGACGGCCGGGGCGTTCGTCACACCGAACGGCATCACCAAGAACTCATAATGCCCGTATCGAGTCCGGAACGCTGTCTTCTGCACATCTTCCTCTCTGACCCGAATCTGATGATACCCGGACCTCAAATCAATCTTGCTATACACCCTGGTACCTTGCAACTGATCAAACAAGTCGTCTATCCTTGGGAGAGGATACTTGTTCTTCACTGTAGCCTTGTTCAGCTGCCGGTAATCGATGCACAACCGCATCGAACCGTCCTTCTTCTTCACAAAGAGGACTGGTGCGCCCCATGGCGACACGCTCGGGCGTATATAACCCTTGTCCAAGAGATCCTGCAACTGTTCTTTCAATTCTCTCAACTCAGCCGGTGCCATCCTATAAGGTGCACGAGAGATAGCGGATGTCCCTGGCAGCAACTCGATCCCAAATTCAACTTCCCTGGCCGGTGGAAATCCTGGGATCTCTTCTGGAAATACATCAGCAAATTCTGCCACAACTGGTACATCCTCAACCCTCAGTTCTTTACTCTTTCCAGACGTGTCCACGGCATAAATAAGATAGCCCGTGTGCCCACGTTCCAACAGCTGAGACATCTTGATCGCTGAAATCAACGGAATCTTCGCACGAGACCCGTTGCCAAAGAAAGTCCACTGACTGCCTAACTCAGGTCTGAACTTCACTGTTCTCTGCCGGCAATCTACCACTGCCTGATATCTGTTCAGAACATCAATTCCCAAGATGCAGTCAAAGTCTGACATACCCAGCACAATCAAGTCTGATCTCAACTCGTTGCCCTCAAAATAAATGAGGCTATCTGCCAAAAACTGATCAGCAACGACGTTTCTTCCAGTGGGTGTCGAGACCAAAAGAGGCGTGGGCAAAGGAGACGTGCGCATATGGTGTCTTTCCACAAATCCCACAGACACAAAGGAATGGGAGGCACCTGTATCTATCAAAACAAAAGCAGGGTACGTAAATAAATGGCACGTACCGGCAATCACCTCCTCTGGAGCTGCCTGAGCCTGCTCCCTGGTCAGTGCATATACCTGTCCCTGGGGTGGTCCCACTGTCTGACCTCCCGATGGATGAGGCCCAAACTGTTGCCTCTGCTGCACTGTCCGATCATCAAATCTCGGCCTGTTGCCCTGATACTCTGACTGGCCTCCCCTGGTGGGACAATACCGAGCAATGTGGCCCATCTTGCCACAGACATAGCATGCAGGACACTTGTTTGAAGAATGTGGCCCTCCACAGTTGTTGCACCTAGGCTCTCCCGGCCTCTCCCCTTGTGAAGATCCTCGATTGGCCGACCAATTACCCTTCTTGTTATCCTGCTTCTGTCCAAAGTGTTTCTTTCCACCATACCGCGAAGATGAAGAGGCACCACGGGGCTTAAATGGCTCACCCCGAGGCCTCAAACTGTCACTAGTCTGCCTCTGTTGCGGTACCGGTGGTGGCATGGCATAAGCTCCCACTCCCAGCTCAGCAAGTTCCGCTCTTGTGAGAGCATCATCAAAAGAAGTTGGGTTATTGATGATAACCCGGTCGTAGAGCTCCGGTCGCAGTCCTTTCATGAAATTTCTCATCTTGGCACGTCCATCAGAGGCAATATGGGGGACATACCTCAGTAGTGATGAGTACTGTGTGGCATAATCTGCTACGGTCATGTTCCCCTGCCTCAGACTAGCAAATTCATCCTCTTTTGTCTGCCTTGCTGCCGCGGAGAAGTATCGGTTCAAGAACCTGGTCCTGAAGAGCGTCCAGTCAATCACAGCACCCAGTGCTCTCATCTCCATCACTGTGCTCCTCCACCACATCAATGGTTTCTTAGCCAACTGGAACTCCGCCAGCCTCAGCCAAGCAGTAATAGCACAAGGAGCCGATACAAAGATCTGCTCAAGTCTCTCTAACCACTCTTCAGCCTCTTCTCCGGACTCTGTCCCCTCAAACCGGGGCGGATGATAAGACAGAAACTGCGTCAAGCTAATCTCACCCGGTAGCAATAACTGGACTACTGGTTCCATTCCCACAGCCGGTGGAGGTAGAGGATTAGCCTGTCCAATACTCGCATTTACACTCCCAACATCTCCGACTTCCTCATTAGCAGCCATGCTGTAACACAAATGTTAACAACAATCCAAAGCAATATATAACATGTCGTTAGATAACAGGAGTGATATAGGCATGTTAGTATAACAGGATATACAATAATATGCACCACATGCATAAACATGCTCCAAATGTAAGCACCTAGCCAACCATGCTAAGGCTACCCTTCACTCGTTCCCGGGTTCTCTAACCACTGCTCTGATACCACTAATGTAAGGACCCTAATCCTTAAGTGCGGAATAAAGGCATAATAGAGCTAAATAATATGATCAGAGTAGAATAAACATGTTGAGTCTATGAGCTTAAGCCTTTACATGCCAAAATAAAGGACTACAAAAAGGATTAAATACATTCCAATCAATGAATGTTCCACTATAGTTTTACGCTACTCTTAGAGTAGGCACTATACAAAAGAATCCTGTCCTTTCATCTACCAAAGATGCTCGTGAAGCTCACTGTCTCAACCCGTTCAAGCCCATCTATCATGCCAAAATAGGTACCTACAAGGGCAACCCCCAAACATGAGCAATAATAATCATTCATATTCAACACAATATGAAGATAAAGCGTAAATGCATAATCAATATAAAACACTTCCTGTTTTTCCCATGCATTTCAAACGCTTCCCGTTTGGTTGTCCCTGTACCATAACTCATGAGTATAATCAACAGATTATTTTTAATGGCCAAAACATGTCATGACATCATATACCCTTTCAACTGTACCACATATTGGTCACCATTCCCTAGTCTGTCCATCACAGTGTATTTTAATGCCCCTCGCTTATATTCATATGGGCGGCATAGGATAACCTCGCTACAATGGACATGCGGCGCTCCCACCCCTCGCTTCACAGAGAGCGGCAAATACCCTTTCCTCGCCCCATATGACAACCACGCTCAAATGTGACATGCGGCGCTCCCACCCCTCGCTTCACATTTGGCGGAACCAATACAAAAAGCGGCAAGCATTAAAATCATCAAAGGATGACCACGACTCATGGGATGTGCATCCAATAATCATAATGTGCATCTAACATCAATATGCATAAATTACCATGTATATGCATCCACTATGCAATACCTCTTATGGCATAAATCAACATGTATATGCATCCACTATGCAATACCACATATATACCCGCATCCACAATGCATAAACAATGAGTATATAAAATACATGTTACCGTTGGGTGCCCGTACGTCCACTACGTACCTTTCCAAAATGTGGAATGTGGTTGGACCTCAATTCCTTGGCTGCGTTGCCACCTGGGTTGGTTCTACATATTCACAAATACCAATATTAGAACCCAATAATAGTCCAATACCAAAAATCCCACAAAACACCCAAAAATACCATTTTTGGTGTCTCGCGATCGATCGCCATCAAGCCCCGATCGATCGCGAGAACACACTGCCTCGGGCAACAAAAATGCACAATCCGCGATCGATCGCGGAGCTAGCGCCGATCGATCGCGGCCTCGCCGATCGATCGCGCCCAGCCCGCGATCGATCGCTGAGGCTTACTGCCTCAGCCCTGTTGCTCGCGATCGATCGCGAGAAAATCGCCGATCGATCGCCGAGCTGCGGGAAATCGAGATTCGGGCACTATTCACCCATCTCTTTCCCCAACTCATCTAAACCCACATACACCAACACCAACCAATACCAATAACTCAAAACCAACACTAAACATCATAACAAACTCAAATAAACAACATCCAACCAAAACACTACCAAAACCACCACCCAACTCAAACCCATTTTAAACCCTTTAAAACCAAACTAAACTCAAATAAAACCTTACAAAATTAACAATGAGGTACCCATACCTCTTGGGGATCTCAAATCACCCAACAATCTCCTCAAAACAAGATTTTGCAAGGACTTCTCTCCACCTTAAAGCTCAAGAACGAAAATGTGAAGAAAAGGGAAGGGTTTGGGTGTTTGGAAATGATTTTGGTAAAGTGTTATAAGAGTTGGAAATAAAGGGTGGGTTTTTATTAAATCAAAATGCATACCAATTAATTCCATGGTGTATAAAACACCCCAACATGATATTTTTCAAAGCATTTACTCAAAATGCACCATAATATCAATTAACACATGATTTCTAATAAATTGCTAACCAAGGCAAATAAATCATGCTTCCCATAATATTTACCCAACATGCACCACATGCACCCTGAAATGCAACCCCGGGTCACCCTATCCATATGACCATGCATTTTCCATATGGTAAATAAATCCCAACACATAATCAATTACCACATAATTAATCATGTAAACACAATTAAAGCCCAATAGCAATTAACCATTTCGGGGATGTCACAAAATATGATCTACCAAGGTCCATACCTTATTAGAGTACATGAAGTCTATTTCCAATTTCATAGCATCTCGCCAATATCCCGAAACGATGTCCAACATCGTCTCCTTGAAAGTCCTAGGATCACATCATGGTCAAAATCATTTTGACTACTTTCTAGGAGTAAATTCAATTTACCAGGAGTTCAGGAAACAATTTCAGATCTCCTTGGTGTGTGTACTTCAAAGGTTCTGATTGACTCAAGTAATTTTACTGTTTCCAAGTGTCCAGTGGTTTGTAGTTCTTGAACCCTTTCAAGTTATATTATCTTGTCATTTCTTTCTAATAGAAACATTTTCTCTAGAAAGATTGCACTCGTGGAAACAAACACTTTGTCTCCAATTGATAATATAAATGTCCACAAAATAATATAAGATGGATCAACTATCCAACTTATCTTCCACTGGCTGCTTCACATAAGCAGAACAATCTCAAATCTATATGGGATTATTTTTCAGTCCATATCGTATATGGAGTTTTGGTCACTGCATTGGTATGAATTATGTTCAACAAATATGTAACTTTAGAGAGTTAGTCAGAGAGAATCATATTCTCTTTAAGATAACTCAACATCCTCTTGCACTAACATTTAGTGCTCCAGATACGTCCATATGAATCAAATTCAATGGACATTCAGCACATGCTAAAGATATGTGAGATTTAAGTTATCATTCTTTTTATATTCTTTGAACATAATCATACTGATCGTTCACCAGATTCAATAAAACATGCATTCTTAAAAATACTACAAATTGCATTTGCAAATTTAAAAGAATATCATTCAAAATAGGAACAATATCCATGATTAAATCTAGAACAAATAAACAATTACTCAAACCAGTTCTTAACCAGTTCAAGATTTTATATTAAATAAATGTTTCAAACAGCCTTTGCAACAACTCTTGCTACAATGCTTAGCCTCAGGTAGGTGTCACCTTCCTAGGGCTCTCTACTTCTTCTCATCACATGCAACTCTTTGCAAAGATGCGATCACAACTGTCATCATATACCAAAGAAGTAGAACCAATAGAAACATTTAATTTTAATATAAAACATACCCTTTCTAGAACGCTTCTAGTCTAGGTTTTCCTTACAATTTTGCGCCAGTGACCAGCAGTGAAAACATAGATGCCTATCATTTCTTAGTTGCTACTATATCCATTTTCGTCTCTTGAGATTGGGAACCATTTCCCTTCCTCTTCCTTGAACTATTCCTACTATTGGTATAAGATTCGACAAGAAGAACATGTTTTTCCAGATTCGACAAGAAGAACATGTTTCTCCTTTTGAATCAAGGACTCATGAGTTTCCGACAGTTTGACTAAAAGATCAAATCTACAGTCAGTGACTGAGGTGTTGTCACATTCAGATTTTCCAATTTGTCAACAAGAGATATTTTTCTTACACCATGCTCATAGACTGAAGCCCCATGTTGCATGTGAAGTGAAAATAGCTCTTTTGAACTCGCGAGTCTCAGTAATTGCGTCCGTTCACCAAACAACATTTGTAGGTGCTGGAAAATATCAGCAATGTGAACGAGTTTCTCATATCTTGCTGAAACTATAGTTGGCATTGATGCTATCACATAACACCTAGCCGAGAGATCATCGTCCCACCACTTCTCAAGTGTGGCGATCTCTTCATGAGACGATAGTAACTTTTTACAAGCAAGCACTACTTTAAAATTAATAGCCAATCAGAATAGTTTGGTGGTTAAATTGTTTATATCGATACTTGATGTAATCAGAGTCATGACAATCACGATATTGAGAATAAACAGAAAATATATGCAAACCGTTTGATTATTAATTAATTCAAAAACTATGGACTTTAGTTATTGAATGCTCCCACTAAATGTTTCGAATTCATCACCCTCATGACAAATGAACGGAAAATCAAATTTTCTTAGTGGGCTTGGAGTCCAACTGGCTCATGATAACCCCGGATGTGGGCCCACTGGCTTCATGATACTAAATAAAGATCACATTGCATCATAGCAACCCCCAAGATATTTGTCTCGCGATTGGCATAACCCTACATGGCCAGGACAATTATGCATTCTCACGTCAAACTAACCCATCCCACGGATGGAAATGTCACGCCCAAAAGACCCCACGTGGGTGAGTAATCTAAAAGGTTAACATAACCGCATCCTTAATTAAGTGGCAGTTAAACACATAGCTTTAACAGATGCCCCCACCTGGGTGAGTAAGGCAATATGACACAAGTAGCGCGTCATGGCTTAACTGTTGATGGAAGACTCACAGCAACAAACCCTTTTGAGCTCCCCTTATCAGTTTGATATAAAAGTTTTGAATCAATTTCAAAAGTGGGATTTAATTATTTTAAAATCTCATCAAATGCTCGTTTGTTTGTTGCCGGATTCATACAACTATGCTTTATTCATGCATCATATGTACTAATAAAACATACAAACAAACATTTATCATATATCATATGCATAATAAAAATAAATATGGACGATTACGACACTTTCCTAATTGATCCACGTGAGTCATACGTGGATCACAAGTCTGTCTAAGGTGATGCAGGTATGTAATGCAATCCTATTACATTTTGCTTCCATTATACATGTCTTGATTCTTGATGCTCCATCTTCAATCTCGGTCTCCAACTAATTCTAATGATTTTACATTTAAATCGTGCAAACAAGAGAATATGGATACAAATCCGGGGTGGGATACATAAAAAATATAGAGAGAGCAGGCTCGCAGGCCCGATAACCAAAAACACAATTATAATGAAACAATAAAAACCTAGGAATTCACCTAAACACATTGGTCAAGGCTCGTAATCATCCATCATGCAATCACATCATATGTATTAAACATTAAACTAATCAATTATATCACATGTAATTAGAGCACAATAATTAATTTATCTATCGTTTCCCAATAAGCGCATCATTAATTGAAAATAAAATTAACAAATTAAATAAAATTATTTTATTAAATTTCTAATTAATTAAATTTTAATTAATTGGTAAAATCTCTATTTTACCTTTTAATCATCATATCAATTGAAAATAAAATTAACAAATTAAATGAAACATTTTCATTTAGTTTATAATTAATTAAATTTTCAAGTACTTGGTAAAATAACTATTTTACCTCAAATCATAATATTAGCAAAAATAAAATTAACAAATTAAATGAAACATTTTCATTCAATTTTTAATTAATTTAATTTTCAGCTAATTGTAAAATCTCCATTTTACACTTAATAAATTAAAAATCACATTTTAATAAATTAAGTATTATGATTTATTATTTCAAAAAATTAATCCGGACAAAACATCTAAAATGACCCAAAAATTTTCTGGACTCCAAACAATTTGGATCCAAAAATTAAAAGATGTAATTTCAACCCAAAAATTATCCTTATTTTTGGATTTATCAATTTTTTTTTAATAAAATTTGAAATAACTATTCAACCTCCTTTGTGATGTCCGGAATAATTAGTAATTATTCAATTGACTTAATTGTGGTATTTCAATAAGATTTCGAGATTTGAACTATTGGAAATCTTATTTGGACCGGAGTCGGAATAAATACGGATTTGAATTTACAGTGTTAATTAAATTCAATGAAATTCTTTAAATTCTTGAGAATGTCATTTTGGTCCGGGGTTTGGAATAAATAATTACGGGTTGAACTTGTAGTATAAATTAAAATTTAGAGGGTTTCTAGTAATAATAAAATTTGAGATAATATGTGAAGGTTGGAGATCTAATATATTATTGGGATGAGTTAATAATTGAAGGGTTGAGATTAATTCTTATTTTGGGGTTAAATAAGAAAAATACTGAGAGCTTCATAACAACACCATGTAAGCATTTAAATCAAAGGTTTTAAGAAACCTAAGCTAACATGCCATTTTCACACCACTTAAACACATGAACTTAATCAAGCTTAAATAAAAAACAGAGCATGGTTTCTCACCCTACTTTACTCCGATTTTTGAAAGGCTTCCAAGAAATGAAAATGGAAGGGCTCCACACGATTTTGCTTAGCAGATGCTGGAGATTATTTGGGAGAGAAAGGGCGAGATTTGGAGTGGAGGCGAAGGGTTGAATGATTGTGCCAAGTGGGGTGGAAAGTCAGCCTTACTCAGCTGATTGGTATGGGTTGGGGGGGGGGGGGGGGGTTGGGTGTTGGGTGGTATGATGTGTTATGTTTTGGTCCCGGTATTTAGCACGATGTATTAAAATATCCTCACATGATATTTATAGTATTTTCTCAATAAAATACTTTAATTCCCATTTAAACATGCTTCACCAAAACAAATAACACACCCCCCAAATAAACATGCCACAACCCCAAAATCCCAACATATATCACATGCACCCCGAAATGTATCTCCTCAATAATATTAATTCAATCCCATGAATTAACACCAAAATCATCTATTTATAATTAATGATTAAAATCACGTAATCATTTCGGGGATATCACAATACTCCCCTACTTATAAGATTTCATCCTCGAAATCAGCATGCACTTACCCATATAAAATAAACATAAATCACATACCAGAAAACAGTTCTGGATAGTGCTCCACCATGTGTCGCTCTGTCTCCCACGTGGCCTCCTCGACACCCCTACGATCCCACTGAACCTTGATCATAGGAATAACTTTGTTCCGAAGCTTGCGGTCTGCCCTATCCAAAATCCTGATAGGCCACTCCACATAGGAAACATCGGACTCAAACTGCACCTCTGAAGGCTGCAACACATGCGAAGGATCTGGCTTGTACTTCCTCAGCATAGATACATGGAATACATCGTGTATACCAGACAGAGAGGGCGGTAAAGCCAAACGGTATGCTAGAGTACCAACACGCTGCAAGATCTCATACGGCCTTACCTATCTTGGGGATAACTTTTCCCGCATCCCAAACCGTACCACACCTCTGAAAGGTGAGATCTTCAGAAAGACTCTGTCGCCCAACTGAAACTCCAACGGCCTTCGCCGCTGATTGGCATACGCTGCTTGTCTGTCCTGAGCTGCCTTCATCTTTCTCCTGATAACCTTTACCTTTTCTTCCATATCCTGGACCAACTCTGGTCCTCCGACCGATTTACGGTCCATATCATCCCAACACAAAGGCGACCTATAACGCCTGCCATATAGGGCTTCAAATGGAGCCATCTGTATGCTAGCCTGGTAACTGTTATTATAAGAAAATTCCACCAAGACTACTGAGTCATGCCAAGAAGTGTCAAACTCCAGCACACAAGCCCTCAACATATCTTCGAGCGTCTGTATCGTACGCTTGGTCTGTCCGTCCGTCTGGGGATGATAGGCTGTGCTCAACCTCAACTCTGTACCTAGAGCTGAATGAAGACCTTCCCAGAAGTGAGATGTAAACCGCAGATCTCGATCAGACACATTCGAAACAGGGATCCCATGCAGTCTCACCACATCTCTGACATATAACTGTGCCATCCTCAAGTACGTGAAGGTCATACAGTAGGGAATGAAATGAGCACTCTTAGTCAATCTGTCGACGACTACCCATATAGAATCAAAACCCGAAACAGTCCTTGGTAAGTGGGTCATGAAATCCATAGATACGTGCTGCCACTTCCACTCGGGTATCTCCAAACTCCTTAACTCACCACCGGGCCTCTGTCTCTCAACCTTCACCTGCTGACAAATCAAACAGCGCTTGACGAATGAAGTAACATCCTATTTCATTCGCCTCCACCAGAACTTGCTGCATAAATCCTTATACATCTTCTTCCCGCCCGGGTGGATACTCATCCTGCTGCAATGAGCTCGCTGTAATATACCCTGCCGCAACTCGGGTGTATTTGGAACCACCCATCTGTCACCAAGCCTCAGAGAATCATCCTCAGCCACTCTGAATCTCGATGGCTGACCTGAATGAACCACTGACATCCATCTCTGAACCTCTGCGTCGGTCCCTGAGCCTTCCGGATGTGTTCATAAATGATTGGCTCAGCTAGCAAGGTCAATACCTGTACTGGTGAAGTAGATACATCATAATCAAACCCCAACTGACAGTAGGAGCCCAACATAGCTGATAGACACATGGCATCCTCTGCTGTGCTCCTCACCTTCCGACTCAAAGCGCCAGCTGTCAAGTTTGCTTTTCCCGGATGGTATTCGATTTCACAGTCATAGTCCTTCAGTAGGTCCATCCATCTCCTCTGCCTCATATTCATCTCAGCCTGTGTGAACAAGAACTTCAGGCTCTTGTGATCAGTGAAGATGGTAAATGAGGTACCATATAAGTAGTGTCACCATATCTTCAAGGCAAACACTATAGCCGCTAACTCCAAATCATGGACTGGATACCTCGTCTCGTGTGGCTTCAACTGTCTAGAAGCATAAGCCACTACTTGTCTGTCCTGCATCAGTATGCATCCTAGGCCCTGTAGCGATGCGTCAGTATAAAGAATAAATCCTTTGTTCTCCCTGGGGATCACCAAAACTGGTGCAGTAGTCAGTCTGTGCTTTAATTCCCGGAAACTCTGCTCACAAGCCTCTGACCAACAGAATGGGACTCCCTTCTGAGTCAGCTGTGTAAGTGGTTTGGCGATCTTTGAGAAACCCTCGACGAAACGTCGGTAATAGCCAGCCAAACCAAGAAAACTCTGAATCTCACTGACTGAAGTAGGGGCGGACCAATCCATAACTGCCTCAATCTTCCTGGGATCTACTGATATCCCCTCTCGAGAGATAATGTGACCCAAGAATGATACACTGCTCAGCCAAAACTCACATTTGCTGAGTTTGGAGTACAACTGGTGATCTCTGAGGATCTGCAGTACTGTCCTCAAATGATCGGCATGTTCCTCCTCACTCCTTGAGTAGACAAGGATGTCATCAATGAATACGATCACAAACTGATCAAGGTACTCCTGAAATACTCGGTTCATCAAGCTCATAAAGACAGCCGGGGCATTCGTCACCCCGAATGGCATCACCAAGAACTCGTAGTGTCCATACCGAGTTCTAAAAGCTGTCTTTTGGATATCATCAGCTCTAACCCGTATCTGGTGGTAGCCTTACCTCAAGTCAATCTTTGAGTAAATCTCTGTGCCCTGAAGCTGATCGAACAGATCATCAATCCTCGGAAGTGGATACATGTTCTTCACTGTGGCCTTGTTCAGTTGCCTGTAGTCAATGCACAGACGCATTGAACCATCCTTCTTTTTCACGAACAAGACTGGTGCACCCCAAGGCGATACACTAGGACAAATGTATCTCTTGTCGAGGAGCTCCTGTAACTGTACCTTCAGCTCCCTCAGCTCTGCCGGTGCCATCCTGTATGGGGCATGAGAAATGGCTGATGTCCCCGGCAGTAGCTCAATGGCAAACTCCACATCTCTGATAGGTGGAAACCCTGGAATCTCATCCGGGAATACATCAATGAACTCCGCCACGACCGGTATATCCTCGATCCTTAACCCTTCCTTTTCCTCAGAGACGTCCACTGCATAAATAATATAGCCCGTGTGACCTCATTCCAACAACCGTGTCATCTTAACGGCTGAAAAAATCAATGGAATCTTGGGACGAGAGCCGTCCCCATAAAAGGTCCACTGGAACCCCTGATCAGAAAGAAAACGTACCATCCTCTGTCGGCAATCTACCACAGCTCGGTATCTGCTCAACACATCAATGCCGACAATGCAGTCAAAATCTGCCATCTCTAACTGAATCAGATTGGCCCTCCGATCATTGCCCTCAAAATAAATGAGGCAATCAGATAACAGTCGGTCAGCAATCACATGCTTCCCCATGGGTGTCGAGACCATGAGAAGCGTGGGTAACAGAGACGAGCACAAGCGGTGTCTCTCCACAAAAGCAGCAGATACAAAAGAATGGGAAGCACCTGTATCTATCAATAAAAATGCAGGGTACGTAAATAAATGACACGTACCAGCAATGACCTCCTCCGGGGCTGCCACAGCCTGCTCCCGAGTCAGTGCATACACCTGACCCTACGGCGGTCCTGCCGCCTGACCTCCCTGAGGTCGAGGTGGAAACTGCTGTCTCTGTGGTGCTATCCTAGCGTCAAATCTTGGCCTATTCGGCCCTGAATCTGCTTGACCTGCCCGATTGGGGCAATTCCGAGCTAGGTGGCCCACCCTGCCACAAACATAACAACCTCGGCAGTCACGTGACAAATGAAATCCTCTACAGTGGTCACACATGTTCCCTCCTGTCTTACTCCCTTGTGTAGGTCCCCGATTGCTTTGTTTCTGACTCTGAGACTTCTTCCCACCAAATCTAGAAGATGATGAGGCCCCACGAGGCTTGAACTGGTCCCCTCGTGGCCTCAGGCTATCAACAACAGGCCTCTATGGTGGTACGAAAGGGGGTACGACGTCCTTGTACGCGCCCACTGCAATCTCTGCCAACTCTGCCCGTGTCAGGGCGTCATCAAAAGAGCTGGGGTTGTTGGAGACAACCCGATCAAATAGTTCTGGCCTCAGTCCCCTCAGAAAGTTTCTCATCTTGGCATGATTGCTCACAGCGACATGAGGTACATACCTCAGCAGTGAGGAATACTGCATAGCGTAGTCTGACACTGACAGGCTGCATTGCTTTAAACTATTGAACTCATCTTCCTTCAATTGTCTGGCAGCTGCAGAAAAATACCGGTTAAGGAACCGGGTCCTGAATACAGACCAGTCAACTGTCACACTTTGAGCTCTCAGCTCCATCACCGTGGTCTTCCACCACATAGAAGGCTTCTTCGCCATCTAAAACTCGGCTAACCTCAACCATGCGGTACGTGCACAAGGCGCAGTCACAAGTATCTGCTCTATCCGCTCCAGCCACTCTTCGGCTGCTTCATCAGACTCAATCCCCTCAAATATAGGTGAATGGAAGTTCAGAAACTGTATCAAACTGAGCTCCCCTGATAATAACATCTGTGCACTGGGCTCCACGCCCACAGCAGGTGGCGGTAAAGGATTCAGCTGAGCAATACTGGCATTATACTGCCCATATCCCCTACCTCTTCATTGAGGTTCTCCGGGTTAATAGCCGCCATGTTGCAACACAAGAGTTAACAACAATACCAAAAGCAGTTCATAATATAAGCCGTTAGATAACAAGAGTATCATATTCAAAAGCATGTTAGTATAAAACTTATACAACAATATGCATCACATGCATAACATGCCCAACAATGAATACCTAGCCAACTTGTCTCTAAAGGCTACCCTTCACTCTTCCCTGGTTATCTAACCACTGCTCTGATACCACTAAATGTGAGACCCTGTTATCTAAACAAGATACTAAGGTGCGATTAAGAGAACTAACATATATATGTCAGAGTATTAGGCCGTGTTGACCACCTGAGCTTAAGAGATTACAGTACCAAAAGTTCAAAAAGGAATTATACACATTCCTAACGAAAGGTACTACAATATAGATTTACTCTACTGCTTGTAGAAACTATATAAAAGTGACTCTCTATACAGCCAATCCTGTAGCACTCCTTACAGCTCAGCGTTTCAACCCCGACCCTGGTTCTCATCATCAAAAGCACCTACAAAGACAACCCCCAACACATGAGCATATCATAGTTCATATTCAACATAATATGAATGTAAAGCATAATGAATAATCATAGATATGAAATACTTCCTGTATTTCCAATCCATTTAAAACGCCCATTGGTTGTTCTTGTACCATAACTCAAAATCAATTCAATGTATGATGTTATGGCTTGTATGAATGTCATGACATTACTTCACTTCTTAAATCTTTACTTCTTTCTTAGTCAGTTTATCATCAGTGTATTTTAATGCTTCTTACTTCTTAACTTCATAATGAGCGGTACCATCTTCCCCGCTTCATTATTTCATAACAAGCGGTACCTTCTTCCCCGCTAGCGGTACCTTCTTCCCCGCTCTTCATACTAGCGGTACCTTCTTCCCCGCTTAGTATGGTATACCCCGCCTCCATGTGCAAGCCTTGCTCCACATTTTTAGCGGTATAAGCGTAAGCATTAAAAATCATCACTACGATAACCTTGACTCGTGGAATACACTCTCTTTATTCCACAACATACATATCCAACAACAATGCATAATAACATGTATCATAACACATAATGCACCACTTTTCATCTTATCATATGTCAATCAATGAACATTTAATACATGTTACCGTTGGGATGCCCGTACGTCGCTTACGTATCTTTCAAAAAGATAGAGGAGTCAAACGACTTTATCTCCTCGACTGTGCTGGCACCTGTGATGGTTCTACACCAGTGTACAACACAATATTAGATGCCTCATTACAATCCAATATCAAAAATTTAACAAAATATAACAATTCACATTTTTCAACTTTCTGGGTCTCTCGATCGATCGGCCCCTCTTTTCGATCGATCGAGAAGACGCCTTCTTTCAAAGCCAACGTTCTGCCTCGCTCGATCGATCGGGATGGAATCCCGATCGATCGAGATGCCCTGTTCAAGAAACACAATACCAGAATTTTCGAACACCTATTTCATACCCTTCAATCTAGCATATAAGACATACCACATGCCCGAACCAACATGCTAGCAGATACAATACACTACCCTGAGTGTATTCATATCAAAATCATACCCCAAACTCAAACCCACATGCATTAAAATTGCCCATTTACATCAGCATTCAACCAACCTTTCTGGAAACAGGGTAACATATTTCATTTCCAGATTTCTTGAGCACCTCATTTCATGCTATTAAAGCTACAACATATAACATAAAACATGCTCGAACAAAAATGCCTTGGGCTTTACAAAACTAACATGCATGTACTCAAATCAAAGGTTTACCAAAAACCTAGCTAACATGCATGATAACACCTTCACAACATCACTCCCATCCCATATTTTTCCAGAAAAACAGGGCATACACCTTACCCAGATTTTCGAACACCATATTTTACATGCTTAAATCCTTCACATAAAACATATAACATGCTCAAGGAAAAATACTGAGAGCTTCATAACAACACCATGTAAGCATTTAAATCAAAGGTTTTAAGAAACCTAAGCTAACATGCCATTTTCACACCACTTAAACACATGAACTTAATCAAGCTTAAATAAAAAACAGAGCATGGTTTCTCACCCTACTTTGCTCCCATTTTTGAAAGGCTTCCAAGCAATGAAAATGGAAGGGCTCCACACGATTTTGCTTAGCAGATGCTGGAGATTATTTGGGAGAGAAAGGGCGAGATTTGGAGTGGAGGTGTGATGACCAGGGATTATAGATGTTAATCCCGTAGTGTTAAAATCCCTAAAGTTGTTTTACGTGGCGATTTGGAGTTTAATCGCGATGTTGGGCCTTCTGGGCTCGTTTTTTTGGGTAGTTGGGATCGTTGGATCCCGAGGTTGAGATTGTATTCACAATACGGTGTAAAACCTAAGAGTTGGGTTTTTGATGTGTCTCGGAATCTCGGGTGCTTGTGTGAGCACCGGTAGGGGGTTTTGGTGTTAGAGAGAGAGTTTTTGAAAACAGATGATTTTTAATGAATCATGATGTATTTGTGGGGCTATTAGTTTTTCGGGGTATTTTGCTATAAATACCATTTGAACCCGAGATTTTATTAAAAATCTCATTTCAGCCCTCCAAACCCGCCCCTTTCTCTCTCCCCGCCAATCCCGTCTGCCCAGCCCCCATCCGCGCGCAAAAACGCTTCGCCCGCCGCCGTTCGGCGTGTGCGACCCGCCGCCGGCTTCGTCTCGTCGAGGCGCAGCTATCCCCTCCGGCAATTCGAAGTTTCGTCGCGTTTTGAAGTCGGATTTTGAAGATGAGCGCCGATCCCCAAATTCTAGGGTTCTTCGATTTCGGTCGATTTTACTTCCGATTTTCGATTGGGTAACGTTCTTTACCTCTTTTTCGTCCCTCTCATGTAATTCCCTGCTATATTTGGTGATTTTGGTTTTTATTTTCGAATTTTGTGGGGTTTGGTTCGAAAATTGGGGGGGTTTGGCAAGGGTGATGATTCTTGCTATTGTTGGTTTAATTCTTGTGTTTAGATGATTATGATGCTTGGTTGGGTTCGAATTGTGAGGCTTGGGTTCGAATTATTGAAGGTGTTCTTGGGCAATTTTTCGATATGTCGCATTCGTTTTCCCTCCCTGCATGCACCCTGCCCCGGGTCCTTTAAATGATTTATTGTCGTGTGTTGACAATATTTTGAGGGCTATGGATGTGCTTGAGCATGGGTTACATGTTCGTAAATAATTGTGAATTATTTATCGTTTTAGCTCATCGTTCCACGGGGCATGGAACTCGAGCAAGGTTTGGCTCGGACTTCGAGGATTTAAGGTACGTTTAGCGTACGAGCATAGCTTAAATGATGTTTTACAAGTATGATGCATGAATTAAAATACATGAAATGTTTTACATGATGGCACCGGGACTTGGTTACGTTATTTTGATTCACATGATGAAATGCTTGGTGCCGCTATGAAGCGAGCAAATGATGGGTGTGGTCGCTACGGAGCGAACACCAGTAGTATGACGCTACTTTGAAGTAAGAAATGAAAATGTGGTATTGATTAGATATCTAGGATATCTGTATTATATTCCCTATTGGTAATGAATAGGAACAGAGACGTAGTTAATCAGAGAAGTGATTAACTAGTATCGGAAGTTAAGGAAATCTCAATATGATATCTAGAATTATGATAATTGCTAGATAAAGAAAGATGTTATGAAATGTTGTTAATTCGAAACTGGTTAGGATTAACCAATATGATGATTAACTGCATATTCAGGATTTGATGATCTAACTGTTTTGAGAACAGGGTTATTACAGGGGTACGCTAGGATGAGGATGATACCATCCAGGGAGTGTCACATATGTTCCACAATATTTACATTTTCATAAATTATGTATTATGTCATTATGATTATGAAATTGTGGAATTGGTATGCTCACCCCGTTGAGGGCTGTCTCTGTTGGGGGCAGGTGAACAGGTACATCGATGGCTTTGGAGATGAGCTCGAGCTGTTGATTGGATGTACTCCCAGAATCGTGGTACCAGGGCTTGATGGAGCACGGTATCGTATAGAGTACCTATATATATATATACCCATGATGGTTATACACATATTTATGATGCTCGCATGTGAGCACGATTATACTTGTATATGGGTTGTATATAAAGGCATGAGCCTTTCTCTCTTTCATTCTATGTTGCATGCAATTAGAGGTAGAACTGCTAAAGGTTATGAGAGTCATTGGTGTATTGTGGGTGTTGAAACCCACTTTGTTGCCATATGTGTGGTGTCTTCCCTGGCTGGGAATTTACTTAATATTGCTGTATTCTGATGAGTATTATGTTTTCCCTGGCCGGGAATTATGTTATGTGTTGTGCTTTTATTTCGGGATAGCTCTATTTATGGGGAGACTCTGCCCAAATTTTTATAAAAGTCCACAATGTAAAAAGTGGTGTAATGGGCGAACTCTATGAGTCCATTGTTGTTAGGATGATGAACTTATAACATCGTATGTTAAAGAAAATTTTGTAATTGCCATTCAATGGTAAAGTATCATCTGAGTTTCCCGAATGATTTTATTGAAAGCATGTGCCACACAGAATGATTAATACACTAATCAAGGGTTAAGTATATGGGGTCCTTACATTAGTGGTATCAGAGCAGTGGTTGCTCATTGGGGCTGTTGAGGGCCTAGGAAGTTATTGATAGCACATATTTATGCATGATGGCATTAATGTTATACGACATGACTAATTGTTTATGTGCTTATATGATATGAAAAGTGGTATTGCTAACCATTGTGGTTGCAGGAATCGTGTGGAACACGATAGGATGGCATTAATAGCGATGTCTAACACTCTATATGCTACGTGCCAAGGAACCTGATTTTGGAAGAAAATCAGGGAAAAGAAAGATATGATGTATTGTCTGATGACAGACCAGGTAGACAACCGACAGTGGAATACTTCGGTATGATCTCAATTATTATTGAATATACTAATGCGTTTGTTCATGTAATGTTCAAGCAAGGAAGGTGCGTAAGAAACGTACGGGCATCAAACGGTAACATATTCTTAAACTATGACTTTGCATTGATTGCATAAGTGTTTACGATGATGTTTACGATGATGTTTACGATGCTGATGATTATGATGATGTTTATGATGATGATGTTTACGATGATGATGATCATGATGATGTTTATGATGACGTATATGAGAGTGGGTAAGATGCACATGTGGTAAGATGCCACACAATATTTATGATATGGTAAGACGCCATATGATTGGGTAAGATGCCCATGTGGTAAGATGCCACATGATGATTATGTTATGGTAAGATGCCATACAACGGGGTAAGATGCCCATATGGTAAGAGGCCATACAATGTTATTATGTGTGGTAAGATGCCACGGGGTAAGATGCCCATATGGTAAGAGGCCATACGATGTTATGTGGTAAGACGCCACGGGGTAAGATGCCCATATGGTAAGAGGCCATACAATGTTATTATGTGTGGTAAGACGCCACGGGGTAAGATGCCCATATGGTAAGAGGCCATACAATGTTATTATGTGTGGTAAGACGCCACGGGGTAAGATGCCCATATGGTAAGAGGCCATACAATGTTATTATGTGGTAAGACGCCACAGGGTAAGATGCCCATATGGTAAGAGGCCATACAATGTTATTATGTGTGGTAAGACGCCACGGGGTAAGATGCCCATATGATAAGAGGCCATACGATGTTATTATGTGGTAAGACGCCACGGGGTAAGATGCCCATATGGTAAGAGGCCATACAATGTTATTATGTGTGGTAAGACTCCACGGGGTAAGATGCCCATATGGTAAGAGGCCATACAATGTTATTATGTGTGGTAAGACGCCATGGGGTAAGATGCCCATATGGTAAGAGGCCATACGATGTTATTATGTGGAAAGACGCCACGGGGTAAGATGCCCATATGGTAAGAGGCCATACAATGTTATTATGTGTGGTAAGACGCCACGGGGTAAGATGCCCATATGGTAAGAGGCCATACGATGTTATTATGTGGAAAGACGCCACGGGGTAAGATGCCCATATGGTAAGAGGCCATACAATGTTATTATGTGTGGTAAGACGCCACGGGGTAAGATGCCCATATGGTAAGAGGCCGTACGATGTTATTATGTGGTAAGACGCCACGGGGTAAGATGCCCATATGGTAAGAGGCCATACAATGTTATTATGTGTGGTAGGACGCCACGAGGTAAGATGCCCATATGGTAAGAGGCCATACGATGTTATTATGTGATAAGATGCCACAGGGTAAGATGCCCATGTGCATGAATATGAACCAGGGAAAATGAAAGGAAGTTAATGAATAACCAGCAAGCTTACTCAACTATGATTTCGTACATTTACTGTTATAGCTATAATTGATGATGCTTATATGATGATGATGTATAAGATGATGATGCTATAAGATGATGATGTATAAGATGATGATGCTATAAGATGATGATGTATAAGATGATGATGCTATAAGATGATGATGTATAAGATGATGATGTATAAGATGATGATGCTATAAGATGATGATGCTTATATGATGATGATGTATAAGATGATGATTCTTATATGATGATGATGTATAAGATGATGATGCTTATATGATGATGATGTATAAGATGATGCTATAAGATGATGATGCTTATATGATGATGATGTATAAGATGATGATGCTTATATGATGATGATGTATAAGATGATGATGCTTATATGATGATGATGTATAAGATGATGATGCTTATATGATGATGTATAAGATGATGATGCTTATATGATGATGATGTATAAGATGATGATGTATAAGATGATGATGCTATAAGATGATGATGTATAAGATGATGATGCTATAAGATGATGATGCTTATATGATGATGATGTATAAGATGATGATGCTTATATGATGATGATGTATAAGATGATGATGTATAAGATGATGATGCTATAAGATGATGATGTATAAGATGATGATGCTATAAGATGATGATGTATAAGATGATGATGCTATAAGATGATGATGTATAAGATGATGATGCTATAAGATTGATGATGTATAAGATAATGATGCTATAAGATGATGATTCTTATATGATGATGATGTATAAGATGATGATGCTATAAGATGACGATGCTTATGTGATGATGATGTTATAAGATGATGATATTTATGAAATGATGATGCTCATATGATGAAGATGTTATAAGATGGTGATAATTATAAGATGATGATTTTAATCATTCATGTCAAGAATTAATGACTATATGCATGGCTATGAAGCAGGGACATTGGAGTGTCCAGGGTGTATAGGCATTAGAGGAATGTTGGGTAAAGACCCACTACTCCATTGATTTTCTTCCCACAGTATGGTATGCCGTGCGGAAACGTCCATCTTATTGGTAGGTTTGAGGTGAACCTAGAGAGGCAGCGACTAGTTTGTCTGCCGTGTGTGTGCAGCACCAAGAGGGGCTTGTTAGAGCCGTTATACTGCTCGTAGGAACCAAGTGTGGCAAATCGTAAGGTGATACGATGTGGATTGTGGTGGACTCTAGTAGTCACCATGTCATCGAGGTTGAGGTTGTGCATGCCTCACTGAAACGTGTATACGTTTATGTTTAAATCTTGGTGAGACTTGTCTGGGACAGCTCATGATGTTGAAGTACCAACAAGAGAGTCATCAAGTCGTCGTTGATTCGATCTGGGAATCCATGTATTTGGGATGCAATGGGTTTATTGCATGT
Source organism: Haberlea rhodopensis (assembly GCA_907163345.1). Lineage (NCBI taxonomy): Eukaryota > Viridiplantae > Streptophyta > Magnoliopsida > Lamiales > Gesneriaceae > Haberlea > Haberlea rhodopensis. The sequence goes on along the minus strand of CAJQUN010000470.1, from coordinate 361,569 downwards.
CCTTTCAAATTTGAAACTCTAAGGAGTCTCGATTTTTTCTTTATGACCAGGATGTGGTTCTTGGGATATCCGGAGGTGGACATCTTATGAGATATCTTTCGTGTGAATCTATGGCCGTGAGTTGCCCAACTTGAGTTGCAATGATGCGACTGCTCCTTCGATAGAGGAGGTTTGGAAGTGGAAACTAGGTTTGGTATGTGTACACCGTGGTGTACTGATGTTTCCCTTGTAACGATGTATGTTAGACATCGTGAGTCATGATAAGAGATGTCAATGGATGATATCTACGATGGAATCGGGAGCGATTCGAATCCTTGCAGTTTCAGTTGACTAACTGCTTTTGGATTATTAGCGTTGAGTTGTGCTGACGCTCTTTGACGTTATGATGGATTTGGAAGTCTATTCCACTCCAGAGTTTGACACGAGGTCAACGTTCTCACGGTTGAGGTGTCATTTAGGATGCGTTCATACTAATTGTATTAGAACTAAGGATGACTGTCCGATCTACAGCCGTAAGTATTGGTTGTTTTGCAGTCATGAAAGGCTGACTTTTAGGATGACCCGCATTGAGGTACGTTTTGCCTCTTGGGTGATATGTGGGTTTTGGTATGTCGCTCTGTTTCAGAGTTTGATGTGAGGTAAGTATCCTCGCGTTTATTAATACGATTCTGATATGGTCAAGAATCGAAGTTATGGCTTCATGTTGTTGTGTAGCCTGGGTGTTATGTGATACACCGGTGCTAATTTCGAGGACGAAATTCTTTTAGTGGGGGATATTGTGATGACCAGGGATTATAGATGTTAATCCCGTAGTGTTAAAAATCCCTAAAGTTGTTTTACGTGGCGATTTGGAGTTTAATCACGATGCTGGGCCTTCTGGGCTCGTTTTTTTGGGTAGTTGGGATCGTTGGATCCCGAGGTTGAGATTGTATTCACATTACGGTGTAAAACCTAAGAGTTGGGTTTTTGATGTGTCTCGGAATCTCGGGTGCTTGTGTGAGCACCGGTAGGGGGTTTTGGTGTTAGAGAGAGAGTTTTTGATGTGTCTCATTTCAGCCCTCCAAACCCGCCCCTTTCTCTCTCCCCGCCAATCCCGTCTGCCCAGCCCCCATCCGCGCGCAAAAACGCTTCGCCCGCCGCCGTCCGGCCGCCTTCGGCGCGTGCGACCCGCCGCCGGCTTCGTCTCGTCGAGGCGCAGCTATCCCCTCCGGCAATTCGAAGTTTCGTCGCGTTTTGAAGTCGGATTTTGCAGATGAGCGCCGATCCCCAAATTCTAGGGTTCTTCGATTTCGGTCGATTTTACTTCCGATTTTTGATTGGGTAACGTTCTTTACCTATTTTTCGTCCCTCTCATGTAATTCCCTGCTATATTTGGTGATTTTGGTTCGAAATTATTTTCGAATTTTGTGGGGTTTGGTTCGAAACTTGGGGGGGTTTTGGCAAGGGTGATGATTCTTGCTATTGTTGGTTTAATTCTTGTGTTTAGATGATTATGATGCTTGGTTGGGTTCGAATTGTGAGGCTAGGGTTCGAATTATTGAAGGTGTTCTTGGGCAATTTTTCGATATGTCGCATTCGTTTTCCCTCCCTGCATGCACCCTGCCCCGGGTCCTTTAAATGATTTATTGTCGTGTGTTGACAATATTTTGAGGGCTATGGATGTGCTTGAGCATGGGTTACATGTTCGTAAATAATTGTGAATTATTTATCGTTTTAGCACATCGTTCCACGGGGCATGGAACTCGAGCAAGGTTTGGCTCGGACTTCGAGGATTTAAGGTACGTTTAGCGTACGAGCATAGCTTAAATGATGTTTTACAAGTATGATGCATGAATTAAAATACATGAAATGTTTTACTATGATGGCACCGGGACTTGGTTACGTTATTTTGATTCACATGATGAAATGCTTGGTGCCGCTATGAAGCGAGCAAATGATGGGTGTGGTCGCTACGGAGCGAACACCAGTAGTATGACGCTACTTTGAAGTAAGAAATGAAAATGTGGTATTGATTAGATATCTAGGATATCTGTATTTTATTCCCTATTGGTAATGAATAGGAACAGAGACGTAGTTAATCAGAGAAGTGATTAACTAGTATCAGAAGTTAAGGAAATCTCAATATGATATCTAGAATTATGATAATTGCTAGATAAAGAAAGATGTTATGAAATGTTGTTAATTCGAAACTGGTTAGGATTAACCAATATGATGATTAACTGCATATTCAGGATTTGATGATCTATCTGTTTTGAGAACACGGTTATTACAGGGGTACGCTAGGATGAGGATGATACCATCCAGGGAGTGTCACATATGTTCCACAATATTTACATTTTCGTAAATTATGTATTATGTCATTATGATTATGAAATTGTGGAATTGGTATGCTCACCCCGTTGGGGGCTGTCTCTGTTGGGGGCAGGTGAACAGGTACATCGATGGCTTTGGAGATGAGCTCGAGCTGTTGATTGGATGTACTCCCAGAATCGTGGTACCAGGGCTTGATGGAGCACGGTATCGTATAGAGTACCTATATATATATATACCCATGATGGTTATACACATATTTATGATGCTCGCATGTGAGCACGATTATACTTGTATATGGGTTGTATATAAAGGCATGAGCCTTTCTCTCTTTCATTCTATGTTGCATGCAATTAGAGGTAGAATTGCTAAAGGTTATGAGAGTCATTGGTGTATTGTGGGTGTTGAAACCCACTTTGTTGCCATATGTGTGGTGTCTTCCCTGGCTGGGAATTTACTTAATATTGCTGTATTCTGATGAGTATTATGTTTTCCCTGGCCGGGAATTATGTTATGTGTTGTGCTTTTATTTCGGGATAGCTCTATTTATGGGGAGACTCTGCCCAAATTTTTATAAAAGTCCACAATGTAAAAAGTGGTGTAATGGGCGAACTCTATGAGTCCATTGTTGTTAGGATGATGAACTTATAACATCGTATGTTAAAGAAAATTTTGTAATTGCCATTCAATGGTAAAGTATCATCTGAGTTTCCCGAATGATTTTATTGAAAGCATGTGCCACACAGAATGATTAATACACTAATCAAGGGTTAAGTATATGGGGTCCTTACAGGAGGAGAAGGGTTGAATGATTGTGCCAAGTGGGGTGGAAAGTCAGCCTTACTCAGCTGATTGGTATGGGTTGGGGGGGGTGGTGGTTGGGTGTTGGGTGGTATGATGTGTTATGTTTTGGTCCCGGTATTTAGCACGATGTATTAAAATATCCTCACATGATATTTATAGTATTTTCTCAATAAAATACTTTAATAATCATTTAAACATGCTTCACCAAAACAAATAACACACACCCCAAATAAACATGCCACAACCCCAAAATCCCAACATATATCACATGCACCCCGAAATGTATCTCCTCAATAATATTAATTCAATCCCATGAATTAACACCAAAATCATCTATTTATAATTAATGATTAAAATCACATAATCATTTCGGGGATATCACATTATTGTTCTTACTAATCGGTTTTACTTGTTAATTTGGCTGAGTTGCTGCTGTTTTGTGAGGGAAAATTTGTGGTGTTCTTTACTGTGTGTGGGCGTGCGTGTGTGTGTTTTCTGCTATGCATCAGTATGTGTGCTTGTTCCAGCCCATTTAGATGTGTTTATGTGCAATTATAGGCGTTGTATATAAGTGTAGGTGCATTGAAGTGTGCAGGTGTGCTGAGGTTCAAAAATGTTATTGCTGTTGGATTCGAAAATCTGCTACCATTTTGATCGGTTTTCTTGTTGTTTAAAGCTCGATTTTGTTGCTGTTTGGTCGGTTTCCCTGTTGCCCTGCATTTCGAAATTCATGCTGATTTTGGATAAAAAATATTGTTGTTAGTTGGTGTGTAAAATCTGCTGCTATGGCTTTAAAAATATGTTGCTAATTGGTCCAAGAATATTACTACTTGTTGGTTCGATAACTTGCTGCAATGTGGTTCGATTTTCTGCAGCATTTTGGTTTGATTTCGTTGAATTGTATGACTTGATTCTCTGCTGTATATGGTTCAAAATCATGCTGGTTTTGGCTTCGAAATCTGCTGCTGTTTTGGGTTGATTTCATTGCTGAAAAGGGAAAGAAACGATGTTGAAATGAATTGTAAGATCTTGCTAAAATGGGCTGCTTGTTGGGGGATTTTATGGCCGTAATGAGGATGGTTTTAGACTTAAAAAAATCATGCTCATGAGGTGTTTGATAATATGTCTTAATGGTGCTCAAATGCCTAAGTCTTGATCATTTGGTGGTGAAAACCAACATTTTCCAACTTATAAGAGTTATAGTGTCTGGTGGCTGTTAGGCAATGGAATGATATGTTTATACCTTTGAGCATGAGTAGTGTGAGAATAGATGAGTTAGATACATGTTAGTATGTCTTGTAACATGTTTAAAGTGTATAATAATGAATATACTTGAATCTGTGCAGTAGCATGAGTTAGTGATTTATGTTACTTAAGTGATACATGCATGATAGCAAAAGTGTTACAAATGAATTAATATCGAGTTAATTATTTGAATTAGATATTTCATGAGCATACAGACGTCGAGTGTGGCTTACTCATATGTCGACTATAAGGTATATGGTGACGTACGAGCAGGTATAATATGAATTATTTCATATTCCAGTATTCATATATTGTTGAATTGTGATGACTGAATATAAGGGAACGAATATGTGAATAATTGTGATGACTGAATATAAGGGAATGAATATGTGAATAATTGTGATGACTAAATATAAGGGAACGAATATGTGAATTGAGTTTGTTATATGTGGTATGGTGGACACGTAAATGTACGTGGTCTGGACATGGAGTTGGGTATGGATGCCTTGGCAAGACCAGTATGAGAAAGTGTTGAGTGATATATTGATAGACAGAACTGCATTGATATGGAATTATTTATGATTGAGCATAAATAATAGATTCTTGTTGTATTGAATTCATCGTGTGGTTGAGTATCATATTTTCAGTTACGATACTAAACTTGATATTATGAAAGCGTGTAAGCTTGAAACAGGAAGCTATACAGATTCAGAACTTCACAGGGTGTACATTTTATCGATTTTCGATACTCTTAAATTGTGATATCATGATCTTTATGAATTGTTATGATATGGGTAGTGTGATGTTGGTATGCTCACCCTGTGTGGGGCTGTTTCTGTTGAAATAGGTAGAACAGGTACGACATGTACTACGGCGTTTTGGGATGGTAAGCTCAAACTCGTTGAACGATGCTGCTTCCCGGAGTGTAGTTTGAGTATGGGTTGAAGGCATACATTATTTATGCATTTAATTGGTATCCATTTATTTATTGCTCGTATGTGAGCATCTGGATGCATGTATATGGACTGTATAAGGGTATTGAAGCCCACTTTTTATATCTTCTGAGTATGGTGACTTCCCTGGCTGGGAACTTACTTATGGTTTTGATTTCTTTTAGTATCGTGTTTTTCCCTGGCTGGGAATTATTTTTGGATGTGTTTTATTTTGGGATAGCTCAATTTATGGGGAGACTCTGCCAATTTTTTTATAAAAACCCACAATGTAAAAGTGGTGCAATGGTAATGATAATGGGTGAACCTTGAGTCTTATTGCTGAGTATTATTTATGTCATGGAGAATATGGGGAGCATGTAATGATTCTTTTAAAGAATGAAAAAAAATTTATACTCAAACGACGTCATAAATGCACTAATGACGAGTTAAGGGGTTGGGGCCTTATATTAGTTGGTTAGCTCTTTGGGATGTTTAATGACCTAGGGATGTGTTGATAGACATGTATATCACATACTTTTATGCATGATTGTAGTTTTCTGTCATTGTGACATGACGCCTACTATGTGCATTTTATGATATGAAGCAATTAAAATTTGTGTTATTGCTAACCATCGTGATTGCAGGATCGTATGAGATACGAAGAACATGATATTGATAAACGACCAGCAATACCAATGAACATACACAATGAGGGTGGTACGGTTGAAAAGCCTCGAGTATGGTAACTCGTTTTAATTATATCATTAGCTTGACTATGGTGAAAATGATAATGCCTTTTAAGGTGCGTGATGAATGACACCGCTGACAGTAATTAATATTGATGATAAGTGGACGTTGTTACTAGTAGAGGGATAAATACGTTTTATTGAGTTGAGTTTTGTGTACATGTTATGTATATGTATGTGCAGTGCTGAGAAATCTGATTTTGCAGGAGAAATCAGAAAATGAGATATGATATCTGAGGACATGAAATGGTAGGCAGTACTGTGCTGTTGGAGTATGACAACAGATGATGTGACAATCGGGTATGTGTATGTCATTTACATGATGGCACAGGTACGTAATGATGTACAAGCATGGATGCATATATTTTCCACTGTATTATTGAAAAGCGAAGTGTCGCTTAGGTTTAGGGTCGCTTTTATGGTTGACCGACGTGTTATTATTATGTGTGGGTCGCCTTCGTGTTGAGCGACGTGTTATTATTATATGTGGGTCCCCGTGGGGTACGAGCGACTTATTAATATATTTAAGGGTCTCGCCTAGTAGCGACTGATGTGGGTCACCGCGTGTAGCGAGTGATGTGTTTATTTATGGGTCGCCACTGTTGAGTGAGCGACGTGATATTGTGTCACCACTGACGTGTGAGTGATGCTGTCGCCACTTACGAGCGAGCAACGTGTATATTTCAGGGTCAATGCTAGAGAGAGCATGTGACGTGTATATTGATATTGAGTCGGTGCTAGGGAGAGCATGCGATGTGATTATTATCTGGATCGACACTATTGAGAGTGTGCAATGTATTTTATGTGCCTCCACTATAGAGGGAGGGTGATGAATATACGTTGATTTAAATTGACCTTGTTGATTTGACGTATTGTGATAATCAAATGTACAGGTGAAAGCGATCATAGAGAGACGGATGAAGAGACATTATTGTTTTATTTCAATTTTATTGCAGTGGATGCAATAGCGGGGTGTGATTGATACCGATATATTGATGACATTTATTGGCGAGATGATGGTATATGGCAGCGCTTATCGCGTACGCCCAAATTAACCCTTCTCAAGTTAATAGCAAAAGTATGTAGTAGCGAGAGTAGGTGTCGATCCCACAAGGAAAGTAGTATTTTTTTCGTGTCGATTTAAAAATGAATAGTAAAAAGGGGGGTTTCGAGTTGAGTGATTACTACTAAGCAAATTTTAAGAATTGAACTAATCAACGAGATTAACTAAAACGGTTAAAACTTATGAGAGTGAAGCGATTCTTGGTTTTCGGTCAACTTTACTTTTGGAAAATTCTCTCTTGATCATCAAATCACTAACATTCGAATTCTTTCAATTATTCATCGATTGGAAATTGAATTCCTACTCACCTTAATCGTAGTCAAAGAGAAAACAACATTCAATCCGACCCTTATCAAATCTCTAATCAAAACTACAGCCGTTAATGATTAAATCAATGATAGATTTCAAAACTAGTGAGTTCGATAAATCTAATCAATAGAAACTACAGCCGTTAATGATTGATTACCCAATCGTTTCTCCTAAGAATTCAATAACACCTACAGCCGGTAATTTTTAATCTTAGTTGCTTCTTAATTAGCTATCGATTATGCATGTGAATACTAGGTGATCAATCTAATAAACAAACACAATAATCATTGAAATCGGTACCAAGGAACAGAACTGAAATCGAAATTAAATTCAATAAACAAACCAAAATTCTCACAAGAGATTCAAATCCAAAAGCAAGTATCCATTCAACCAAGAATCTAAGAGTTTGGCCTAGCATAATTGAATCTAAAAATAACAAAAACTGATTCGAAAACATTAAATAAACAAAGGAAAAGAAATTACTAAGACGAATCACGATTCCGGCTTGTCGATTCCGGCTCCGTTCTTCGCGTTCTTCTTGACAAAACTTGAAAGAAAAATCTTCTAAAAAACTCAAAATCTTCTAAAGTGTGGATTTCTTAATCTAAGAGGTGATAAAAATCGAGTTATGGGGTATTGGAGGCTAATAACTAGGTTACAATCTTTTAAACATGGTAAAAGACTTAATTTCCAAAAAATTCGGACTCTTTGGCGATCGATCGCCCCTTTTATACCGATCGATCGCTTCGTTTATTTTTTTCAGCAAAACGCTTGAGGCGATCGATCGCCACTTTATAGCGATCGAACGCTTCCCTCCATTAGCCTCATGCGATCGATCGCCTAGAATCACCGATCGATCGCTGCTTCGTTAATTTTATTGCTCAAGTTTCTGTCCAAGGGCGATCGATCTCCTCTTCATGGCAATCGATCTCTTCCTTCAAAATTACGTTTTTGCCCTTTTCTTGATCAATTTTGAGTCCTTGTCATGTCCATGTCTTTTCTTGGTCTTTACACATCATTTTTAGCTCGTTTTCGTCGATTGTACCTACAATTACACAAATATACGATTAGGTAGCATACGTATCAAATTAGCCATCAAAACCACCAAATCGTAGATAATTAAGCGCTAAAGATGTGTCTATTTCTAATCACATCAAACTCCACCATACTTACTCTTTACTCGACCTCGAGTAATCAAATAAAACTACAATATTTTTGGTTAGCTCATAGGTTCATAACAAAGCAACTTGTCCTCACTTTAATGCCTCAACAATTTTAACATGCACAGTAATGAAAGGCGGCGAAAAGTTAACAGTGGAACAAGTTCAATCCCTAAACATTTCATACTCAACAAAGTAGTGAACATGTGTGTGTAGTCATAAACAAGTGTTGTGTACAAATTATAGATCCAAAATATGCAAAGCCATAATAGTTCAAGTCATACACTAACACAAGTATAAGCTCACTTGCATACTCTTCTCCACTATCTTAGCCACTTTGCAAACATAAATCAAGTAGGTCTTTATTAGCTTGTAGCTTGGCCTAGGTATTGGCTTATGAAATAAAGGATAAAGATATATCAAACAAGAGAGTATGATGAAATGCACACTAAAACTTCTCTTCTTGTATGAATTTTTCAAACCTTGTTCATTTTTCAAGGTTTATTTCAACATTTTTTTTCTTCTTTTGTGTGCCTTGGCTCCCCTTGGAGTCATATTTTTATCAAATTTCTCAAGGCATTCCTTTTCTTTCATGTATTTCATTCTTTCGACAATAAAATTCACAAATATAATTCAATGAATTCCCAAGTGCATGTGAATGAAATACATCATACTCCCTTAAAAGGTATGGATTAAAATCATATTTAGGCTAAAAGGATAGGATGATAAGCTAGTCAAGGAATGTTGAATGGGGGTCTTTAGTATGCTTAGCATACTACCATTTTCACACAATCTTCACTAAGCTATGCACACTTCACAAATCATGACAATAATGTGCTCAAAATATTCAACTACTAAGTTGAAGTAAACTTTGCATTAGAGTTCAAAGTGTTCCAAGGTTAACAATTCACCTATGTTCAAAAGCATGCATGATATCGATTAGGTTTCATCATGGGCTAGTGATTCTAAGCATGTGTTCATTACTAACTATGAGCTCAAAATTTTCAAATTTTTCGATATTTTTGTATTTTTGAAATAAGAAAAACAATAACACACCACTAATCCCTCCCCCATACTTAAATCTTACATTGTCCCCAATGTAAGGCAAAAATACAAGAAAAGAGAAAAGTTTAAACTAAAAATCAATAAAACTAAAAAGGTAAAAGGAAAACTAACTCCCCTTGGGTTGCCTCCCAAGCAGTGCCTCTGTTTAACGTCGGTGGCCCGACGCCAGTGCTCGTGCTCAGTCGAAGTGAGGTGGATCCTCTAGTGCCACCTTGATGTCTACTTGCCCTCATTCTTCATTTTGGACACCTTCATAGTAGTGCTTCAATCGGTGACCATTCACCTTGAATATCTTAGTGGTGTCCAAACTCTGAATTTCCACTGCACCATGGGGATACACATTAATAACTAAATAAGGCCCATGCCACCTAGAACGAAGCTTACCTGGAAATAGGCGAAGGCGAGAATGGTAAAGGAGAACTTTTTGACCAACTTCAAAGTTTCTCCTTGATATCATCTTGTCATCAAAGTCCTTCGTCTTTTCTTTGTAAAATCTTACACTCTCGTATGCTTCATTTCGTATCTCCTTTAGCTCTTGCAATTGCAGCTTCCTATGCACGCCACTCTTATCATAGTTCATGTTGAAATTCTTCACTGCCCAGTACGCTTTGTGTTCCAACTCTACAGGAAGATGACAAGGTTTACCAAAAATCAGTCGATAAGGGGACATATCTATTGGAGTCTTATATGCGGTTCTATAAGCCCACAATGCATCGTCTAGTCGCAAGCTCCAATCTTTCCTTGTCGGGTTTACCGTTTTTTTCCAATATGGCCTTGATTTATCGGTTAGAGACCTCGGCTTGGCCATTTGTTTGTGGCTGATAGGCAGTGGAGACTTTGTGAGTCACGTGGTATTTCTTCAATAGGCTTTCCACTGTCTGATTGCAGAAGTGTGTACCTCTATCACTAATGATGGCTCTCGGGATTCCAAACCTAGAGAAAATGTTATGTTTGATAAAATCTGCAACAACCTTGGAATCGTCAGTACGGGTGGCTATAGCTTCCACCCATTTCGACACATAATCAACAGCCAGCAGTATATAAATATGACCATAAGACATAGGAAAGGGTCCCATAAAGTCGATGCCCCATACGTCAAAAATTTCAGAAATGAGAATGGGTTGTTGTGGCATCTCCTTTCTTTGGGAGAGATTACCGGTCAATTGGCATTGCGCACAGTTCTTGCCGAAAAGATATGCATCACTAAATAGGGTGGGCCAAAAGAACCCACACTCTAGTACCTTCATAGAGGTCCTCTTGGTTCCAAAATGTCCACCACAAGCATATGAATGGCAGAACATTAGAATGTTATTTACCTCAGTCTCGGGTATGCATCGTCGAATGATTTGGTCCACGCAGTTCTTCCAGAAGTAAGGATCATCCCATACATAATACTTGGCATCACTCTTGATCTTAGCTCGTTGAGACCTAGACAATTCAGGGGGTAGCACATTAGAAGCTAAAAAATTCACAATGTGAGCATACCATGGAAGAATGTCGTTTATGGAGAATATGTGCTCATCCGGGAATTCCTCCTTCAAGCAAAGCTCATCCTCCACATGCGGTAGACGGCTTAAGTGATCCGCTAATTTGTTCTTGCTGCCCTTCTTATCCTTGATTTGTATGTCGAATTCACTCAAGAGCAAAATCCATCTTATCAGCCTTGGTTTAGCCTCCTTCTTCGTCATCAAATAGCGAAGAGCTGCATGATCAGAATAAACAATAACTTTAGTCCCAAGTAAATAAGATCGAAATTTTTCAAGAGCAAAAACAACTGCTAAAAGCTCTTTCTCAGTAGTAGAATAATTTCGTTGGGCATCATTCAAGGTTTTTGATGCGTAGTAGATGGCATGTGAAGCATTGCCCTCTTTTTGTCCCAAGACAGCACCAACTGCATAGTCACTTGCATCGCACATGATCTCGAAGGGCTTACTCTAGTCGGGTTGTTGGATTATGGGGGTAGAGGTCAATGACTCTTTCAGTGTATCAAAAGCTCTCTTGCTTTCGTCATCCCAAAAGGGACATCCTTTTGTAGTAGCTTACACAAAAGTGTAACTATCTTGGCGAAGTCTTTGATGTACCTCTTGTAAAAACCTGCATGACCAAGAAAAGAGCGCACATCCCGGACACAAGTAGGGTAGGGTAAAGATTGCAGAACATCAATTTTTGCCTTATCGACCTCTATACCATTAGCAGAAACAACATGACCCACCATTATACCTTGTTCGACCATAAAATGACATTTTTCAGAATTTAAAACAAGGTTAGTATCGATGCACTTTTTCAATACCAGTGTAAGGCTAGATATGTAATCCTTTGTAAGGACCCCAAGCCCTTAACCCTTAATTAGTGTATTAACCATTATGTGTAGCACATGCTTTCAATAAAAAGTCAATCGGGAAGCTCAAATGATGCTTACAAAATTCCTTTAATATTCAACGTTATAAGATCATCTCTACTAACATATAGACTCATAAAGTTGCCCATTACCAACCCCATTTTGCCACTTTTTACATTGTGGACTTTTATAAAAATTTGGGCAGAGTCTCCCCGTAAATTGAGCTATCCCGAAATAAAAGCACAACACATAACATAATTCCCGGCCAGGGAAAAACATAATACTCATCAGAATGCAGTAATACCAAGTAAATTCCCAGCCAGGGAAGACGCCACACATAAGACGACAAAAGTGGGTTTCAACCCCCACATAATACACTAACGACTCTCATATCATTAGCAATTCTACCACAATTGCATGCAACATATAATGAAAGAGAGAAAGGCTCATGCCTTTATATACAACCCATATACAAATATAACCGTGCTCACATGCGAGCATCATAAATATGTATAAAACCCTCGGGTGTATATATGTACTCTATACGACACCGTGCTCCATCAAGCCCTGGTACCACGATCCTAGGAGTACATCCAATCAACAGCTCGAGCTCAGCTCCACAGCCATCGATGCACCTGTTCACCTGCCCCAACAGAGACAGCCCCCAACGGGGTGAGCATACCAATACACAAAATCTCATAATCACAATAATGAAATTCATAATTTACAACACAAGTAAATATTAATGAATTTTAAATGATACTCCCTGGATGGCAACATCCTCATCCGGGATTCCGTGTACTGTCCCTGTTCTCACAATCATCAAACTCATCAAATCTCATAAATCAGTAAATCAACACATTGATTTAACTCATAGCATGCCTGATTCTCAAGTATCAAAAATCAATGATTCCAAGTTCAATATACATATACATACAAATATAGATATCTCAATATCTAGTACTGATTTCTCAATTTCGCTATCAATCATAGATAGTTCAAATGCCTAGCATTTATTTTACCAATTTTCCATTATACCTAGACATCTCACATGTCTTATAATGAGTACATGATCCCACGATCATTCTCAGGCATCTCAAATGCCGTACAATAGTCATATAGACTCAGTACCCCATATATATCAACACATATATGCATATAGCCATACCCACAACCATCTAATGCAATTACAACACATTATGCATTTCACAATTGCTATCACGTAAAGTAATGCTCGTACGTCGCACGTACCTCAAATTTCCGAAGTCCGAGCCAAACCTTGCTCGAGTTCCATGCTCCGAGGAACGATGTGCTAACACGATAAATTAATTCACAATTAATTACGAACATGCAAACCATGCTCAAGCACACCCATAACCCTCAAAAATATTGTCAACACACGACAATTAACCATTATCGAAAATCGCTCAAGAACATCCCACAAATTTTCGAACCTTCACAACACAAATCGAACCCAATATAAACACCATAATTCATCTAAAACATGAATTAATCAATCAACAACAAGAATCATCATCCCTCACCAAAAACCCCCAATTTTCGAACATAAGCCCCTAAAATCGAGCCCTAACCTCACGCCACCAGCGCTCAAATCGAACCATTAAGCAACAATTTTTCGAACCATTAAAGTCTAAAATTTTAGACCCAACAACATCACAAAAACGCCCCAAAAACACAGGAAGAAAAGCCCCAAAAATCGTACCAAAATCGGGCCACAAAATCGGACAGAAACCAGTGACGAACCCTAGCGCTTTCTGCAGAAATCCGAGCTCGATTCTCGACGAAACTTCGAATTGTTGGTATGTATAGAAGCGCCTGGAAGAGACGATTCCAACGGCGGGTGGCACGCGCCGAACGGCGGCCGGACGGCGGCGGGCGCGGCGTTTGAAGCCGCGGGGGTCGAACAGATCGGGAAAACGTACGCGGGTCGGGGAGAGAGAAAACGGGAGAGGTGGGGGAAAAATGGTTCCGATAATTAAAATCTCGGGTTTTACTGGTATTTATAGCAAAAATACCCCGAAATACTAATATTCCCACAAATACATCATGATTCATTAAAAATCATCTGTTTTCAAAAACTCTCTCTCTAACTCAAAAACCCCCTACCGGTGCCCACACCAAGCACCCGAGATTATGAGTCACACTAAAAACCCAACTCACAGGTTTTCACCGAAATGAGAATACGATCTCAACCTCGGGATCCAACGATCCCAACTACTCAAATAGACGAGCCCGGAGGGCCCAACACCTCGATTAAACTCCAAGTTGCCACGTAAAACAACTTTACGGGTTATTAACACTCCGGGATTAACATCCCTAATCTCTAATCATCACAATATCCCCCACTAAAAGAATTTCGTCCTCGAAATTAGCACCGGTGTATCACGTAACACCCGGGCTACACAACAACATGAAGCCATAACCTCGATTCTTGACCATATCAGAATCGTCTTAATAAACGCGAGGATACTTACCTCACATCAAACTCTGAAACAGAGCGACATACCAAAACCAACATATCACCCAAGAGGCAAAACGTGCCTCGATGCGGTTCATCCCAAAAGTCAGTCCCTCATGACTGCAAAACAACCAATACTTACGACCGTAGATCGGACAGTCATCCTTCGTTCTAATACCACTAGTAAGAACGCATCATGAATGACACATCAACCGTGAGAGTGTTGACCTCGTGTCAATCTCTGGTGTGGAATAGACTTCCAAATCCATCATAACGTCAAAGAGCGTCAGCACCACTCAACGCTAATAATCCAAAAGGAGTTAGGCAACTGAAACTGCAAGGATTCGAATCGCTCCTGATTCCATCGTAGATATCGTCCAATGATATCTTTATCATGACTCACGACGTCTAACATACATCGTTACGAGGGGAACATTAGTATACCACGGTGCACACATACCAAACCTGGTTTCCACTTCCAAACCTTTTCCATCGAAGGAGCAGTCGCATCATTGCAACTCAATTTGGGCAACTCACGGCCACAGATTCACACAAAAGACATCTCACAAGATGTCCACCTCCGGATATTCCAAGGATCACATCCTGATCATAAACAAACCATCGAGACTCCACAGAGTTCAAATTCTGAAAGGACATGCAATAAACCCATTGCATCCTCAACGCTTGTGTCGGCAGCGACACCCAAAAAAAAAAATCCGAATTCCTGCCATCCCTTGGCAATCCTAGGATTTAACAATCCAAACTTGAGAAGGCTATCGCATAACTCGGAGGAAAACACCAATAAGGAAATACCTTAACCCACACAAGATAATCCCTCTTCAAGGGAGTCAACTAACTTCACGATTGTTCCTCATAATTATCGTGCCATAGAGATTCCCAATCTCAAGGTGTTCCATATCTCTCACCAGAGATTTAACCATCCAAAAATAGCATAACTCTATGCTTGACAGAAAGAAAATCAATAACTGGCATCTGTATACTCACCAGTATACCTGCCTAAGTACTGACATCACATGCATATTCAATGCACTCGGCTCGGGTATCTACAACATACCTCTAAGCCCCAATCACAACCGTCAATTCTGAGTCATTCCCTACCCAGTGGAGAACGATAATCGACGATCAACAACACGGTGTGATTCCCAAAATCAACACTACACGTACCAACTTACCGAATCTTTCAAAGATTTCCAAATAGGTATAATACTACCTCCTTCCCCACAAGGGAAATGCCATCGAACTCGAGATTCACAAGTCTCGAACCACTGTTCGGAAAAACTGGATACAATAACACCCATTTCATCCTAAATACACGGGTTCCCTCAGATCGAGTCAATAACGACCTGATGACTCTCTCGTTGGTACTCCAACATCATGAGCTGTCCCAGACAAGTCTTACCAAAATTAAACATAAACGTATACACGTTTCAGTGAGGCATGCACAACCTCAACCTCAAATGACATGGTGACTACTAGAGTCCACCACAATCCACATCGTATCACCTTACGATTTGCCAAACTTGATTCCAACGAGCAGTATCATGGCTCCAACAATCACACTATATCATTACCACGATATCTGGCTAGCAAAGCGCTGTCTCCATAGGCTCATATCAAGCCCAACAACAACCCATATGTTACATCTCGGTATGCCATACCGTACAAACCGTTAGAGTAATGGGTCATCGCCCGACATATCTCTAAAATACCAAGCACAATGGAAACCCGGTGTCCTTGCTCACTTATGATGCAGTTGTAATCCGTTAAGACTTATCCCACACCCTCAGGGTGGGTGCAACCATGTCTACCCTACATCACAACACAAGCGAGTAGTTTCCTCAATGACTACTCTTACCACCAATCACTTGGCCCTAGACAAACCAACGAGCATACCCAAGGGTATCATTGCTCGACAAATATACTTCGAATATGTGCTGCGGTATAATTCCTATACGGCGCACCCAATAGTTCCTCGAGCAACTTGCTCGGCATAATGGTCTTGTCAACTAGTGACTCAGACACTACCATGTGCCCACCAAGGCACTCAAACCATATAACCAAATACATAACATAAATGTATTAATCATCAAAACGACGCCACACGTCTACATAGAACATCAACTATGTCATCGTCATCCCGTGACGGCATATGTCAACATATGACATCCGACTAACATCGTCAAACATACGACGGTACATGGCAATACACGACATCCATAATCTCATCGTCAAACACATGGCATATATATAGCAACACATAGTATCCACAATAATGCTAACACAAGTAATATGCCATACCTCATCGCTATCAATATAGCGGCATACCTGTCTCCATCGCTCGATAATAGTACGTAGTCAGCACCCATCGCTCGAAGGCGGCAAAATCCTGTGCTGAACACATAGCGGCACAATCCATCGCTATAGAATCGACGGCATGACACCTCGTCATATAATAAGTGGCATGAAACCTCACTATACACCTGAGCATGAATCATCGTCCACATAATAGCGGAAAGAGGCATCGCTAGCAATATATCCGGCGGCAAGAACCATCGCCAATCAATATAGCGGAATGAACCATCGCTATCCATATACATGGCGGCAAGAACCATCGCCAGTCAATATAGCGGCATGAACCATCGCTATCAATATACATGGCGGCAAGAACCATCGCCAGTCAATATAGCGGATCCCTAGTCATTGTCACGGTAGTGTATTTTAATGCCCCTCGCTCAAATAAAACATGCGGTACTCCCACCCCTCGCTTCACATATAGGCGGCATAGAATAACCTCGCTTAAATGGACATGCGGTACTCCCACCCCTCGCCTCACATTTTAGCGGCAAATATTCTTTCCTCGCCTCATATGCTAACCACGCTTCAATGTGACATGCGGCGCTCCCACCCCTCGCTTCACATTTTAGCGGCACAAAATAATAAATAGCGGCAAGCATTTAAAATCATCACTCATCCATAACAATGACTCATGGGATATTCACCAAGTATTTCATCCATACCTGCATCACAAAGCATAATCCATATACCAACATACATCATCATGAGTGTATTTTAATGCACCTCGCACAAATGCGACATGCGGCGCTCCCACCCCTCGCTTCGACATTTGGCGGCAAAGCATTAAAATCATCACTACATGCACATACATCCACAATGTATAAATCCATGATGTATATAAAATGCAGGTTACCGTTTCGTGTCTTTCAACCATGGCCTTAGCCTTTCGCATCATAGTGTTCCTACAGGAACAATCACAACCCATGAGCATACAATAATCCATATTCCCACAATATGATTATAATGAGTAAATGCATAAAATATGAGTACAAAGTACTTCCTGTATCCCAATGCATTTCGATATGCTCCACCTGGTTGTCCCTGTGTCACAACTCACAATCATAATCAACAGGTTATATTATGATTCTATAGATGTCATGACATACAATCGTTTCACTATGATCACATATCACAAATGCACATAAGCAAAATAGTTGTGTCACACCACACTAGCTACTATCATGCATAAATATGTGCTACCCATCCCTATCAGCATGTTTTAGGCCCTCAACAGCCCCAAAGAGCTAACCACTGCTCTGATACCACTAATGTAAGGACCCCAAGCCCTTAACCCTTAATTAGTGTATTAACCATTATGTGTGGCACATGCTTTCAATAAAAAGTCAATCGGGAAGCTCAAATGATGCTTACAAAATTCCTTTAATATTCAACGTTATAAGATCATCTCTACTAACATATAGACTCATAGAGTTGCCCATTAGCAACCCCATTTTGCCACTTTTTACATTGTGGACTTTTATAAAAATTTGGGCAGAGTCTCCCCGTAAATTGAGCTATCCCGAAATAAAAGCACAACACATAACATAATTCCCGGCCAGGGAAAAACATAATACTCATCAGAATGCAGCAATACCAAGTAAATTCCCAGCCAGGGAAGACGCCACACATAAGACGACAAAAGTGGGTTTCAACCCCCACATAATACACTAACGACTCTCATATCATTAGCAATTCTACCACAATTGCATGCAACATATAATGAAAGAGAGAAAGGCTCATGCCTTTATATACAACCCATATACAAACATAACCGTGCTCACATGCGAGCATCATAAATATGTATAAAACCCTCGGGTGTATATATGTACTCTATACGATACCGTGCTCCATCAAGCCCTGGTACCACGATCCTAGGAGTACATCCAATCAACAGCTCGAGCTCAGCTCCACAGCCATCGATGCACCTGTTCACCTGCCCCAACAGAGACAGCCCCCAACGGGGTGAGCATACCAATACACAAAATCTCATAATCACAATAATGAAATTCATAATTTACAACACAAGTAAATATTAATGAATTTTAAATGATACTCCCTGGATGGCAACATCCTCATCCGGGATTCCGTGTACTGTCCCTGTTCTCACAATCATCAAACTCATCAAATCTCATAAATCAGTAAATCAACACATTGATTTAACTCATAGCATGCCTAATTCTCAAGTATCAAAAATCAATGATTCCAAGTTCAATATACATATACATACAAATATAGATATCTCAATATCTAGTACTGATTTCTCAATTTCGCTATCAATCATAGATAGTTCAAATGCCTAGCATTTATTTTACCAATTTTCCATTATACCTAGACATCTCACATGTCTTATAATGAGTACATGATCCCACGATCATTCTCAGGCATCTCAAATGCCGTACAATAGTCATATAGACTCAGTACCCCATATATATCAACACATATATGCATATAGCCATACCCACAACCATCTAATGCAATTACAACACATTATGCATTTCACAATTGCTATCACGTAAAGTAATGCTCGTACGTTGCACGTACCTCAAATTTCCGAAGTCCGAGCCAAACCTTGCTCGAGTTCCATGCTCCGAGGAACGATGTGCTAACACGATAAATTAATTCACAATTAATTACGAACATGCAAACCATGCTCAAGCACACCCATAACCCTCAAAAATATTGTCAACACACGACAATTAACCATTATCGAAAATCGCTCAAGAACATCCCACAAATTTTCGAACCTTCACAACACAAATCGAACCCAATATAAACACCATAATTCATCTAAAACATGAATTAATCAATCAACAACAAGAATCATCATCCCTCACCAAAAACCCCCAATTTTCGAACATAAGCCCCTAAAATCGAGCCCTAACCTCACGCCACCAGCGCTCAAATCGAACCATTAAGCAACAATTTTTCGAACCATTAAAGTCTAAAATTTTCGACCCAACAACATCACAAAAACGCCCCAAAAACACAGGAAGAAAAGCCCCAAAAATCGTACCAAAATCGGGCCACAAAATCGGACAGAAACCAGTGACGAACCCTAGCGCTTTCTGCAGAAATCCGAGCTCGATTCTCGACGAAACTTCGAATTGTTGGTATGTATAGAAGCGCCTGGAAGAGACGATTCCAACGGCGGGTGGCACGCGCCGAACGGCGGCCGGACGGCGGCGGGCGCGGCGTTTGAAGCCGCGGGGGTCGAACAGATCGGGAAAACGTACGCGGGTCGGGGAGAGAGAAAACGGGAGAGGTGGGGGAAAAATGGTTCCGATAATTAAAATCTCGGGTTCAACTGGTATTTATAGCAAAAATACCCCGAAATACTAATATTCCCACAAATACATCATGATTCATTAAAAATCATCTGTTTTCAAAAACTCTCTCTCTAACTCAAAAACCCCCTACCGGTGCCCACACCAAGCACCCGAGATTATGAGTCACACTAAAAACCCAACTCACAGGTTTTCACCGAAATGAGAATACGATCTCAACCTCGGGATCCAACGATCCCAACTACTCAAATAGACGAGCCCGGAGGGCCCAACACCTCGATTAACTCCAATTTGCCACGTAAAACAACTTTACGGGTTATTAACACTCCGGGATTAACATCCCTAATCTCTGATCATCACATCCTTGAATGAGTTACCGTAAACAGTAAAGTCATCCATGAATACTTCTAAAATATGTTCAATAAACACAGAAAAGATACTGACCATACACCGTTGAAAAGTGGCTGGGGCATTGCAGAGTCCAAAGGGCATGCGACGGTATGCGAATGTGCCTAAAGGACATGTGAAAGTGGTCTTCTCTTGGTCCTCCGGAGCGATTGCAATCTGAAAATAGCCTGAGTAACCATCAAGAAAACAATAATAGGAATGGCATCCTAACCTCTCAAGCATCTGATCAATAAAAGGTAGAGGAAAGTGGTCCTTTCTAGTCACAGCATTAAGCTTCCGGTAGTCAATGCACACTCGCCATCCATTTTGAATGCGTGTGGGCACAAGTTCATTGTCTTTATTCTTTATCACAGTTATACCGGTCTTCTTTGGAACCACTTGAACTGGACTAACCCATTGACTATAGGATATAGGATATATCACGCCAACCGATAAAAGTTTCAGAATCTCCTCCTTCACCACATCCATCATGGGTGGGTTTAGCTTCCTTTGGGGCTGACGTGTAGGGCTCCCTCCTTCCTCCAGTAGATTTCGGTGCATGCATGTGGAGGGACTGATTCCCTTTATGTCCGCGATTGTCCAGTCTATAGCAGTCTTGTGCTCCTTGAGCACATGAATCAGGTCCTTCTCTTGATCATCCCCCAACTTGCTGGAGATGATCACGGGTAATGTATTACCTTCACCAAGGAATACGTATTTAAGGTGGGTAGGCAGTGGCTTCAGTTCGATGGTGGGTGCCTGCAAAACAGATGGGAGAAGTCTAGCGTTAGAGATAGGCAGTGATATAAAAGAAACGTTACCTGACTGAAATAGCTCAGGTGTATCATCCAGCGCATCGATGGTGTGCTTCACTTCGTCCATGAGGGGTACGTCCTCTTCTTCCTTCTCCATGTCCATGGTGAGAGTGCTTTCCAATTCTTCTTTGCCTACATTCTCAAAAACTTCCTGTGACAGGTAATCAATAACATCAATAGAGTACACAGTATCATCATTATTGCATGGATATTTCATGGCATCATAGATGTTAAATGTAACAATCTCACCATCAAATTCCATAGTGAGGGTACCACTATGCACATCTATCTTAGTCTTAGAAGTTTTGAGAAATGGTCTTCCTAACAAGATGGGGCTACTTTTATCACCATTCTCCATGTCAAGGATATAAAAATCAGCTGGGAAAACCAGTTCATTCACTTGCGCTAACACATCTTCAATTAAACCCCTAGGGTATGCACTAGATCTATCCACTAATTGAATCACCACTCCCGTAGGGTTCAAAGGACCAAGTTGTAAAGAAGCATAAATAGAATATGGCATGACATTAATTGATGCTCCTAAATCTAACATGGCCTTTTCAAGGCGAGTGTTTCCAATAGTGCACGGGATAGAGAACATACCTGGATCTTTACACTTGGTAGGGATTTTTCTTTGTATCACCGCTGATACGTTTTCACCCAGTTCAACCTTTTGGGGTCCCTTCAATCTATGACTCCTCTTGGCAGTGCATAATTCCTTTAAAAACTTCGCATAGCGAGGTACTTGTTGGATGGCGTCCAGCAATGGGATGTTTATCTCACATCTTCGGAAGGTCTCATACAGGCCTTTGAGTCCAGCGTCTTTCCTGTTGTCTTTTAAAGCTTGGGAAAAAGCGGGTGGCACTTTATATTCAGAAAAATAAGGGGGCTTACCTTTTGGTGCCTCGTGTTCTATCCCGGGCTTTTCTCCAACTTCCGCTTCCTTTTCTTCCTCAATCTTGGGAGGTTCTTTCTCCGTCTTCTCTGGTATCTCCAATTCCTTCCCACTCCTAAGTGTGACTACACTTGCATTTTCTCTCGGATTCACCACTGTTTGGGATGGTAGAGTGGTTGATCAGTTTGCTTCAACTCGATTAAGAGCAGTGGCTAGTTGACCCACTTGGGTTTTCAAGGTTTGAATACTCGATCTTGTTTCCTGTTGAAATTTAGTAGCATTGTGAGCAAGATCTTGAATGATAACCTCTAACATGTCAGTAGTAGAAGGAAAATTTGATTGCTGTGCCCTCTGAAAAGGTGGCCTGTATGGCGGAGGATGTTGTGGCGCTTGAGGAGGAACATGATTTATCGATTGTGGTCCATAGCTCAAGTTAGGGTGGTCTCTCCATCCTGGATTGTATGTGTTGGAGTAAGGGTCATGTCTTCGTTGGGGTTGTCCCGGAAATCCCCCTGCTGCATGTACTTGCTCGGCTGATGTCTCTTGAAGTGCCATGCATGCATCAGTGGTATGACTCATCTCCAAACATATGCCACATGGTTTCACTGTCTGTCCATTTCCTCCGGCCATTTGACGAACAAGGGAAGTGAGGCTAATGAGCTGTTGTTCTAAGTTGGACACATTTGCCTCTCCTTGTTTCCTTTGAGCTGGTTCCGCTCGAAAGTTGCCAAACTGCTGTGCGTTGGCCGCCATGTGTAGGGTCTTCCTACCTTAACATCATCTTAAACACATATAATGGACTAAACATGCATTAATAACGTCTTAAGGTTCCGGTTGTAGTTTGAGCTATTAAGATTTACAGGCCATAAATGAAATTTCAAAACTTAATTATTACATTCTCAAAATGAATGTTAAAGCGATAGAATTATACTACTCCTAGAGTAGAGACTATCCCAAAATCCTGTATCCTATCTTCTTCCATGCTCCTTTAGCTCACTGTCTCAACCCGACCCTTAACCCTGGTCCAAAAGTGTACCTACAGGGACAACACATCGTGAGCATATACATATTTAATTAACATCATAAAAAGGAGACATAACAGTAATGCATGAAATCTTGGTTAAGTAAACTTGCTGGTTATTCGTTAACTTCTTTCTGTTGACCCTGATTCACATTCATGCATATGGGTATCATACCCTATCGTATGGCATCTTACCATATCGTGAACATCGTATGGCATCTTACCATATGGGCATCTTACCCTACGGGCATCTTACCCTATCGTATGGTATCTTACCCTATCGTATGACATCTTACCATATCATAAACATCGTATAAAACATCATAAACTTACCTATCACAATCATCATCATAAACATCATCACCATGAACTTACTTATCATAATCATCATCATAAACATCATCATCATAAACTTACTCATCATAATTATCGTCACAAACATCATCATCATATCATCATAAACATTATATGTAGGAGTATGGTTTACCGTCCGATGCCCGTACGTTTCTTACGTACCTGAATTCCAAAAGTGGAGAAATTGGAGAACTTTATCTCCTTGATGTCGTTGGCACCTGGGATGGTTCTACACAACCATACAAATCGATATTTGTGATGCCCCGAAATTAATTAATGGTAACCTGGACATTAATTATGTTTATATGATGAATTATCACGATGATCAAGTTATGTATGGAAATGATGTATTAACATGATTTAAGGATGTTTATTTGAATTATGAGGAAGGTATAGATTTAATGAAGTCGGTTGCATTTTTGTAAATGCTTTTGAAATATCATGTTAGCGTATCTTTTACATCATGTTAAGTGTTGGGGTACAATTTCATTAAACCCACATAACCTCCCACTACCCCACCTCTTTAACTCACTTTCCCCTTTTACACTCAAATCCACAAAATCTTTTCCCCAAACCCTTTCCCCTCAATTTTCGAGTTTGGCACTAAGGTGGGAAGGAAATCCTTGCAAAAGCTTCACCATTGTGATTCTTGGTAAGATTTAAGCTCTATGATGTGTATATATCACTTCTTGAAGCTTTTGTAAAGTTTTATTTAAGTTTGTGTTGATTTTGGAGGGTTTGAAATGGATTTAAATGGGTATGTGTTATTTATGGTTGGGGAATGATTTTTGAAGTGTTTTAAGTGGGTTTTAGTGTGTTATGATGATGTTAATGTTGTAGAAAAGTTTGATTTAAAGAGGTTGAAGTGGAGCTTGAAAAATACTCAAAAATGGCGAATTTTCGATGTACAGAGATCGGCGATCGATCGCCCGTTTTTGGCGATCGATCGAGAGCCAGCAGTAGGCTACAGTGCCATGGCAATCGATTGCCACTTTTGGGCGATCGATCGGCGAGGTTGGCGATCGATCGCGCCAAAAGTGGCGATCGATCGCCGAAGGTACAAAAAGTCAGCAACGGGCAGTGCGATCTCGCGATCGATCGGGGCATCTCAGCGATCGATCGCGAGTCACACAATTATGTGTTTTTGTTATTTTTTGTGTGATTTTTGGATATTGGACTATATTTAGCTTCTAATATCGATTTGTATGGTTATGTAGAACCATCCCAGGTACCCACAACTTCAAGGAGATAAAGTTCTACAACTTCTCCATTTTGGAATTAAGGTACGTAAGAAGCGTACGGGCATCGGACGGTAACACACTCCTAACTCTGACTATGCATTAATTGCATAAGTATTTACGATGTTTATGATGATGTTATGATAAATGAAGATGATATGACGTTTACAATGATGATTATGATGAGCAAGTTTACGATGATGATGTTATGCTAAATGAAGATGATATGATGTTTATAATGATGATTACGATAAGCAAGTTATGATGATGATGATTATGATGATGAAGCTTATGATGATGATTTTGATAAGTAAGTTTACGATGACGGGATACGATGTTATTATGTGGTAAGACGCCATGGGGTAAGATGCCCATATGGCAAGAGGCCATACTCCTATATTATGATCATACTATGATTGCATAAGAATTTACGATGCCATGATGGTGTACATAATGAATAAAATGATAAGATGTTTAAAATGATGTTATGATAAGTAAGTCCATGATGAAGATGATTTAATAATGAATCAAGATGATAAGATACTTACGATGATGCTATGATGAATAAAGATGATTTTATGATGAATAAAGATGACTAGATGCTTAAGATTATGTTATGATAAATGATGATGATAAGACGTTACCACAACGATTATGATGAGACGATGATGTCTATAAGATGATAATGCTTATATGATAATGATGTTTACAAGATGATGATGTTTATAAGATGCTATGATGTTTATGATGAATATGAAACTATGTTCTTAAGAATGGTTGAATGTCCGGTGGTTATTATGGGCAAGCGAGGAAGGTCTTGCCGCTCACATAAATGAGCGATGGGGTACATCCGCTATCAAGGTGTAGCGATGGGTATCATCCGTTGATGAGCGATGGGGTACATCCGCTATCAAGGTGTAGCGATGGGTATCATCCGCTGAGCGATGGGGTACATCCGCTATCAAGGTGTAGCGATGGGTATCATCCGCTGAATAAAGAGATACATCCGCTATCAAGGCGTAGCGATGGGTATCATACGATGTGTTATGTCGAGCGAGGGGGCCAATTATACCGCTGTCATAATGGAACCCGGACAGTCCCATTTCTAATTAATATAGTTTGTTGTGAGCATATATGTGAAGTATGATGTTTAATCATTTATGGCAAGAACTAATGATTTTATGCATGACTATGAAACAGGGACAACCAAAGAGGGTTAATACGATTAACCAGGAAGTATATGTTATCAATTACTTTCATGCATTTATTTATATGCCATTTCCTTATGATTATTAAGTAAAGATGTATATGCTCATGATGGGTTGTTCCTGTAGGTACACCTTTGGATTAATGGACTAAGGGCCGGGTTGAGGCAGTGAGCTTTGAGAAGCATGGAAGAAGTTAGGATGCAAGAACTTTTGTATAGTATCTACTCTAGGAGTAGAATAATTCTATCGCCTTAAGATTTCTTTTGCGAATGTAATAAGTTAAGTTTAAAATTTCATTCTCGGCCCGTAATCTTATTAGCTCTAAGCTGCAAATGAAACCCTAAGACGTTATAAATGCATGTTTAGTCCCTAATAGGTGATTAAGAAGATGTTAAGGTAGGAAGGCCCTACATTAGTGGTATCAGAGCAGTGGTTAGATAACCCGGGAACGAGTGAAGGGTAGCCTTAGCAATAAGTTGGCTAGGTGCTTACTTTTAACATGTTTTATGCATATGTTGCATATGAAGGATATGATGTTGTACTAACATGTTTTATGCATATGTTGCATATGAAGGATATGATGTTGTACTAACATGTTTTATTTCTCTAACGATGTATTATATGAACTGCTTTTGGGTATCGTTGTTAACCCTTGTCTTGCAGTATAGCAGCAAATGCTAAAGTAAACGACACGATTTCATGTGCGCTTCTCCGTCGCCTTTAGTAGTCTCGACCCCCGCCGAAAGAAGTTTGATAACTGATCAGATTGGTTAAGACGGCCTCATTTATTTTGAGGATAACGAACTGAGGACAGACTTGATTGTTCTGGGGATGTCAGTTTGTAGGCATTGATGTTCTGAACAGGTGTCAGGCAGTTGTGGACTGCAGACAAGGACTGTCCGATTCAGGTCTGATATGGGAGTCCGATGGATATTCTATGGGGATGATTTCCGTTCAAGGATGCCGTTCATATCTGTTGTCAAGATGGCACAGTTATTGGAACGAGACCACAAAGGATATTTCAACTATACTGTGGTTATTACTGAAAGAGGAGAGAGTTAAAGGTTGAGGATGTGCCCGTAATGGCGGTGGTTCCTAACGCATTTCCGGAAGAGATTCCCGGATTCCCACCGACGAGAGAGGTCGAGTTTGGGATTAAGTTACTACCAGGGACGCCTACCATTCCTCGTGCCCGTATAGGATGGCACCAGCGGAGTTAAGGGAATTAAAGGTTCAGTTGCAAGAGCTCCTTGGCAAGGACTATATACACCCTAGCATATCGCCTTGGGATGCACCAGTCCTATTTGTCGAAAAGAAAGATGGTTCGTTGCGGTTGTGCACCGATTTCAGGCAACTGAACAAAGCCATAGTGAAGAATAAGTATCCGCTTCCGGGGATCGACGATTTGTTTGATCAGCTGCAGAGTACGGGGCTCTACAGTAAGATCGATCTGAGATCGGGGTATCATCAGATTCGAGTTCGAGAGGATGATGTACAGAAGACAGCTTCCAGGACTAGATATGGGCACTACGGATTCTTAGTCATGCCCTTTGGGGTGACGGATGCCCCAACTATTTTATGAGCCTAATGAACAGGGTGATCCAACCATGTTTGGATCAGTTCGTCATAGTTTCCATTGACGATGTACTTATTTACTCTCGAACTGAAGAGGAACATGTAAGGCACTTGAGAACAGTACTCCAGATCCTTAGGGATCATCAGTTGTATGCAAAGCTCAGTAAGTACGAGTTCTGGTCGAGCAGTGTAGTATCTTTGGATCATGTTATATCAAGATCGCTAAGCCGCCGGCACGGTTGACTCAGGAAGGAGTCCCATTCTTTTGGTCCGAAGCTTGTGAGGAAAGCTTCCAAGGATTGAAGCGTCGTCTGACGACAGTGCCAGGGTTGGTGATTCTTTCTGAAGACAAGAGGTTGCCTTGTACACGAATACATCACTTCAAGGTTTGGGCTATGTGTTGATGCGAGATAAGCTTGTGCTGGCTTATGCATCGAAGCGGTTGAAACCACATGAGGCTAAGTACCCAGTCCACGATTTGGAGCGGACATCCATTATGTTGCCTTGGAAATTGGAGGCATTACTTGGATGGTACGTCGTTTACCATCTACACGGACCATAAGAGCCTGAAGTTTTGTTCACACAGGCTGAGTTGAATATGCGACAAAGAAGATGAATGGACTTACTCAAGGATTTTGACTGTAAGGTTGAGTACCATCCTGTTAAAGCAACTTAATAGCAGGCACCTTAAGTCGGAAGTGAAAAGTACTGCTGAGGACACTATGTGTTTATCAGCGATGATGACTTCTTATTGCCGTCCGGGCTATGATATTGATGTGGACACATCGCCGGTGCGAGTGTCGATCTTGTCGGCTGAGCCAGACATATTTGAGGTTATCAGGAAAGCCGGAGGTCGGATGATGAGGTTCAAGGATGGTCATCTATAGTACTTCAAGGACGGTCATCAAAGTTCAGGGTAGCAGAAGATGATTCATTGAGATTGGGCCACCGATGGGTAGTCCCAGATACACCAGAGTTGCGTAAGGGAATGTTGGAGCGAGCCACAGTAGTCGGTTCACTATCCACCCAGGTGGAAGGAAGATGTACAAGGACTTAGGTGGTTAAATTCTGGTGGAGACGTATGAAGCGTAATGTTATGGCCTTGTCAAAAGATGTTTGATCTGCCAGCAGGTAAAGGCAGAAAGGCAGAGGCCTTATGGCGAGCTGAAGAGCTCGGAAGTACCCCCAATGGAAGTGGGAGCATGTATTTATGGACTTTGTAACCCACTTGCCAAGAGCGGCCTCTGGATTCGATACGATCTAGTGATCGTGGATAGGCTGACGAAGTAGCTCACTTCATCCTTTGTCATGTGTCTTTCACATACCTAAGGATGGCCAATTACATGTGCGGGATGTAGTGAGGTTGCGTAGAGTTCCAGTCTCGATTGTGTCTGACAGAGACCCACTGTTTACTTCACATTTCGGGGAGGGTCTCCAGACGGCTTTAGGCACCGAGGTGAGACTGAGTACGGCCTATCACCCTCAGTCAGACGGCCAGACAGAGCGTACCCTTCAGACGCTCGAGGACATGTTGAAGGCATATGTTTTGGAGTTTGATACTCCGTGGCAAGATTCAGTGCCAATGATGGAGTCCTCCTATAATAACAACTATCAGGCGAGCATTCAAATGACCCCTTTGAAGCTCTTTACGGACGACGATGTAGGTCACCGCTGTATTGGGAGGACTTGACTAGTAAAGCGGTCGGATGACCGGATATGATTAAGGATATGTAAGACAAGATTAAGTTGATACGCCAAAAGATGAAGGTGACCCAGGATAGGCAAGCAGCCTATGCCAACAAGCGGCGATGACCGCTAGAATTCCAAGTAGAAGACAGGGTCTTCTTGAAAATCTCACCCTCCAGAGGTGTAGTTCGTTTTGGTATGCGGGAGAAGTTATCCCCGAGGTATGTTGGTCCACATGAAGTATTGCAGCGTATCAGTACTTTGACTTACTGTTTGGCTCTACCGCTGTCCTTATCTGGGATGTATGATGTTTTCCATGCC
The DNA here is from genome assembly GCA_907163345.1 of Haberlea rhodopensis. Taxonomy (NCBI): domain Eukaryota; kingdom Viridiplantae; phylum Streptophyta; class Magnoliopsida; order Lamiales; family Gesneriaceae; genus Haberlea; species Haberlea rhodopensis. The sequence continues at coordinate 331,958 of CAJQUN010000470.1, read as the reverse complement.
TCTATGTTACGGAAGTACGAGCCAGACTTGTCTCATGTATTACAGTCTACTGAAGTGCAGTTGGACTCAGATGTATCCTACGTAAAACGACCGGTTATGATTCTGGATCGAGAGGATCGCAGATTACGAAGTAAGTCTTACCAATGGTCGAAGTTCAGTGGGATTGTCGGGGTGTCGAGGAGACTACGTAGGAGACGGAGCGGCATATGGTACAGCACTGCCCGGAACTAATCTCTGGTATGTGATTATGTTTAATTTCTTGTTGGGTAAGTGCATGCGATTTCGAGGACGAAATCTTATAAGTAGGGGAGTAATGTGATGCCCCGAAATTAATTAATGGTAACCTGGACATTAATTATGTTTATATGATGAATTATCACGATGATCAAGTTATGTATGGAAATGATGTATTAACATGATTTAAGGATGTTTATTTGAATTATGAGGAAGGTATAGATTTAATGAAGTCGGTTGCATTTTTGTAAATGCTTTTGAAATATCATGTTAGCGTATCTTTTACATCATGTTAAGTGTTGGGGTACAATTTAATTAAACCCACATAACCTCCCACTACCCCACCTCTTTAACTCACTTTCCCCTTTTACACTCAAATCCCCAAAATCTTTTCCCCAAACCCTTTCCCCTCAATTTTCGAGTTTGGCACTAAGGTGGGAAGGAAATCCTTGCAAAAGCTTCACCATTGTGATTCTTGGTAAGATTTAAGCTCTATGATGTGTATATATCACTTCTTGAAGCTTTTGTAAAGTTTTATTTAAGTTTGTGTTGATTTTGGAGGGTTTGAAATGGATTTAAATGGGTATGTGTTATTTATGGTTGGGGAATGATTTTTGAAGTGTTTTAAGTGGGTTTTAGTGTGTTATGATGATGTTAATGTTGTAGAAAAGTTTGGATTTAAAGGGGTTGAAGTGGAGCTTGAAAAATACTCAAAAATGGCGAATTTTCGATGTACAGAGATCGGCGATCGATCGCCCGTTTTTGGCGATCGATCGCGAGCCAGCAGTAGGCTCCAGAGCCATTTGGCGATCGATCGCCACTTTTGGGCGATCGATCGGCGAGGTTGGCGATCGATCGCGCCAAAAGTGGCGATCGATCGCCGAAGGTACAAAAAGTCAGCAACGGGCAGTGCGATCTCGCGATCGATCGGGGCATCTCAGCGATCGATCGCGAGTCACACAATTATGTGTTTTTGTTATTTTTTGTGTGATTTTTGGATATTGGACTATATTTAGCTTCTAATATCGATTTGTATGGTTATGTAGAACCATCCCAGGTACCCACAACTTCAAGGAGATAAAGTTCTACAACTTCTCCATTTTGGAATTAAGGTACGTAAGAAGCGTACGGGCATCGGACGGTAACACACTCCTAACTCTGACTATGCATTAATTGCATAAGTATTTACGATGTTTATGATGATGTTATGATAAATGAAGATGATATGACGTTTACAATGATGATTATGATGAGCAAGTTTACGATGATGATGTTATGCTAAATGAAGATGATATGATGTTTATAATGATGATTACGATAAGCAAGTTATGATGATGATGATTATGATGATGAAGCTTATGATGATGATTTTGATAAGTAAGTTTACGATGACGGGATACGATGTTATTATGTGGTAAGACGCCATGGGGTAAGATGCCCATATGGCAAGAGGCCATACTCCTATATTATGATCATACTATGATTGCATAAGAATTTACGATGCCATGATGGTGTACATAATGAATAAAAATGATAAGATGTTTAAAATGATGTTATGATAAGTAAGTCCATGATGAAGATGATTTAATAATGAATCAAGATGATAAGATACTTACGATGATGCTATGATGAATAAAGATGATTTTATGATGAATAAAGATGACTAGATGCTTAAGATTATGTTATGATAAATGATGATGATAAGACGTTACCACAACGATTATGATGAGACGATGATGTCTATAAGATGATAATGCTTATATGATAATGATGTTTACAAGATGATGATGTTTATAAGATGCTATGATGTTTATGATGAATATGAAACTATGTTCTTAAGAATGGTTGAATGTCCGGTGGTTATTATGGGCAAGCGAGGAAGGTCTTGCCGCTCACATAAATGAGCGATGGGGTACATCCGCTATCAAGGTGTAGCGATGGGTATCATCCGCTGATGAGCGATGGGGTACATCCGCTATCAAGGTGTAGCGATGGGTATCATCCGCTGAGCGATGGGGTACATCCGCTATCAAGGTGTAGCGATGGGTATCATCCACTGAATAAAGAGATACATCCGCTATCAAGGCGTAGCGATGGGTATCATACGATGTGTTATGTCGAGCGAGGGGGCCAATTATACCGCTGTCATAATGGAACCCGGACAGTCCCATTTCTAATTAACATAGTTTGTTGTGAGCATATATGTGAAGTATGATGTTTAATCATTTATGGCAAGAACTAATGATTTTATGCATGACTATGAAACAGGGACAACCAAAGAGGGTTAATACGATTAACCAGGAGGTATATGTTATCAATTACTTTCATGCATTTATATATATGCCATTTCCTTATGATTATTAAGTAAAGATGTATATGCTCATGATGGGTTGTTCCTGTAGGTACACCTTTGGATTAATGGACTAAGGGCCGGGTTGAGGCAGTGAGCTTTGAGAAGCATGGAAGAAGTTACGATGCAAGAACTTTTGGATAGTATCTACTATAGGAGTAGAATAATTCTATCGCCTTAACATTTCTTTTGCGAATGTAATAAGTTAAGTTTAAAATTTCATTCTCGGCCCGTAATCTTATTAGCTCTAAGCTGCAAATGAAACCCTAAGACGTTATAAATGCATGTTTAGTCCCTAATAGGTGATTAAGACGATGTTAAGGTAGGAAGGCCCTACAATATTATAAGCTAAACAGTAGCCAAATAACAAAAATTCAACAAAAATCATCATTTTCCACTTTTTAAACAGCGGCGATCGATCGCTACTTGAGGCGATCGATCCCCTCACTTTTTGCCTTGCGGCAATCAATCTTTTCATTTGAGGCGATCGATCGCCTGCTACGCGAAATGGCTACTGGCCTTCGGCGATCGATCGCCTCATTTCAGGCAATCGATCGTCACCTGCTGGTGCGCGATTTTTCGCCATTTTTGAGCATTTTTCAAGCTCCATCTTTAACCATTCAAACCCAAACTTTCCAACAACAACAACAACATCATAACCCACTAAAACCCACATAAAACACTTCAAAAATCATACCCCAAACATATAAAACATATACCCAAAACAAACCCACATAAATCACTTCAAAATCATCCCATTTCAAAACCAAACATCATAACAACTTTAGGAAGGGTTCCATACCTCTTGTAGGCTCCAAATCTTAACAAAGATCACACAAACAAAGGTTTTGTGAAGCTTTCCTTCTCCTTCCTTGGTGAATTTCGAAAATGGGAGATGGGTTAGGGTTGAGAAATGAATTGGGGATTTTAAAGTGATTGGTAAAGTAAGTGGGTATAGTGGAAAAAGGGGGGTTATAAGGTTAACATTAAAATTATACCCCAAAGTTAACATGATGTATAAAACACCCCAACATGGTATTTTAAAAACATTTACAAAAATGCATTAAACTGCCACTAAAATCATGCTTTCCTCATAATTGACAATCAATATAATTAAATCATATTAACACTTCATTACCCATCACATAAATCAATTACCAACATAATTCATCATATAACCATTATTAAAGCCAAAATTGCATATAATCAATTTTGGGGCATTACATTACTCCCCTACTAATAAGATTTCGTCCTCGAAATCGCACGCACTTACCCAAAATGAAACTAAACATAAATCATACCAGAAAATAGTTCCGGGTAATGCTGCATCATATGCCGTTCCGTCTCCCACGTAGCCTCCTCGACACCCCGAGGATCCCACTGAACTTTGACCATCGGTATAACTTTACTTCGTAATCTGCGATCCTCACGATCCAGAATTCTGACCGGTCGTTCTACGTAGGATACATCCGAGTCCAACTGCACTTCAGTAGGCTGTAAAACATGAGACGGGTCTGGCTCATACTTCCGTAGCATAGAAACGTGAAAAACATCATGAATACTAGATAAGGACGGCGGTAGAGCCAAACGGTAGGCCAAAGTACCTATACGCTGCAATACCTCATACGGCCCGACGTACCTCGGGGATAACTTCCCCCGCATACCAAAACGAACTACACCCTTGAAGGGTGAGATTTTCAAGAAGACCTTGTCTCCCACTTGGAATTCTAGCGGTCGCCGTCGCTTATTGGCATAGGCTGCTTGCCTATCCTGAGCCGCTTCATCTTTTGACGTATCATCTTGATCTTTTCTTCCATATCCTTAATCATATCCGGTCCTCCGACCGCTTTACTAGTCAAATCCTCCCAATACAGCGGTGACCTACATCGTTGTCCATAAAGAGCTTCAAAAGGGGCCATTTGAATGCTCGTCTGATAGCTGTTATTATAGGAGAACTCCACCAATGGCACTGCATCCTGCCATGGAGTATCAAACTCCAAAACACATGCCCTCAACATGTCTTCGAGCGTCTGAATGGTACGCTCTGTCTGGTCATCTGTCTGAGGGTGATAAGCTGTACTCAGTCTCACTTCTGTGCCAAAGCTGCCTGGAGACCCTCCCAGAAATGTGAAGTAAACCTTGGGTCTCTATCAGACACAATCGAGACTGGAACCCCATGCAACCTCACTACATCCGTACATATAATTGGGCCATCTTTAGGTATGTGAAAGTCATACAGTAGGGGATGAAATGAGCTACCTTCGTCAGCCTATCCACGATCACCCAGATCGCATCAAATCCTGAGGCCGTCCTCGGCAAGTGGGTCACAAAGTCCATAGAGATATGCTCCCACTTCCATTTAGGTACTTCCAAGCTCTTCAGCTCGCCACCAGGCCTCTGCCATTCTGCCTTTACTTGCTGGCAGATCAAACATCTTTTAACAAAAGTGATTACATCACGCTTCATGCGTCTCCACCAGAATTGACCGCATAGGTCCTTGTACATCTTCCTTCCTCCTGGGTGGATACTGAACCGACTACTGTGAGCTCGCTCCAATATTCATCTACGCAACTCTGGTGTATCTGGGACTACCCATCAGTTGCCCAGTCTCAAGGAATCATCTTCTGCCACTCTGAACTTTGATGGCTGTCCTTGAAGTACTATCGATGACCATCTCTGAACCTCATCATCTGACATCTGGGCATTCCTGATAGCCTCAAATATGTCTGGTTCAGCCAACAAGGTTGACACTCGCACCGGCGACGTGTCCACATCGAAATCATAGCCTAGATGGCAATAAGAAATCATCATAGCGGATAAACACATAGCGTCCTCAGCAGTACTCTTCACCTTTCGACTTAAGGCGTCTGCTATCAAATTTGCCATACCAGGATGGTACTCAATCTCACAGTCATAATCCTTGAGTAAATCCATCCATCCGCATATTCAACTATGCCTGAGTGAATAAGAACTTCAAACTCTTATGGTCCGTATAGATGGTAAACGAAGTACCACAGAGATAGTGCCGTCAAATCTTCAAGGCGAAAATGATGGCTGCCAATTCCAGATCATGAACTGGGTATCTGGTCTCATTAGGCTTCAATTGCCTCGAAGCATAAGCCACTACGTGCTTCTCCTGCATCAATACACAGCACAAACCCTGCAATGATGCGTCTGTGTACAAGGCAAACCTCTTATTCTCAGAAGGAATCACCAATACAGGTGTCGTGGTCAAACGGCGCTTCAATTCTTGGAAGCTTTCCTCACAAGCTTCGGACCAAAAGAATGGGACTCCTTTCTGAGTCAGTTGTGTCAGCGGCTTAGCGATCTTAGAAAATCCCTCGACAAAACGTCGGTAATAACCTGCTAAGCCAAGGAAGCTCCTTATCTCGGGTACAGAAGTGGGTGCAGCCCACTCCATCACAGCTTCAACCTTCCTGGGGTCCACAGATATCCCGCTGCTAGATATAACATGACCCAAGAACACTACACTGCTCAATCAGAACTCGCACTTGCTAAGCTTTGCATATAACTGATGATCCCTAAGGATCTGGAGTACTGTTCTCAAGTGCTTCACGTGTTCCTCTTCAGTCCGGGAGAAGATGAGTATATCGTCATTGAAAATTATGACGAACTGATCCAAATATGGATGGAACACCCTGTTCATCAGGCTCATAAAAACAGCTGGGGCATTCGTCACTCCAAAAGGCATGACTAGGAATTCATAGTGCCCATATCTAGTCCTGAAGGTTGTCTTCTGAACATCATCTTCTCTTACTCGTATCTGATGGTACCCCGACCTCAGATCGATCTTACTGTAGAGCCTCGTACCATGCAACTGATCAAACAAATCATCGATCCTCGGGAGTGGATACTTGTTCTTCACTGTAGCTTTGTTCAGTTGTCTGTAATCGATGCACAGACGCATCGAACCATCTTTCTTCTTAACAAATAAAATTGGTGCACCCCAGGGCGATACGCTAGGGCGTATATAGCCGTTATCAAGGAGTTCTTGCAACCGAATCTTTAACTCCCTTAGTTCCGCTGGTGCCATCCTATATGGGGCACGAGAAATGGCAGACGTCCCCGGTAGTAACTCAATCCCAAACTTGACCTCTCTTGTCGGTGGGAATCCTGGAATCTCGTCCGAAGAGACATCAGGAAACTCCGCCACTACGGGCACATCCTCAACTTTAATTCTTCTTTCTTTTCAGAAGTATCAACAACATAGATGAGATATCCTGTATGGCCTCGTTCCAACAACTGTGCCATCTTGACAGCAGATATCAACGGGATCTTAGAACGAGAACCATCCCCATAGAATGTCCACTGGACTCCCATATCAGACCTGAATCGGACAGTCCTCTGCCTACAGTTCACAACTGCCTGATACCTGTTCAGAACATCTATGCCCACGATGCAGTCGAAGTCTGACATTCCCAGAACAATCAAATCTGACCTTAACTCATTATCCTCAAAATAAATGAGGCCATCATAGACAATCTGATCAGTAATCATACTTCTTCCAGCGGGGGTCGAGACTATAAGAGGCGTGGGCGACGGAGAAGTGCATATGTGGTGCCTTTCCACAAAACTTGTCGACACGAAAGAGTGTGATGCACCTGTGTCGATCAATATAAAAGCAGGGTGCGTAAATAAAAGACACGTACCCGCTATAACCTCCTCCGGAGCTGCTGTAGCCTGCTCCCTCATCAAAGCATAGACCTGCCCCTGCGGTGGCCCCATAGGCTGACCTCCATACTGCCTTGGTAAAAACGGCGGCTTGTGATGTACTGCTCTATCTGCAGGCCTCCCCGCAGAGTTTGGTTGTCCTTCTCGGTTGGGACATTGCCGAGCAAAGTGGCCCTTGTTGCCACAAACATAGCATCCCACACAGTCTTTTGTCATATGTGGTTGCTTACAATTAGAGCACATGACCTTCCCAAATCTGTCTCCCTGAGGCTGTCCTCTTCCTGACTGGGCGTCATCCCTACGGTTTCCTTTCCAACGATTATCGGGCCTCTTACCACTAAACCTTGACGCCGCTGTGTTTCCTCTTGGCTTGAACTGATCACCCCTCGGCCTCAAATTATCAGGAGTGGATTCCTGAGGGGGTGGTACGATATTAGGGTATGCACCAACTCCTAGTTCGGCTAGCTCAGCCTGTGAAAGTGCATCGTCAAAGCAAGTAGGGCCATAAGTGATCACCCTATCATACAGTTCCGACCTCAAGCCCTTCATGAAATTCTTCATCTTTGCTTGCGTACTTGTGGCGATATGAGGCACATATCTGAGCAAGGAACAATATTGGAGAGCATAATCTGACACCGGCATGTTACCTTGTTTGAGGTTAGTGAATTCATCTTCCTTGGCCTGTCGTGCAGCAGCTGAGAAATAGCGGATCAGAAACCGAGTTCTGAACAGCTTCCAATTAACTTCATGACCTTGTGCCTCTTGCTCTACTACTGTGGTCTTCCACCACATCAGCGCCTTCTTGGCCAATTGGAACTCTGCTAGTCTGATCCAGGCTGTCTTAGCACAAGGAGGTGCCACAAAGATTTGCTCTATTCTCTCTAACCACTCTTCAGCTTGTTTCCCTGTTTCAGTTCCTTCAAAGGTCGGGGGTCGGTATGCAAGAAATTGAGTCAAGCTCAGTTCCCCAGGCAACAACTGTTGTTCAGACGGTTCTTCACCGAAAGCTGGCGGGGGTTGGGGATTCGTACGTCCAGCACTTGCGTTCACACTAACTGCATCTCCCACTTCAACATTCGCTGCCATGCTGCAACACAAGGGTTAACAACAATACCAAAGGCAGTTCATATAATACATCGTCAGATAATCAACCATGTTAGTGTAACATCATATACTTCATATACAACACATGCACAAAACATGTTTAAAGTGAGCACCTAGCTAACGTATTGCTAAGGCTACCCTTCACTCATTCCCGGGTTATCTAACCACTGCTTTGATACCACTAATGTAGGGTCTTCCTACCTTAACATCATCTTCAACACATATAATGGACTAAACATGCATTAATAACGTCTTAAGGTTCCGGTTGTAGTTTGAGCTATTAAGATTTACAGGCCATAAATGAAATTTCAAAACTTAATTAATTACATTCTCAAAATGAATGTTAAAGCGATAGAATTATACTACTCCTACAGTAGAGACTATCCCAAAATCCTGTATCCTATCTTCTTCCATGCTCCTTTAGCTCACTGTCTCAACCCGACCCTTAACCCTGGTCCAAAAGTGTACCTACAGGGACAACACATCGTGAGCATATACATATTTACTTAACATCATAAAAATGAGACATAACAGTAAATGCATGAAATCTTGGTTAAGTAAATTTGATGGTTATTCGTTAACTTCTTTCTGTTGACCCTGATTCACATTCATGCATATGGGTATCTTACCCTATCGTATGTCATCTTACCATATCGTGAACATCGTATGGCATCTTACCCTACGGGCATCTTACCCTACGGGCATCTTACCCTATCGTATGGTATCTTACCATATGGGCATCTTACACTATCGTATGGCATCATACCATATTATAAACATCGTATAAAACATCATCATAAACTTACTTATCACAATCATCATCATAAACATCTTCATCATGAACTTACTTATCATAATCATCATCATAAACATCATCATCATAAACTTACTCATCATAATTATCATCACAAACATCATCATCATATCATCATAAACATTATATGTAGGAGTATGGTTTACCGTCCGATGCTCGTACGTTTCTTACGTACCTGAATTCCAAAAGTGGAGAAATTGGAGAACTTTATCTCCTTGATGTCGTTGGCACCTGGGATGGTTCTACACAACCATACAAAACGATATTAGAAGCTAAACAGTAGCCAAATACCAAAAATTCAACAAAAAATCATCATTTTCCACTTTTTAAACAGCGGCGATCGATCGCTACTTGAGGCGATCGATCGCCTCACTTTTTTCCTTGCAGCGATCGATCGCTTCATTTGAGGCGATCGATCGCCTGCTACGCGAAATGGCTACTGGCCTTCGGCGATCGATCGCCTCATTTCAGGCGATCGATCGCCACCTGCTGGTGCGCGATTTTTCGCCATTTTTGAGCATTTTTCAAGCTCCATCTTAAACCATTCGAACCCAAACTTTCCAACAACAACAACAACATCATAACCCACTAAAACCCACATAAAACACTTCAAAAATCATACCCCAAACATATAAAACATATACCCAAAACAAACCCACATAAATCACTTCAAAATCACCCCATTTCAAAACCAAACATCATAACAACTTTAGGAAGGGTTCCATACCTCTTGTAGGCTCCAAATCTTAACAAAGATCACACAAACAAAGGTTTTGTGAAGCTTTCCTTCTCCTTCCTTGATGAATTTCGAAAATGGGAGATGGGTTAGGGTTGAGGAATGAAATGGGGATTTTAAAGTGATTGGTAAAGTAAGTGGGTATAGTGGAAAAAGGGGGGTTATAAGGTTAACATTAAAATTATACCCCAAAGTTAACATGATGTATAAAACACCCCAACATGGTATTTTAAAAGCATTTACAAAATGCATTAAACTTCCACTAAAATCATGCTTTCCTCATAATTGACAATCAGTATAATTAAATCATGTTAACACTTCATTACCCATCACATAAATCAATTACCAACATAATTCATCATATAACCATTATTAAAGCCAAAATTGCATATAATCAATTTCGGGGCATTACACCATGTTAGCTATCAAGCTTTTCCATCCTCTGGTATTTTATCGACAAAGGCTCCTCCACTCGCAGTGTCAACCAAGTTCCTGTCATTGGATAACAAACCTTCATAAAAGTACTGAATGAGTAAATGTCCACTTATCTGGTGTTGTGGGCCTCACAAACACTTAATGGAATTTCATGTGGTTTGCACCACCATGAAACCAACTGGGATGACTGAGGAGCAAATCAAGCCGAGAGCCTTTCCTTTCTCATTAAAGGATGCTGCGAAGGATTGGCTATTCTATCTACCATCTGGCTCAATCACTACATGGAACGAGTTGAAGAGGATTTTCCTTGAAAAGTACTTTCCAGCATCAAGAGCCGCCAACATAAGGAAAGAGATCTACAGCATTAGGCAAGAACACTTCACGAGTATTGGGAACGTTTCAAAAAGTTGCGTGCAAGCTGCCCACAACGTCAAATAAGTGAACATCTCCTCATTCAATACTATTATGAAGGCTTGTTGTCTAGTGACAGGAATTTAGTAGATGCTGCAAGCGGTGGAGCTTTTATAGATAAAACACCAAAAGAGGCGAGGAATTTGATAGCAAACATGGCGGCTAATTCACGGAAATTTGGCAACCTTAGAGCCAAACCATCCCAAAGGAAAAAAACTGAGGTAAACGTTTCTAACCTTGAAGAACAACTAATTTGTTTAACCTCTCTTGTTCGACAGATGTCAGGTGGGAATGGGCAAAATGTTAAGCCATTAGGGATTTGCTTAGAGATGAGACATACAACCGACGCATGCCCCTCACTTCAAGAACCATCCAGTGAGCAAGCGAATGCCGCCGGCGGCTTTTCGGGACAACCACAACAAAGATATGACCCTTTCTCTAGCACTTACAACCCAGGATGGAGAGATCATGTGATGACCTGGGATTGGAGATGTTAATCCCAGAGTGTTAATAACCCCTAAAGATGTTTTACGTAGCGATTTGGAGTTTAATCGCGGTGTTGGGCCTTCTGGGCTCGTCTATTTGAGTAATTGGGATCGTTGGATCTCGAGGTTGAGATTGTATTCTCATTTCGGTGAAAACCTGTAAGTTGGGTTTTTAATGCGTCTCGGGATCTCGGGTGCTTGGTGTGGGCACCGGTAGGGGGTTTTTGAGTTAGAGAGAGAATTTTTGAAAACAGATGATTTTTAATGAATCATGATGTATTTGTGGGGCTATTAGTATTTCGGGGTATTTTGCTATAAATACAAGTTGAACCCGAGATTTTTATTAAAATTTCATTTTAGCCCCACCTTCCCTCCTTCTCTCTCTCCCCGCCGAAACCCGCCTGCTACAGTTTCCCCGCGCACGAAAACGCCGCGCTCGCCGCCGTCCGGCCGCCGTTCGGCGCGTGCAACCTATCACCGGCTTCGTCTCGACGAGACGCACCTTTCCCCTCCGTCAATTCGAAGTTTCATCGCAGTTTGAGTTCGGATTTTACAGAAGAGCGGCGATCCCCAAATTCTAGGGTTTGTCGATTTTGGTCGATTTTCCTTCCGATTTTCGATTGGGTAACGTTCTTTACCTCTTTTTCGTCCCTCTCATGTAATTCCCTGCTTTATTTGGTGGATTTATGTTCGAATTTAAAGAACTTTAAGGGTTCGAATTTTAAAGGCTTGTTTGGTTCGAATTTATGCATTTTTCGTGGGTTAAGGTTCGAAAATTGTGATTTTTGGCAGGGGTGTGGCGATTCTTGTTATGGGTCGTTTATTACATGTTTTAGATGTATAAGGATGTTTAATTGTGTTCGAATTTATGGCTTTGAATTCGAATTTTGGGGATTTTTGGCAAGGGTGATGATTCTTGCTATTAAAGGTTTAATTCACTTTTTAGATGAATTATGGTGTTTAATTTGGGTTCGATTTGTGAGATAAGGGTTCGAAAATTTGTAGGGTATCCTTGAACAATTTTCGTTGTTGTCTCATTCGTTCCCCTCCCTGCATGTACTCTGCCCCGGGTCTTTTAAATGATTTATTGTCGTGTGTTGACGATATGTTGAGGGTTATGGGTGTGCTTGAGCATGGGTTGCATGTTCGTAAATAATCGTGAATTATTTATCGTGTTAGCACATCATTCCTCGGGGCATGGAACTCGAGCAAGGTTTGGCTCGGACTTCGAGGATTTAAGGTACGTTTAGCGTACGAGCATAACTTAAATGATGTTTTACAAGTATGATGCATGATTTAAACTACATGAAATGCTTTACTATGATGGCACCGTGACTTGGTTACGTTATGTTGAATCACATGGTGAAATGCTTGGTGCCGCTATGAAGCGAGCAAACGATGGGTGTGGTCGCTACGGAGCGAACACCAGTAGTATGACGCTACTTTGAAGTAAGAAATGAAAATGTGGTGCTGATTAGATATCCAGGATATCTGTATTTTATTCCCTATTGGTAATGAATAGGAACAGAGACGTAGTTAATCAGAGAAGTGATTAACTAGTATCGGAAGTTAAGGAAGTCCCAATATGATATCTAGAATTACGATAATTGCTAGATAAAGAAAGATGTTATGAAATGTTGTTAATTCGAAACTGGTTAGGGTTAACCAATATGATGATTAACTGCATATTCAAGATTTGATGATTTATCTGTTTTGAGAACAGGGTTATTACAGGGGTACGCTAGGATGAGGATGATACCATCCAGGAAGTGTCACATATGTTCCACAATATTTACATTTTCGTAAATTATGTATTATGTCATTATGATTATGAAATTGTGGAATTGGTATGCTCACCCCGTTGGGGGCTGTCTCTGTTGGGACAGGTGAACAGGTACATCGATGGCTTTGGAGATGAGCTCGAGCTGTTGATTGGATGTACTCACAGGATCGTGGTACCAGGGCTTGATGGAGCACGGTATCGTATAGAGTACCTTTATGTACATATATACCCATGATGGTTACACACATATTCATGCTGCTCGCATGTGAGCACGATTATACTTGTACATGGGTTGTATATAAAGGCATGAGCCTTTCTCTCTCTCATTCTATGTTACATGCAATTAGAGGTAGAATTGCTAAAGGTTATGAGAGTCATTAGTGTATGTGGGTGTTGAAACCCACTTTTGTTGCCATATGTGTGGTGTTATCCCTGGCTGGGAATTTACTTGATATTGATGTATTCTGATGAGTATTATGTTTCCCTGGCCGGGAATTATGTTGTGTGTTGTACTTTCATTTCGGGATAGCTCTATTTATGGGGAGACTCTGCCCAAATTTTTATAAAAGTGCACAATGTAAAAAGTGGTGTAATGGGCGAACTCTATGAGTCTCTTGTTGTTAGGATGGTAAACTTTTAACATGGTATGTTAAAGAAAACTTGTAATTGCCATTCAATGGTATATTACCATCGGAGTTCCCGAATGATTTTATGGAAAGTATGTGCCACACAAAATGATTAATACACTAATCAAGGGTTAAGTATTTGGGGTCCTTACATTAGTGGTATCAGAGCAGTGGTTGCTCATTGGGGCTGTTGAGGGCCTAGGAAGCTATTGATAGCACATATTTATGCATGATGGCATTAATGTTATACGACATGACTAATTGTTTATGTGCTTTTATGATATGAGAAGTGGTATTGCTAACCATTGTGGTTGCAGGAATCGTGTGGAACACGATAGGATGGCATTAATAGCGATGTCTAACACTCTATATGCTACGTGCCAAGGAACCTGATTTTGGAAGAAAATCAGGGAAAAGAAAGATATGATGTATGGACAGACTGGGTAGACAACCGACAGTGGAATACTTCGGTATGGTCTCCATTATTAATTGAATATACTAATGCGTTTGTTCATGTAATGCTCAAGCAAGGAAGGTACGTAAGAAACGTACGAGCATCAAACGGTAACATATTCCTAAACTATGACCTTGCATTGATTGCATGAGTATATATGATGATGTTTACGATGATGATGATCATGATGATGTTTATGATGACGTATATGAGAGTGGGTAAGATGCCCCTGTGGTAAGATGCCACACAATGTTTATGATATGGCAAGACGCCATATGATTGGGTAAGATGCCCCTGTGGTAAGATGCCACACAGTGTTTATGATATGGTAAGACGCCATATGATTGGGTAAGATGCCCATGTGGTAAGATGCCACACGATGATTATATTATGGTAAGATGCCATATAACAGGGTAAGATGCCCATATGGTAAGAGACCATACAATGTTATTATGTGGTAAGACGCCACAGGGTAAGATGCCCATATGGTAAGAGACCATACAATGTTATTATGTGGTAAGACGCCACAGGGTAAGATGCCCATATGGTAAGAGACCATACAATGTTATTACGTGGTACGACGCCACAGGGTAAGATGCCCATATGGTAAGAGACCATACGATGTTATTATATGGTAAGACGCCACAGGGTAAGATGCCCATATGGTAAGAGACCATACGATGTTATTATGTGGTAAGACGCCACAGGGTAAGATGCCCATATGGTAAGAGACCATACGATGTTATTATGTGGTAAGACGCCACAGGGTAAGATGCCCATATGGTAAGAGACCATACGATGTTATTATGTGGTAAGACGCCACAGGGTAAGATGTCCATATGGTGAGAGACCATACGATGTTATTATGTGGTAAGACGCCACAGGGTAAGATGCCCATATGGTGAGAGACCATACGATGTTATTATGTGGTAAGACGCCACAGGGTAAGATGCCCATATGGTGAGAGACCATACGATGTTATTATGTGGTAAGACGCCACAGGGTAAGATGCCCATATGGTGAGAGACCATACGATGTTATTATGTGGTAAGACGCCACAGGGTAAGATGCCCATATGGTGAGAGACCATACGATGTTATTATGTGGTAAGACGCCACAGGGTAAGATGCCCATATGGTAAGAGACCATACGATGTTATTATGTGGTAAGACGCCACAGGGTAAGATGTCCATATGGTGAGAGACCATACGATGTTATTATGTGGTAAGACGCCACAGGGTAAGATGCCCATATGGTAAGAGACCATACGATGTTATTATGTGGTAAGACGCCACAGGGTAAGATGCCCATATAGTAAGAGACCATACGATGTTATTATGTGGTAAGACGCCACAGGGTAAGATGCCCATATGGTAAGAGACCATACGATATTATTATGTGGTAAGACGCCACGGGGTAAGATGCCCATATGGTAAGAGGCCATACAATGTTATTATGTGTGGTAAGACGCCACGGGGTAAGATGCCCATATGGTAAGAGGCCATACAATGTTATTATGCGTGGTAAGACGCCACGGGGTAAGATGCCCATATGGTAAGAGGCCATACGATGTTGGTATGTGGTAAGATGCCACAGGGTAAGATGCCCATGTGCATGAATATGAACCAGGGAAAATGAAAAGAAGTTAATGAATAACCAGCAAGCTTACTCAGCTATGATTTCGTACATTTACTGTTATAGCTATAAGATGATGACGTATAAGATGATGATGTATAAGATGATGATGCTTATATGATGATGATGTATAAGATGATGATGTATAAGATGATGATGCTATAAGATGATGATGCTTATATGATGATGATGTATAAGATGACGATGCTTATAAGATGATGATGTTATATGATGATGATGTATAAGATGATGATGTATAAGATGATGATGCTTATATGATGATGATGTATAAGATGATGATGTATAAGATGATGTATAAGATGATGATGCTTATATGATGATGATGTATAAGATGATGATGCTATAAGATGATGATGCTATAAGATGACGATGCTTATAAGATGATGATGTATAAGATGATGATGTTATATGATGATGATGTATAAGATGATGATGTATAAGATGATGATGCTTATATGATGATGATGTATAAGATGATGATGTATAAGATGATGTATAAGATGATAATGCTTATATGATGATGATGTATAAGATGATGATGCTATAAGATGATGATGCTATAAGATGACGATGCTTATAAGATGATGATGTATAAGATGATGATGCTATAAGATGACGATGCTTATGTGATGATGATGTTATAAGATGATGATATTTATGAAATGATGATACTCATATGATGAAGATGTTATAAGATGGTGATAATTATAAGATGGTGATTTTAATCATTCATGTCAAGAATTAATGACTATATGCATGGCTATGAAACAGGGACATTGGAGTGTCCAGGGTGTATAGGCATTAGAGGAATGTTGGGTAAAGACCCACTACTCTATTGATTTTCTTCCCACAGTATGGTATGCCGTGCGGAAACGTCCATCTTATTGGTAGGTTTGAGGTGAACCTAGAGAGGCAGCGACTAGTTTGTCTGCCGTGTGTGTGCAGCACCAAGAGGGGCTTGTTAGAGCCGTTATACTGCTCGTAGGAACCAAGTGTGGCAAATCGTAAGGTGATACGATGTGGATTGTGGTGGACTCTAGTAGTCACCATGTCATCGAGGTTGAGGTTGTGCATGCCTCACTGAAACGTGTATACGTTATGTTTAATCTTGGTGAGACTTGTCTGTGACAGCTCATGATGTTGGAGTACCAACAAGAGAGTCATCAAGTCGTCGTTGATTCGATCTGGGAATCCATGTATTTGGGATGCAATGGGTTTATTGCATGTCCTTTCAAGTTTGAAACTCTGAGGAGTCTCGATTGTTTGTTTATGACCAGGATGTGGTTCTTGGGATATCCAGAGGTGGACATCTTATGAGATATCTTTTGTGTTAATCTGTGGCCGTGAGTTGCCCAATTTGAGTTGCAATGATGCGACTGCTCCTTCGACAGAGGAGGTTTGAAAGTGGAAACCAGGTTTGGTGTGTGTACACCGTGGGATACTAGTGTTTCCCTCATAACGATGTATTTTAGACATCGTGAGTCATGATAAGAGATGTCATTGAATGATATCTACGATGGAATCGGGAGCGATTCGGATCCTCGCAGTTTCAGTTGACTAACTGCTTTTGGATTGTTAGCGTGGGTTGCGCTGACGCTTTTTGACGTTATGATGGATTTGGAAGTCTATTCCACTTCAGGGTTGACACGAGGTCAACGTCCCCACGGTTGAGGTGTCATTCAGGATGCGTCCTTGCTGGTTGTATTAGAACGAAGGATGATTGTCCGATCTACAGTCGTAAGTATCGGTTGTTTTGCAGTCATGAGGGACTGACTTTTGGGATGACCCGCATCGAGGTACGTTTGCCTCTTGGGTGATATATTGGTTTTGGGTAAGTCGCCCTGTGTCAGAGTTGATGTGAGGTAAGTATCCTCGCGTTTATTAAGACGATTCTGATATGGTCAAGAATCGAGGTTATGGCTTCATGTTGTTGTGTAGCCTGGGTGTTATGTGATACACCGGTACTAATTTCGAGGACGAAATTCTTTTAGTGGGGGATATTGTGATGACCTGGGATTGGAGATGTTAATCCCAGAGTGTTAATAACCCCTAAAGATGTTTTACGTAGCGATTTGGAGTTTAATCGCGGTGTTGGGCCTTCTGGGCTCGTCTATTTGAGTAATTGGGATCGTTGGATCTCGAGGTTGAGATTGTATTCCCATTTCGGTGAAAACCTGTAAGTTGGGTTTTTAATGCGTCTCGGGATCTCGGGTGCTTGGTGTGGGCACCGGTAGGGGGTTTTTGAGTTAGAGAGAGAATTTTTGAAAACAGATGATTTTTAATGAATCATGATGTATTTGTGGGGCTATTAGTATTTCGGGGTATTTTGCTATAAATACAAGTTGAACCCGAGATTTTTATTAAAATTTCATTTTAGCCCCACCTTCCCTCCTTCTCTCTCCCCGCCGAAACCCGCCTGCTACAGTTTCCCCGCGCACGAAAACGCCGCGCTCGCCGCCGTCCGGCCGCCGTTCGGCGCGTGCAACCTATCACCGGCTTCGTCTCGACGAGACGCACCTTTCCCCTCCGTCAATTCGAAGTTTCATCGCAGTTTGAGTTCGGATTTTACAGAAGAGCGGCGATCCCCAAATTCTAGGGTTTGTCGATTTTGGTCGATTTTCCTTCCGATTTTCGATTGGGTAACGTTCTTTACCTCTTTTTCGTCCCTCTCATGTAATTCCCTGCTTTATTTGGTGGATTTATGTTCGAATTTAAAGAACTTTAAGGGTTCGAATTTTAAAGGCTTGTTTGGTTCGAATTTATGCATTTTTCGTGGGTTAAGGTTCGAAAATTGTGATTTTTGGCAGGGGTGTGGCGATTCTTGTTATGGGTCGTTTATTACATGTTTTAGATGTATAAGGATGTTTAATTGTGTTCGAATTTATGGCTTTGAATTCGAATTTTGGGGATTTTTGGCAAGGGTGATGATTCTTGCTATTAAAGGTTTAATTCACTTTTTAGATGAATTATGGTGTTTAATTTGGGTTCGATTTGTGAGATAAGGGTTCGAAAATTTGTAGGGTATCCTTGAACAATTTTCGTTGTTGTCTCATTCGTTCCCCTCCCTGCATGTACTCTGCCCCGGGTCTTTTAAATGATTTATTGTCGTGTGTTGACGATATGTTGAGGGTTATGGGTGTGCTTGAGCATGGGTTGCATGTTCGTAAATAATCGTGAATTATTTATCGTGTTAGCACATCATTCCTCGGGGCATGGAACTCGAGCAAGGTTTGGCTCGGACTTCGAGGATTTAAGGTACGTTTAGCGTACGAGCATAACTTAAATGATGTTTTACAAGTATGATGCATGATTTAAACTACATGAAATGCTTTACTATGATGGCACCGTGACTTGGTTACGTTATGTTGAATCACATGGTGAAATGCTTGGTGCCGCTATGAAGCGAGCAAACGATGGGTGTGGTCGCTACGGAGCGAACACCAGTAGTATGACGCTACTTTGAAGTAAGAAATGAAAATGTGGTGCTGATTAGATATCCAGGATATCTGTATTTTATTCCCTATTGGTAATGAATAGGAACAGAGACGTAGTTAATCAGAGAAGTGATTAACTAGTATCGGAAGTTAAGGAAGTCCCAATATGATATCTAGAATTACGATAATTGCTAGATAAAGAAAGATGTTATGAAATGTTGTTAATTCGAAACTGGTTAGGGTTAACCAATATGATGATTAACTGCATATTCAAGATTTGATGATTTATCTGTTTTGAGAACAGGGTTATTACAGGGGTACGCTAGGATGAGGATGATACCATCCAGGAAGTGTCACATATGTTCCACAATATTTACATTTTCGTAAATTATGTATTATGTCATTATGATTATGAAATTGTGGAATTGGTATGCTCACCCCGTTGGGGGCTGTCTCTGTTGGGACAGGTGAACAGGTACATCGATGGCTTTGGAGATGAGCTCGAGCTGTTGATTGGATGTACTCCCAGGATCGTGGTACCAGGGCTTGATGGAGCACGGTATCGTATAGAGTACCTTTATGTACATATATACCCATGATGGTTACACACATATTCATGCTGCTCGCATGTGAGCACGATTATACTTGTACATGGGTTGTATATAAAGGCATGAGCCTTTCTCTCTCTCATTCTATGTTACATGCAATTAGAGGTAGAATTGCTAAAGGTTATGAGAGTCATTAGTGTATGTGGGTGTTGAAACCCACTTTTGTTGCCATATGTGTGGTGTTATCCCTGGCTGGGAATTTACTTGATATTGATGTATTCTGATGAGTATTATGTTTCCCTGGCCGGGAATTATGTTGTGTGTTGTACTTTCATTTCGGGATAGCTCTATTTATGGGGAGACTCTGCCCAAATTTTTATAAAAGTCCACAATGTAAAAAGTGGTGTAATGGGCGAACTCTATGAGTCTCTTGTTGTTAGGATGGTAAGCTTTTAACATGGTATGTTAAAGAAAACTTGTAATTGCCATTCAATGGTATATTACCATCGGAGTTCCCGAATGATTTTATGGAAAGTATGTGCCACACAAAATGATTAATACACTAATCAAGGGTTAAGTATTTGGGGTCCTTACAGATCATCCAAGCTTGAGATATGGAAACCAAGCGGAACCACAAATGCAGTCTAATCCGCCACCCTATCGACCACCATTCCAGAGGCCACAACAAAATTCTCAATTCCTACTACTACTGATAGACTTGAGAATATTGTTCAGGATCTTGCTCATAATGTTACTAAATTTCAACAGGAAACGTGGGCAAGCATTCATAGTTTAAACACTCAAGTGGGACAATTGCAACCAACCTTAACCGTTTGGAAGCTCAAGGATCCCATAAATTACCCTCCCAGCCAGTGATGAATCCACGAGAGAATGCAAGCACCATTAAGCTAAGGAATGGTAAGGAATTGGAAGAACCGGAGAAGTTGGAAATCCCGCATACTACACAAGAGGAGGAACAAGAACTTGAAGACAAGGGAAAGGAATCTACACAAGAGGAGGAACCTTGAGGTAAGTCTCCTCCACCTTTTGAATATAAAATGAACGCCCTTTTCCTATTGCTTTGAAGGATAGTAGGAAAGATGAGAACATCAAGGATCTCTACAACACCTTCCGAAGATGCGAAGTAAATATCCCATTGTTGGACGCTATCAAGCAAGTACCCTTGAAGGAGTTATGCACTGCAAAAGGGGAAGCAGAAGTTGAAGGGGTGCCAAAAAGTTGAGTTGGGGTAGAACATCTCAACTGTCATTCAAAGAAAGATCCCCACCAAGTGCAAGGATCTAGGTATGTTTACCATCCCATGCACAATTGGTAACACAAGTCTAGAAAAAGCCATGCTAGATTTAGGAGCATCGATAAATGTCATGCCATATTCTCTTTATGCTTCATTAAATCTAGGACCTTTAAGTGAAACTAGGGTGATTGTCCAATTAGCGGATAGGTCTAATACCCTGAAGGAATTCTAGAAGATGTGCTGGTGCAAGTAAATGATTTTGTTTTTCCCGTGGATTTTTATGTGCTTGATGACCGCTTTATTTTTAAACAGAAAATATTTCAAAGTGTAGTGTGAAGCGATTCTACCGCAAGTGCACGGTTGTCAAGTTTTAGTATAGTTTAATTGAAAGTAAGGGTTGTCGAATCCACAAGGACTAACGTATAAGTACCAATAAGATTAATAAAATTATATTTAGCCTACGATTAAAGAAGGTGATTAACTAATGCAAAATTAAACTAAGAAACGAAAATTAAACAATAAACAATAAAATGAATGGTTCCGGTTATGCAAAGGTAATTCGCTCGAGAAATTTATCAAGCTCTTCGTTCAACTGTGTTATCTTTAATGATTCATCTGAATAAGCAAATTATCAATCAATTGATTCTAAAGGTGAAAGGTTTTCGCTTTTATTCAATACACTCTCTCGAGCTGTAAAGAAACTAATATCAAACTAGAGCAAGTCACTCTCGTGCACCTAATTACTAATTCAATATTGCATAAATCATCAAAACCTCGTTACTCTAAATCTCTCGATTCAAAGTTCTCACGTATGTGATTTCATCTCTCGATCTCAATCTTAAACATACTTCATGAATTAATAGAGCGTGCTATAACGTTATCTCTCGATCTCGGTTACAACTCTCAGAGTCAAACAAAGTTAGCTAGGCTTTGATCTTAACAAGCAATTAATTCATGAACAATAGGAATCAATACACTCAAACACAATTGAATCAATAAATCAAACACAATGATACTAAATCTCAATAAAATAAACTAGATTTAATTCAAATCAAATACACAAGAAGTTTAATTGTCTCTCGACCTCAAAAACATCAAATGAAATGAAAATCAAAGAAATCAAAGTTTAGAAATACGATAAACGGTGGATGAATCCGTGCGTTGCACCGTGATTTCTTCTCTTGCTCCTTCCTTGCACTCCGGAATCGGTTGGCTCAAGCTCGGACGAAGAACGGAGAAGATGGCTCTCCTTGGCGGCGGCTAGGCAGCGGCTAGGGTTGCTCCTTTTCTTCCAAATATGGTCTGATATCAGATATTGGAGGGAATGAATCGAATCCCCCTTTAAACCCCCCGAAGATCACGATAAACATGGAAAATAAAATCTTCAGGATTTCGCGTCTCGATCGATCGAAAGGTTTTTTCGATCGATCGGTGCATTGTTCACGTCAGCCTTTGAAACTCATTGCCTCGCTCGATCGATCGAGATTTTCCTTCCGATCGATCGAAAATAGTTGCTGAAGTTTTCTGCCTGGATCGATCGATCGAGACAAAATCTCGATCGATCGGTGCTTTGAATAATTTGATGCTCAACACACTGCCTGGCTCGATCGATCGAGAATAAATCTCGATCGATCGAAGCCTTGAAAATTCCACTTTCTTCATTTGATCTCTTTTTCGCCTCGATTTCGCCCGTTTTCTTCATTTTAGCTAATTTCTTCCACTTCCGACCTAATTACCTGAAACAAACAAATAAACACCAAAAAGCATAATATCATCCAGGAAAAAGTACAAAAAATGAGAAGAAATTACAGCTAAAAACACTTAAAATCTAAGCCTATCACTTGACATGGCAAATGGTGACAATAGTAGTCCAATATTGTTGGGAAGACCCTTTTTGAAGACTTCTAAGACTAAGATAGACGTTCATAGTTGAACACTCACTATGGAATTTGATGGTGACATGAAATATCCATGTGACAATGATGATACTGTTTATTCTATCGATATTATTGATTACTTGTCCCAAGGTATTTTGAGCTTGCATGTAAAGATGAATTGGAGATAGCCCTAACAACACCACTCACCCATCTTGAGGAAGAGTTGTCATTTGGACATGAAGTAGAGAAAAGCGTCATCACCTTGGATACCACACCTGAGATACAAGGTAGCGTTTCATTTGTGTCATTACCCATTTCTAACACTAGGCCACTACCCTTTGTATCGCAGGCACCCACCATTTGAGTTGAAGCAATTACCAAGCCACCTAAAGTATGTATAACTTGGAGAAGGGGGTACACTATCGGTAATATCTCTAGCAAGTTGGGAGACGACCAAGAGAAAGAACCCATTCAAGTGTTCAAGGAGAACAAAACCGCCATCGGATGGACCATTGCGGATATTAAAGCAATAAGCCCCTCTACATCCATGCATAGGATCCTACTTGAAGATGGAAGTAAGCCTACACGCCAACTGTAAGGACCCATATGCCCTTAACCCGTTATTAGTGTATTAATCCAAGCATTTAGTGCATGTAATCATACATGTAGGGGAAAAACCACTTGTCATCATAGCAAATCATGCCAATAATAAAATTCTTTACATTATTCCATTTAATGTCTAACTTCCCCCCAACCAAGTTCACATACATATCATGCACCATTATAATACACTAACATGTTCTCAGTTCATTTAGCAATTCGATAAATAATTGCATGCAACTCATAAATGAAGAGAGAAAGGCCCTTGCCTTTTTATACATGGCATATACACATAATAGTGCTCACATGCGAGCATCAAAAAGTATGTGTGTATCAAATGTATAAACATGGTGCTCAATACCGTCAATGGTACTTCGATCCCTGGAAGCACCTCCATTCCATAGCTCGAGCTCAACTCCAAAGCCATCGATGTACCTAATCACCTGCCCCAACAGAGACAACCCCCACACGGGGTGAGCATACCAATACCACCAAACCGATAATCACAATAATACAATTCATAATTTACACAAGTAAATGTTATGAATATTAAAAGACACTCCGTGGATGGCATCATCCTCATCCGGGATCCCGTGTGTTGTTCCTGTTCTCAAAATAACTGAAACCATCAAATTCCCAAATGCCAGTTAATCATTACATTGATTAACAAATCCATTTGCCACATACCGATATCATAATCAATAATATCAAATCATTAAACAATGATTACAGATATTCCATATATCTCACTTATGGTTCCATAGTTCTATTTCATCGCTCGCTCTACAATAGCGGCATTTTATTCTCACTCATGCTCAACAGCAGTGGCGTCATAACCGATGTTCGCTCAAAGGCGACAACATCCCAATAATTTCTAGCTCAAAAGCGTCACCATATAATTCCCAATGCATATATATCCATTTATAACAATTACCATAAACCATCCATTTCAATATCCGTTTATTGCTAATACCATATACCATGCATTTCCATATACATTTATTGCAACATAGTGTACCATGCACTCAACAATTGCAATTATAATAAAGGGCTATGCTCGTACGTCATACGTACCTTATGATTCTGTAGTTCAAGTCCAAACATTTCCTCAGTCCCGAGGTCCGATGAAGAAATGTGCTATACACAATTCAATAACTCGTAATCAATGATTAATCCCAAATTCATATGCACAAGCATGAAATCCAACCCCAATCATCCCAATACGATGATTAAATAGTAAATGGTCGATAATCGCTCCCCAAAACCCGAGGGAGTACCAAAAATACAATTTTACACAATCGCACTACCGATCGATCGGTTACCATTACCGATCGATCGGTAACTGTTCATAATTCCGATTTTAGCTACGGCTGTGCACCAATCGATCAGTCCAAGCTACCGATCGATCGCTAGCCACCCACCGATCGATCGATAAATACTGAAATAATCACCCAACGCTACGCACTTGCACCGATCGATCGGTAAGATGCTACCGATCGATCGGTCGCTGCGCGAACCCGAAAATCACCATTTTTAAAAGCTTAAAAACCTTCACAAATCACAACCAACTCCTTCCAACTCAAACCAACAACAATTAAAACACCCTTAGACATCCAATAAGGGTTAAAACACATTTTAAAACAAGATTAACAAGAATCCAAGATTCTCCAAAATTTTCCAAGATCCAAACCCAATATAAATCTTAACCAAACTCCCCAATACTACTACCAAATCGAAGGTAAAGATGAGGGAAAGAAGATTACCAACTTATCTTCGAGAAATCCAGCTTCCAAGATGAGCCCCATCAATTTTGCTTCCAAGGAGAAAAAGGGAAGGGGAAAGGGTTTGGGGAAGGGAACGCTAGTGAGAGAGAGAGAGACGGATGAGATCCAAAATGATTAAACACCGAGTCCACTTGGTATATAAAGTACCAAGGCTCAAAAATCCTGAGTCCTTCACAAATACATCATGACTCATTAAAAATCATTTGTTTTCAAAAATTATCTCTCCAATCTCAATTCCCAATACCAGCCCCAATACAAAGTAGCCCGGACCCCAGGTACCACCAAAAACCAAATTCCAAGGTTATCACAACGATGAGAATACAATCTCATCCCTTGGATCCAACGACTCCAAAAATCGGATTTAAAATCCCCAGGAGTCCCAAAACCGCAATTAATTCATAATTGCCACATTTAAAATCCATTAAGGATTATTACCATACCGGGATTAACACCATTAATTTCCGGGCATCACAATTATCCCCCACTAATAAAATTTCATCCTCGAAAATTGCACGGCGTACTCCACGTATTGCCAAGATTACAAAATCCAAACAGATTCACATCGTCGAATCATGCACATGTCATGAACGACACACCAACCGCGAGGATACCGACCTCGCACCAAAACCTAGAATGGGATAAACCTCCCAAACCATTACAACCGCAACAGAACGTCAGTATATCCCAATGCTAACTATCTCAAAGCAGTCAGCCAATCATAACTGCAAATCAAATGAATCATTCGTGATTCCAAAATAGATATCGCCTCGATGATATCTCTACGATTTAGCCTACGATGATAAACATACATTGTTACTAAGGAAACCACTAGTACACAACAGTGTACCTTAACTACATCCGGCTTCCACTTTCCAAATCCATCTCCATCAAAGGAGTAGTTGCACCACATTACAACACGGATTAGGCAACAACACGGTTACCGATCAACACAAAACACATCTCCAAAGTTGTCTACATCCGTGTGTTCCAAGAAGTCACATCTCGGTCCAAACACACTACCGAGACTCCACAAGGTCTCAAGTTCTCGAAAGGACATGCAAGAACAATCAATTGCATTCCCACCACACGTGTCAACCACGACACTTAACAAATCCGAATTCTGGCCGTCCCTCGTTTACCCTAGGATTCAACAATCGTAACACAGGGAGGCTATCGAATTAATCATCAAGAATTACCATGGTCCGAAAACACGACAATCCCTCCTCATGGGAATTCAACCGAACCTCACGATTATTCCTCAGAATACATCGTGCCATCGAGATTACCAATCTCAAGGTGCCGCAATCTCTCACCAGAGATTCGCCAAACCAAGCGTACTAATCCGATGCTCAACAAGGAACAACTAAATGCTGGCATTCGTATACACACACTGGTATACATGCCTAAGCACAAATACTACATACATACTCAATGCACTCGGCTCGGGTATCTCTAATCATACCCATGAGCTCCAAATACAACTGTCAATCCTCGATCATTCTCACCCAGTGGAGAATAATGATTGACAAACCAAAAGCCAAAGGGTGTGATCGGTTTTGAACCGAGAGTTTAGTTTTGGTTCAAGAATAAGTCTAGCAACTTGTTCTTGAACGTCCCTTTCGATTTGATCATGTGGATACCGTATAGACGAAGGTGCAAACTTTCGTCTGTGACTCGTGGTGCTACAACGAGGATTCTGCTTCAAACACGCTACAAGGGTGAGACTCTTTGTAAGGACCCCAAGCCCTTAACCCTTGATTAGTGTATTAACCACTATGTGTGGTACATGCTTCTATACAAATCAATCGGGAAACTCAGATGATGCTTACAAAATTCCCTTAACCTTCAACGTTATAAGATCATCTCTACTAACATATAGACCCATAGAGTTGCCCATTACCATGCCCTTTTTGCCACTTTTTACATTGTGGACTTTTATAAAAATTTGGGCAGAGTCTCCCCATAAATAGAGCTATCCCGAAACCAAAAGCACATCACATAATATAATTCCCGGCCAGGGAATACACAATACTCAACAGACTACTGAACACAAAGTCAATTCCCAGCCAGGGAAGACACCACACATAAGACGACAAAAGTGGGTTTCAACACCCACATAATACACTAACGACTCTCATATCATTAGCAATTCTACCACAATTGCATGCAACATATAATGAAAGAGAGAAAGGTTCATGCCTTTATATACAACCCATATACAAGAATATCCGTGCTCACATGCGAGCATCATAAATATGTATATAAACCTCGGGTGTATATAAGTACTCTATACGATACCGTGCTCCATCAAGCCCTGGTACCACGATCCTGTGAGTACATCCAATCAAGAGCTCGAGCCCAGCTCCATAGCCATCGATGCACCTGTTCACCTGCCCCAACAGAGACAGCCCCCCAACGGGGTGAGCATACCAATACACAAAATCCCATAATCACAATAATGAAATTCATAATTTACAACAAAAGTAAATACTAATGAATTTAAATGATACTCCCTGGATGGCAACATCCTCATCCGGGATTCCGTGTACTGTCCCTGTTCTCACAATCATCAAACTCATCAAATCTCATAAATCAGTAAATCAACACATTGATTTAACTCATAGCATGCCTGATTCTCAAGTATCAATAATCAATGATTTCCAAGTTCATTATACATACAAATATAGATATCACAATATCTAGTACTGATTTCTCAATTTCACTATCAATCACAGATAGCTCAAATGCCTAGACATCTCACATGTCTTATAATGAGTACATGATCCCACGATCATTCTCAGGCATCTCAAATGCCGTACGATAGTCATATAGACTCAGTACCCCATATATATCAACATATATATGCATATAGCCATACCCACAACCATCTAATGCAATTACAACACATTATGCATTTCACAATTTCTATCACATAAAGTAATGCTCGTACGTCGCACGTACCTTAAATCTCCGAAGTCCGAGCCAAACCTTGCTCGAGTTCCATGCTCCGAGGAACGATGTGCTAACACGATAAATTAATTCACAATTAATTACGAACATGCAACTCATGCTCAAGCACACCCATAACCCTCAAAAATATTGTCAACACAAGACAATAAACCAATATCGAAAATCGCTCAAGAATACCCCACAAATTCTCGAACCTTCACAACACAAATCGAACCCATTTAAACACCATAATTCATCTAAAATATGAATTAATCAATCCATAGCATGAATAATCATCCCACATGCCAAACCCCCAAATTCGAAATCCAAACCCCTAAAATTCGGACACAAGAAGCATCCTTATACAACTAAAGCATGTAATAAACGACCCATAACAAGAATCGCCACACCCCTGCCAAAGATTACAATTTTCGAACCCATTCACGCACACATCACAAAATTCGAACCAACCCTCACGAAATTCGAAATAAATTCGAGCCAATAAATCACAATTAGGCAGGGAATCACATCACAAGCATGGAAAAGGGGTTAGGAAGATTACCCAAACGAAAATCGGAAGAAATCGGACCAAAATTGAAGAACCCTAGAAATTGGGGATCGGCGCACCTCCGCAAAATCCGACTTCCACACGCGATGAAACTTTGAATTGATGGAGGGGGAAGCTGCGTCTCGTCGGGACGAAGCCGGCGGCGGGTCGCACGCGCCGAACGGCGGCCGGACGGCGGCGGGCGAAGCGTCTGAAGCGGCGGGGGCAGGGGCTGACGGGAAATGGGTCGCGCGCGGGAGAGAGGAGGAAGTTGGGGCTGAAATGTAATTTTTGTTTAAAATCTCGGGTTCAATTGGTATTTATAGCAAAATACCCCGAAAAACTATTAGCCCCACAAATACATCATGATTCATTAAAAATCATCTGTTTTCAAAAACTCTCTCTCCAACTCAAAAATCGCCTACCGGTGCCCACACCAAGCACCCGAGATTCCGAGTCACACTAAAAACCCAACTCACATGTTTTCACCGAAATGAGAATACGATCTCAACCTCGGGATCCAACGATCCCAACTACTCAAATAGACGAGCCCAGAAGGCCCAACACCTCGATTAAACTCCAATTGCCACGTAAAACAACTTTACGGGTTATTAACACTCCAGGATTAACATCCCTAATCTCTGGTCATCACAATATCCCCCACTAAAAGAATTTCGTCCTCGAAATTAGCACCGGTGTATCACGTAACACCCGGGCCACACAACTACAAGAAGTCATAACCTCGATTCCTGACCATATCAGAATCGTCTTAAAAACCTCGAGAATACTTATCTCACATCGAACTCTGAAACAGAGCGACATACCAAAACCAACACCAACTCATCACCCAAGAGACAAAACGTACCTCGATGCGGTTCATCCCAAAAGTCAGTCCCTCATGACTGCAAACAACCAATACTTACGACCGTAGATCGGACAGTCATCTTTAGTTCCAATACAACTAGTAAGAACGCATCCTGGATGACACCTCAACCGTGAGAACGTTGACCTCGTGTCAAACTCTGGAGTGGAATAGACTCCCAAATCCATCATAACGTCAAATAGCGTCAGCACAACTCAACGCTAACAATCCAAAAGCAGTTAGTCAACTGAAACTGCAAGGATTCGAATCGCTCCCGATTCCATCGTAGATATCATCCAATGATATCTCTATCATGACTCACGATGTCTAACACACATCATTACGAGGAAGACACTAGTATACCACGATGTACACATACCAAACCTGGTTTCCACTTTCAAACCTTTTCCATCGAAGGAGCAGTCGCATCATTGCAACTCAATTTGGCAACTCACGGCCACAGATTCACACAAAAGACATCTCACAAGATGTCCACCTCCGGACATTCCAAGGATCACATCCTGAACATAAATAAACCATCGAGACTCCACAGAGTTCAAATTCTGAAAGGACATGCAATAAACACATTGCATCCTCAACGCTCGTGTCGACAGCGACAACCAATAAATCCGAATTCCTGCCATCCCTTGATAATCTTAGGATTTAACAATCCAAACTTGGGAAGGCTATCGCATAACTCGGAGGAAACACCAACAAGGAAACACCTCAACCCACACAAGATAATCCCTCCTCAAAGGGAGTCAACTAACTTCACGATTGTTTCTCATAATTTATCGTGCCATGGAGATTCCCAATCTCAAGGTGTTCAATATCTCTCATCAGAGATTTAGCCATCCAAAATAGCATAACTCTATGCTTGACAAAAAAGGAAGTCAAAAACTAGCATCACATACTCAATGCACTTGGCTCGGGTATCTACAACATACCCCTAAGCCCCCAAACACAACTGTCAATTCTGAGTCATTCCCTATGCAGTGGAGAATGATAATCGACGATCAACGACACGGCGTGATTCCCAAAATCAATACCACACGTACCAGCTTACCGAATCCTTCAAAGATTCCCAAATAGGTATAATACTACCTCCTTCCCCACAAGGGAAGTGCCATCGAACTCGAGATCCACAAGTCTCGAACCACCGTTCGGAAAAACTGGATACAATAACACCCATTGCATCCCAAATACACGGGTTCCCTCAGATCGAGTCAATAACGACCTGATGACTCTCTCGTTGGTACTCCAACATCATGAGCTGTCTCAGACAAGTCCTTAAAACATTGACGTATACACGTCTCCTCGAGGTACTCCCTGCCTCAATTACCAAGCCACAAAGAGACTACAAAAGTCTACCAACGTCTCAAACGTTCCATCCGGTATACCATACCGTAACATCCATTTAGAGTAGTGGGTCATCACCCAAAATCTCTCTAAAACCAAAGCCTAATGGACATCCCGGTGTCCTTGCTCAACCACGGAGCCATCTTAATTCATTAGGACATATCCCACACCTTCAGGGTGGGTGTGACCACGCCTACCGTAGATCACAACAACAAACGAGTACTTTCCTCAATGACTACTCTTACCACCAATCACTTGGCCCTAGCCAAACCAACGAGCATACCCAAGGGTATCATTGCTCGACAAATAAATACTTCGAATATGTGCTGCGGTATAATTCCTATACGGCGCACCCAATAGTTCCTCGAGCAACTTGCTCGGCATAATGGTCTCGTCAACTAGTGACTCAGACACTACCATGTGCCACCAAGGCACTCAAACCATATAACCAAATACATAACATAAATGTATTAATCATCAAAACGACGCCACACGTCTACATAGAACATCAACTATGTCATCGTCATCTCGTGACGGCATATGTCAACATATGACATCCAACTAACATCGTCAAACATACGACGGTACATGTCAATACACATCCATAATCTCATCGTCAAACACATGGCATA
Organism: Haberlea rhodopensis; assembly: GCA_907163345.1. Lineage (NCBI taxonomy): Eukaryota > Viridiplantae > Streptophyta > Magnoliopsida > Lamiales > Gesneriaceae > Haberlea > Haberlea rhodopensis. The sequence goes on along the minus strand of CAJQUN010000470.1, from coordinate 300,331 downwards.
TATATAGCAACACATAGTATCCACAATAATGCTAACACAAGTAATATGCCATACCTCATCGCTATCAATATAGCGCCATACCCGTCTCCGTCGCTCGATAATAGTACGTAGTCAGCACCCATCGCTCGAAGGCGGCAAAATCCTGTGCTGAGTACATAGCGGCACAATCCATCGCTATAGAATCGACGGCATGATACCTCGTCATATAATAAGTGGTATGAAACCTCGCTATACACCTGAGCATGAAAAATCGTCCACATAATAGCGGAAAGAGGCATCGCTATCAATTCACATGGCGACAAGAACCATCGCCAGTCAATATAGCGGCATGAACCATCGCTATCAATATCCATGGCGGCAAGAATCATCGCCAATCAATATAGCGGCATGAACCATCGCTATCAATATCCATGGCGGCAAGAATCATCGCCAATCAATATAGCGGCATGAACCATCGCTATCAATATCCATGGCGGCAAGAAGCATCGCCAGTCAATATAGCGGCATGAACCATCGCTATCAATATCCATGGCGGCAAGAACCATCGCCAGTCAATATAGCGGCATGAACCATCGCTATCAATATCCATGGCGGCAAGAATCATCGCCAGTCAATATAGCGGCATGAACCATCGCTATCAATATCCATGGCGGCAAGAATCATCGCCAGTCAATATAGCGGCATGAACCATCGCTATCAATATCCATGGCGGCAAGAATCATCGCCAGTCAATATAGCGGCATGAACCATCGCTATCAATATCCATGGCGGCAAGAACCATCGCCAGTCAATATAGCGGCATGAACCATCGCTATCAATATCCATGGCGGCAAGAATCATCGCCAGTCAATATAGCGGCATGAACCATCGCTATCAATATCCATGGCGGCAAGAATCATCGCCAGTCAATATGGCTGATCCCTAGTCATTGTCACGGTAGTGTATTTTAATGCCCCTCGCTCAAGTAAAAACATGCGGTACTCCCACCCCTCGCTTCACATATAGGCGGCATAGAATAACCTCGCTTAAATGGACATGCGGTACTCCCACCCCTCGCCTCACATTTTAGCGGCAAATATTCTTTCCTCGCCTCATATGCTAACCACGCTTCAATGTGACATGCGGCGCTCCCACCCCTCGCTTCACATTTTAGCGGTACAAAATAATAAATAGCGGCAAGCATTTAAAATCATCACTCATCCATAACAATGACTCATGGGATATTCACCAAGTATTCCATTTACACCTGCAATCACAAAGCATATGCCATATCCAATATACATCAACATGAGTGTATTTTAATGCACCTCGCACAAATGTGACATGCGGCGCTCCCACCCCTCGCTTCAACAAATGGCGGCAAAGCATTAAAATCATCACTACATGTACACATGCAACAACAATGCATAAATCCATGATGTATATAAAATGCAGGTTACCGTTTCGTGTCTTTCAACCATGGCCTTAGCCTTTCGCATCATAGTGTTCCTACAGGAACAATCACAACCCATGAGCATACAATGATCCATATTCCCACAATATGATTATAATGAGTAAATGCATAAATCATGAGTACAAAGTACTTCCCATATTCCGATGCATTTCAAAATGCTCCATTTGGTTGCCCCTGTGTCACAACTCACAATCATAATCAACAGGTTATATTATGATTCCATAGATGTCATGACATATAATCGTTTCACTATGATCGCATATCACGAATGCACATAAGCAAAACAGTTGTGTCACCCAACACTAGCTACTATCATGCATAAATATGTGCTACTCACTCCTATCAGCATGTTCTAGGCCCTCAACAGCCCCAAAGAGCTAACCACTGCTCTGATACCACTAATGTAAGGACCCCAAGCCCTTAACCCTTGATTAGTGTATTAACCACTATGTGTGGTACATGCTTCTATACAAATCAATCGGGAAACTCAGATGATGCTTACAAAATTCCCTTAACCTTCAACGTTATAAGATCATCTCTACTAACATATAGACCCATAGAGTTGCCCATTACCATGCCCTTTTTGCCACTTTTTACATTGTGGACTTTTATAAAAATTTGGGCAGAGTCTCCCCATAAATAGAGCTATCCCGAAACCAAAAGCACATCACATAATATAATTCCCGGCCAGGGAATACACAATACTCAACAGACTACTGAACACAAAGTCAATTCCCAGCCAGGGAAGACACCACACATAAGACGACAAAAGTGGGTTTCAACACCCACATAATACACTAACGACTCTCATATCATTAGCAATTCTACCACAATTGCATGCAACATATAATGAAAGAGAGAAAGGTTCATGCCTTTATATACAACCCATATACAAGAATATCCGTGCTCACATGCGAGCATCATAAATATGTATATAAACCTCGGGTGTATATAAGTACTCTATACGATACCGTGCTCCATCAAGCCCTGGTACCACGATCCTGTGAGTACATCCAATCAAGAGCTCGAGCCCAGCTCCATAGCCATCGATGCACCTGTTCACCTGCCCCAACAGAGACAGCCCCCCAACGGGGTGAGCATACCAATACACAAAATCCCATAATCACAATAATGAAATTCATAATTTACAACAAAAGTAAATACTAATGAATTTAAATGATACTCCCTGGATGGCAACATCCTCATCCGGGATTCCGTGTACTGTCCCTGTTCTCACAATCATCAAACTCATCAAATCTCATAAATCAGTAAATCAACACATTGATTTAACTCATAGCATGCCTGATTCTCAAGTATCAATAATCAATGATTTCCAAGTTCATTATACATACAAATATAGATATCACAATATCTAGTACTGATTTCTCAATTTCACTATCAATCACAGATAGCTCAAATGCCTAGACATCTCACATGTCTTATAATGAGTACATGATCCCACGATCATTCTCAGGCATCTCAAATGCCGTACGATAGTCATATAGACTCAGTACCCCATATATATCAACATATATATGCATATAGCCATACCCACAACCATCTAATGCAATTACAACACATTATGCATTTCACAATTTCTATCACATAAAGTAATGCTCGTACGTCGCACGTACCTTAAATCTCCGAAGTCCGAGCCAAACCTTGCTCGAGTTCCATGCTCCGAGGAACGATGTGCTAACACGATAAATTAATTCACAATTAATTACGAACATGCAACTCATGCTCAAGCACACCCATAACCCTCAAAAATATTGTCAACACAAGACAATAAACCAATATCGAAAATCGCTCAAGAATACCCCACAAATTCTCGAACCTTCACAACACAAATCGAACCCATTTAAACACCATAATTCATCTAAAATATGAATTAATCAATCCATAGCATGAATAATCATCCCACATGCCAAACCCCCCAAATTCGAAATCCAAACCCCTAAAATTCGGACACAAGAAGCATCCTTATACAACTAAAGCATGTAATAAACGACCCATAACAAGAATCGCCACACCCCTGCCAAAGATTACAATTTTCGAACCCATTCACGCACACATCACAAAATTCGAACCAACCCTCACGAAATTCGAAATAAATTCGAGCCAATAAATCACAATTAGGCAGGGAATCACATCACAAGCATGGAAAAGGGGTTAGGAAGATTACCCAAACGAAAATCGGAAGAAATCGGACCAAAATCGAAGAACCCTAGAAATTGGGGATCGGCGCACCTCCGCAAAATCCGACTTCCACACGCGATGAAACTTCGAATTGATGGAGGGGGAAGCTGCGTCTCGTCGGGTCGCACGCGCCGAACGGCGGCCGGACGGCGGCGGGCGAAGCGTCTGAAGCGGCGGGGGCAGGGGCTGACGGGAAATGGGTCGCGCGCGGGAGAGAGGAGGAAGTTGGGGCTGAAATGTAATTTTTGTTTAAAATCTCGGTTTCAATTGGTATTTATAGCAAAAATACCCCGAAATACTATTAGCCCCACAAATACATCATGATTCATTAAAAATCATCTGTTTTCAAAAACTCTCTCTCTAACTCAAAAATCGCCTACCGGTGCCCACACCAAGCACCCGAGATTCCGAGTCACACTAAAAACCCAACTCACAGGCTTTCACCGAAATGAGAATACGATCTCAACCTCGGGATCCAACGATCCCAACTACTCAAATAGACGAGCCCAGAAGGCCCAACACCTCGATTAAACTCCAATTGCCACGTAAAACAACTTTACGGGTTATTAACACTCCAGGATTAACATCCCTAATCTCTGGTCATCACACTCTTATTATCTCTATTCGATATGACCACTTTGTATAGATCCGCGATTCTAGTAATCCAAAATTTTAAATTCCGATGCGTTGTATGCTTGTTGGATTACTTACAGTGGTATCAGAGCCGTGTACAAAGCTCATATCGGATTTATGTGGTTAATTGTTTAATCATATTTAGATTTGTATTGCATGCTAATAAAACTGTATATAATCATATATGATATGAGTACATCGAGTTTGTGTAATTATCGTAAAATTATATTTGATATAATTGAAGTTTATTTTATACGATACAGGAAGGCGCAAAACCGAGCCCATAGCATAAGATGGTTCGGCCACCACCATCACAAATGACACACGGCTGTCACATGAGGGCTAGGGTTTTCGAACCCTTGGCTCGAGATGGTTTAGCCGTTGTGGCTAATAATTGTGCATGGAAGTGTCGAAACATGGCTAGGGTTTAGAACAATCCTCTTGGCTCGAAAATTTTAATTAGCGGCGCATGGCTCACGATAAATGATGGGTGACGGCTAGTGCCACATGAGGGCTAGGGTTTTCGAACTCATTGGCTCGAGATGGTCAAGTCGCCAACGTCATGAATCGTGCATGAAAGGCCGAGAACTAAAACAAAAATTTCGAACCATTGTGGCTCGTGACGGCTAGGGTTTCGAACCCTAACCCTAATGACTCACGGTTTGGTGTCACCATATATTAGGGTTTTGAACCCTCATGGTTGGACGTGGACCATTGGGCTAAGGTTACGTGATATGTGATGTCCCGAGTGTAAGGACCCTAGTTCCTTAACGGTGAAATCAAGATATAAATAGGGCTAAACATGTATTAGAGACATCTTAGAGTCTGGTTGTTATGTGAGCTCAATATAATTACAGGCCAAAAATAAAACTTCACATAGTTAGTTAATTACATTCCCAAAATGAATGTTAAGACTAACAAAACTCCTGTAATCTATCTTCTTTCAAGTCTCTTTCAGCTCACAGTTCAACCCAACCCTGAGCCCCTTTTTGTCCAAAAGCGTACCTACAGGAACAACTCACCATGAGCATATATATATCACCACTTAACACAATTTAACTTAATAAAATAATTAAGCGCATGCGACAAATAATAGATATGCTCCTTGATTACCACATTAGCACATTTCATTGTTGTTCCTGTTTCACAAACTTATGCACAAAATCATTAGTTCACGATATAACGATCGATAACGCATTTCCAATTATATCCACAATATTCCACATTAATCACTAGAATTGTGACTGTTCCGGTCCCAATACAACAGCGGAATTTTAGGACCCCTCGCTTCGACATATAGCGGCATCATATGATATCCCTCGCTTCGGCATGTTTCTTCGCTTAGACATGACAGCGGCAAATATAATACTACCATCGCTTCATATGACAGCGGCAAGTACCTCCCTCGCTCGGAGATAAAGGCTACCGGAACATTCATCAATTCGACCACAATAATCAAACACATTTGATTCCAATATCATGATATAACACTATCATTTCACATATTCCATCACATATATGGACACACTATTCACAATATGCATCATTAAAGTTGTAATACGATTTACCGTCCGATGCTCGTACGTCTCACTACGTACCTTAGTCCCAAAAGTGGAGAAGTTGTATAACTTTATCTCCTCGACGTTGTCGGTACCTGGGATGGTTCTACACAACCACACAAATAAATATTAGAAGCTAAACAATAGCCAAATACCAAAAATTCAACAAAATTCAACATTTTTCAAAATTCCACAGCTGGCGATCGATCGCCTCAAATTTTTCTTCGCGGCGATCGATCGCTTCAAACATGGCGATCGATCGCCTAACCCTTGGATTGGCTACTGCCTCTCGGCGATCGGTCGCCTCATTTTAGGCGATCGATCGCCTGCCCTGCGATTTGCCCACTGCCCTTAGGCGATCGGTCGCCTCCTTTCAGGCGGTCGATCGCCTCGCACAGACACGCGATTTTCACCATTTTTGCACCAAAAATTCCTTCCCAACTTCCACAACACTTATACCAACAAACTCAAAACACAAAAACACTTTAAACCTTCAATACACATCATAAAACAACCCCAAAATCCCACACCCAACCACAAAACATACCAACTGTGATATCCCCGAAATGATTATGTGGGTAATCATGCAATTAAGGGTTGCTAATTATGAACCTATGTGTTAAAAGGAGTTTTGTATGTGGGAGTGATTTATTTAATTGATGATGTGGTTTAGGGAGCATGTTAGGTGTTTTTAAATTGTTGTGATGATGTGGTAAAATAATAAAATATCAAGGAGAGATATTTTTATACATCGTATGAAATACCGGGACACAATTAAACACCACAAAACCACCCTACATGCAACCACCCCACCCCCACTTGTTGCAAACCCACGCCCCTCCCCTGTTTCTGGAAAGCTGAATGACTAAGCAAGCCACTTTACACAAAGATATTTTCACAATATCTTGATGTGATAACGGGGTCTCACACCAACCCAAATAAACCCATTTTCAAACTCCAAACAACAACCCAAATTCACAATAAACCTCACAAAACAACAAGGGATGATATGTATATACTTCATAGGCCCCAAATCTTACCAAGAAATCACAAGAATAAAGTTTTGCAAAAACTTCTCTTCCACCTTGGAGCTCAACTCGAAAATGAGAGGAGGAGGGTAGGGTTTGAAAAGTGTTGGGGGTTGAATAATGTGAGGGGGTAAAGAGGATATGAGGTTATAGTGGGTTATGAAAGTTAATTAAATTTTACACCCCACTTCCTAACATGATGCAAATTATGCCCAACATTGTATTTTAGACACATTTCACCATAATGCGCCAAATATCAATTAAATGCATGTTTCACAAAATAAATGACTACTAACACATGTAAGCCATTAAAACACCCGATTACCCAACATGCATAACGTGTACCCTGAAATGCTCTACCAGTCCACATGACCAAGCATTTCCACATGGCGATTAATTCTAACACATAAGGCAATTACCACCCTAATTAATCATAATTACTCATACGAACACAATTTATGCCTTAAACACAATTAATCATTTCGGGGACATCACAATACTCCCCTACTTAGAAGATTTCGTCCTCGAAATCGCATGCACTTACCCCAAAAGAAACTAAACATAAACACATACCCGAGAATAGTTCCGGGTAGTGCTGCACCATATGCCGTTCCGTCTCCCACGTGGCCTCTTCGACACCCCGACGATCCCACTGAACCTTGACCATCGGTATAACCTTGCTTCGAAGTCTGCGATCCTCTCGATCCAGAATTCTGACTGGTCGTTCAACATAGGATACATCTGAACTCAACTGCACCTCTGAAGGCTGCAACACATGAGATGGGTCTGGTTCATACTTCCTCAACATAGATACATGGAAGACATCATGTATACCAGACAAGGACGGCGGTAGGGCCAAACGGTAAGCCAAAGTGCCGATGCGCTGCAATACCTCGTACGGCCCAACATACCTCGGAGACAACTTCCCGCGCATACCGAAACGAACTACACCTCTGAAAGGTGAGATTTTCAGAAAGACTCTGTCTCCCACTTGGAATTCCAATGGTCGCCGTCGTTTATTAGCATAGGCCGCTTGCCTATCTTGAGCCGCTTTCATTTTCTGACGGATCACCTTGATTTTCTCTTCCATTTCACGAATCAATTCCGGTCCTCCGACCGCCTTACTAGTCAAATCTTCCCAGTACAACGGTGACCTACATCGTCGACCGTAAAGGGCCTCGAATGGAGCCATCTGAATGCTCGCCTGATAACTGTTGTTATAAGAGAATTCCACTAGTGGCACTGAATCTTGCCACGGAGTATCGAACTCCAAAACACACGCCCTCAATATGTCCTCAAGCGTCTGTATGGTACGCTCTGTCTGACCATCTGTCTGAGGGTGATAGGTCGTACTCAGCCTCACTTCTGTACCCAAAGCCGATTGAAGACCCTCCCAAAAGTGCGATGTGAACCGCGGGTCTCTATCAGACACAATCGAGACTGAGATGCCATGCAATCTCACCACGTCCCGTACATACAACTGGGCCATCTTTAAGTATGTGAAAGTCATACTATATGGAATGAAGTGAGCCACCTTCGTCAGTCGATCTACAATCACCCAGATCGCATCAAATCCCGAGGCAGTCCTTGGCAAGTGGGTCACGAAATCCATAGAGATGTGCTCCCACTTCCACTCTGGTATCTCTAAACTCTTCAACTCGCCTCCAGGCCTCTGCCTTTCTGCTTTCACTTGTTGGCAAATCAGGCACTTCTTAACGAATGACATAACGTCTCTCTTCATCCGTCTCCACCAAAATTGATCACACAAGTCCTTGTACATCTTTCTCCCACCTGGATGGATGCTAAATCTGCTACTGTGAGCACGATGCAAGATTCCTTGACGTAACTCTGGTGCCCTCGGTGTTGGGATATGCCCTAAGACGAATCATTAGATGATTGTTTTGACATACAATGTTTATCACTTTATGAATGGCAATTCATTATTATATATTATTCTTTTAACTGTGCAATGTGAATTAATATATATGTTAATGTCCTTTTCTTAAAGATGTCCCTAGTCAAGTATTATCATGAAAGGGATAATGATAATACGTAGAGACTAGTATGTGTTGATCGATGAATTGTTCATTGATATGAGATATCAAATCAACATAGGGGTACATGGTAGAGAACGATGTACTGGACAGACCCACCATGAGAATGCAACATGGATAGTTATATGATCGTCATATGCAATTCTCATAGTGATAATAATGTATGTAATCCTTACGACTTGTGATCATCAGAGATCCCAACATAAGGAGTTATGTATCTTGATATCGTCAAACGTTACCCGTAACAGGGTATACTATAAAGGCGACTATTGGATACACTACGAATTATGTAGAGGGATGTTGACTGATCGAGATAGGATTTGTCCCTCCTATATAACAGGAGATGTGTTAGGCCCTTGATCAAGTGAGAACTAAAATGCATGGCCATGCTCGAATGAGTCGATATGAGATATCGAGCTTATTCGTTTATTCTAGTTCTACTTGGGGATCAAGAAATAAAGATTGGATATACGAGTATGACTATTCCATGACTCGTGTTCAATCTAAACACAAAGGACAAAGGGATTAAGTTACATGGTTAATATTATCACAAGTTCTAAAGGTTATGTCGAGTCATTGACATTCTTGTAATTTGGGTAGCCTTGATGTGTTGCTAGACACCGCTCTTTGCTTGTAACGTAAAATGAGATTTTATGTCACTGCCAACATTACAAGAACCTATCGGGTCGCACAAAAGATTAAATCGAGAAGGGAAATTAAATTCATTGGATGAATTAATTAATTAAGAAGAGTCTTAATTAAGTGATTAAAAGGTTTTAATTAAATCATGGGTTTGGGCCCATAAGACTTTAAGAAAGTCTTGAACCTTAATTAAAGCCCTATAATATAAATACAAGGTTTTGATTAATTGTTAATTCAAAAGAGAAAACCTAGCCACCACTTAAGCTCTCGGCGTCCTCTCATTCTCGAAGGTTCACGGCCGCCACCTTCACGGCCGCCGTCGACTCCTTCTTGGTGGTGTTAGGAAGTCGTTAATTGGTTTTGAACCGAGAGTTGAGTTTTTGTTCAAGAATAAGTCTAGCAACTTATTCTTGAACGTCCCTTATTCGTTTAATCGTGCGGATACCGTTGAGGCAAGACCTTGGAGGTGTTGCTCGTGACTCGGGATCGTTGGACGTAGTGCACCGTGGAATCTGCTCAAACACGCTACAAGGGTGAGACTTTTGTATTCCTTTATCCGATATGAATCCCTATGTATAGATCTGCTGGTTAGTAATCCATAAAAACTTTATTCCGATGCGTTGTATGCTCTAGGATTACTTACAGTGGTATCAGAGCCGTGTACAAGGCTCATATCGGATTTATGTGATTAAATTGTGTTAAACATATTAGAATTAATATTGCATGCTATTTAAAACTGTATGAACATATATGATATGTTAATATTTAGTTTATGAAAATCGTCGTAAAATTGTATTTGATATAATTAGGCGAATATCGAACCATACGTCACAAGTTTTCGGCCATCACCATCACAAATGACACCACGGCTAGCCACATGAGGGCTAGGGTTTTCGAACCCTTGGTCCGAGATGGCTTAGTCGTTGTGGCTAATAATTGTGCATGGAAGTGTCGAAAATTGATTAGGGTTTAGAACCCATTGGACGTGACGGCTAGCTCATGACGGCTAGGGTTTCGAACCCTAGTAGCCGTGCATGGATCGGCCATCATCGCCTATTTTTCTTAAGTTTTGAGACGTGGATGAGTTTTGAACTCTTTGACTCGATAATGGTTCACGCATGTATGGATTAGTAACTTTACCACATGAGAGCAAGGTTTTTCGAACCCTTAGCTATAGATGGTTGAGCCAACCCCGTGCATGGCCTGACCGTGACTCGTGGCTAACAAATTCCGGCGTTTCAAACAAGATGGCTCGATAAAATACCATAAGGGTGCGAGGCGGCTAAGGTTTGGAACCCTAGCGCCGCCGCCGCTCGAGACATGGCTCGGCCATGGGCTAGGGTTTCGAACCCTAGGCCCACTATTGGTCCAGCCGTGTGCTTCATGGTTCGAACCATGGTGGTTCGTGTCTTAGTCGCTTTAGTTCGTGGCATGTGATGTCCCGAGCGTACGATAATTTTTCAAAAATTATTTTACAGTTTTAATTAGAATTAAATTTAAAATGTTTAGAATTTAATTAATTAAATGTTAATGCATGCTTTATGTGTTGTTTGAGCATGGTGCGTGGTTATAGCCCTTTGACCTATTAGATAGGATTTGTGGATGTTTGTAATGTATAATACGACCTGCGTGTCGTGCCTTCTCTATTTCATTCTAAATGTAATCCCTCCCCTATGTTCCCCTCGAATGTGAATCGAGGAATTCTATATCTTGTAAATAGTGTAGTTTATTTTATTGATGATGATCAATGAAGATGGAGCATCGTTCCGGGATGAGGAGGCCATTCACAAATTGGAGCCAAAGGAAGGTGCTTGTGAAGTTACCTTAGGTTGACTCATAGGATTTTCTCATTGGCTTGAGAAAATCATTAGTAGGGGCTATAACCATGTCACGTTTAATTATGTATGTTGATGCATGATTTATCTTATGTTTTAGTTTGATAATAGTATTACACATATATGTAGATATGTATACAACTATATGTAGTGGACATATTTTAAATTATCAAATTAATCATGAGATCAATAAATCCCTCTAAAATATTAAGTTTTAGATGCCTTCCAAAATAAAAGTACTCGTCAATAACTTCGATTGTACATGTGTGGGTTTGCCAAAGCAAAGCACCGTGGCAATCTTAGTAAGGCGCGAAAGGATAAAAGTGATATCCGTTATACTTTAATTGGGTACGACTTAACTAGGTTATCTCAATAGGATTGGGAACCTAGAGGCATGGGTTGGATTATAATTCATTTGATGAATTGAACAAAGTGTTGTTCGTCCAACTATCCAAGAATTATATGTGATGTAATTGACAAAGTGTTGTCTGCCTAAATAACCGAGTCTTGGGCGATTAGCTAAAGCTAACTCAAGATTAAGTGAAATATGGATCTTGGCCCACTAAAGGTTTTGAGGGTTGATATTTTTAAACAAAATAGTGGGAGTATCATTTAATATAAGACCATGTTATATGATTTAAATCATAAACTTATTTTGCATATTTATATTGTAGATATCCATGGCAACTAACAACGTTACCAGCACTTTATCACTGCGATCGGTCCTTGAGAAGGACAAATTAAATGGGACAAATTTCCTAGACTGGCATAGGAACTTGAGGATAGTCCTCAAACAAGAAAAGAAACAATATGTCCTAGAGGAACCCTTGCCCGCTGAGGAACCTCCCCTAACAGCTACAAGAGCTGAAAAAGATGCTTACAAGAAGCATCATAGTGACGCACTTGATGTTGGGTGCCTCATGCTTGCCACCATGAACTCTGAGCTTCAGAAGCAACATGAGGAAATGGAGGCGTTCGATATGATCGAACACTTAAAGCAGTTGTACCAACAGCAAGCAAGACAAGAGAGGTATGACGTCTCTAAGGCGTTATTTCAGTGCAGGATGGTAGAAGGAAGCCTAGTTGGAACTCATGTGCTCAAGATGATTGGGTACATTGAGAATCTGGACAAGCTGGGTTTTCCATTGGACCAAGAGTTGGCCACCGATGTGATCTTGCAATCGTTGCCTGAGAGCTTCAGTCAATTTGTAGTAAATTACAATATGACTGACATGGAAAAGACTCTACCACAATTGCTTGGTATGTTGAGAACATATGAAGCAAATACTAAGAAGACTAAGGCCACAAATGTCCTTATTGTGAATAAGGGCAAAGGAAGGGCCAAAGCTAAAGGCAACAAGATAGCAAAGAAAGTCTTTGCTAAATCTAAGCCAAAGTCTTATGCACTGAAGCCAGGGAGGGATAGCAAAGGAAGGAAACTGTTTCCATTGCGGTGAGACCGGCCATTGGAAAAGAAACTGCAAAGTATATCTGGAGGATCTAAAGAAAGGAAGTGTGACTTCCGCTTCAGGTATTTTTGTTATAGAAGTCAATTTATCTACTTCTTCATCATGGGTATTAGATACTGGATGTGGATCTCACATTTGTGTAAATGTGCAGGATCTAAAAAGGAGTAGGACGTTGGCGAAAGGTGAAGTTGATCTCCGAGTTGGAAATGGAGCAAGAGTTTCTGCATTAGCTATAGGAGATTATCATTTAGCTTTACCTTCTAGTTTATCATTGATTTTGAAAGATTGTTATTTTGTGCCTTCAATTACTAAAAACATTATTTCTATTTCTTGTTTAGGACAAGTATGGATTTTCATTTATAATAAAGGACAACTGTTGTTCTATTTATTTAAATGATATGTTTTATGCTAGTGCACAAATGGTGAATGGTCTTTATGTATTAAATCTTGATATGCCTATCTATAACATAAATACTAAAAGGATTAAAAATAATGATTGTAATCCGACTTATCTCTGGCACTGTCGCTTGGGCCGCATAAACGAGAACCGCATATCTAAACTTCATAAGGATGGAGTATTAGATTCATTTGATTTTGAATCAAATGAAACATGCGAATCTTGTTTAATGGGCAAGATGACTAAAGCCCCTTTCAAGGGACATGTTGAAAGGGCAAATGTTTTATTGGGACTAATACATAGTGATGTATGTGGACCAATAAGTACACAAGCTAGAGGTGGTTTTCAATACTTCGTTACATTTACTGATGACCTCAGTAGATATGGGTATGTGTACCTAATGAAACATAAGCATGAAACCTTTGAACAGTTCAAAGATTTCAAGAATGAAGTACAAAACCAACTTGGCAAAAGTATCAAAATCCTTCGATCAGATCGAGGAGGAGAATACTTAAGCCAAGAGTTTCATGACTATCTAAAGGAGTGTGGGATAGTCCCACAACTCACTCCTCCGTATACTCCACAATGGAATGGTGTATCCGAGAGGAGAAATCGAACCTTGTTAGACATGGTTAGATCAATGATGAGTCATGCAGATCTTCCGATATCGTTTTGGGGACACGCTCAAGAAAAAGCGATTTTCTTACTGAACCGTGTTCCATCTAAATCAGTGGAAAAGACACCATATGAGATATGGACTGGGAAGCGTCCTAGTATGTCTTTTATGAAGATTTGGGGTTGTGAGGCTTTCGTTAGACGTCACGCCACTAACAAACTTGGATCCAAATCTGATAAGTGTTTATTTGTGGGGTATCCTAAGGAAACGAAAGGATACTATTTCTACTATCCCACCGAGAACAAAGTAGTTGTTGCTCGGACTGGTGTATTTCTTAAAAGAGAATTTATTTCTCGAAAAACCAGTGGGAGAAAAATAGAACTTAGTGAAGTTCAACCACAAGAAAACACTGAACCTGAGATTGAGATGGAAACAGAGCAGGCACCGCAAGCTGTTGTGGAAGAAGCACCTGCTCAAGAGACACAAGCCCAGCGTAGGTCTGTAAGAGAACACCGGGAGCCACAGAGATATGGATTTCTTGTGACTCAACATGGTGACTTACTACTTATTGATGAGGATGAGCCGTCATCTTATCAACAAGCTATAATGGGCAATGATTCTGAGAAATGGCAAGAGGCCATGAAATCTGAGATGGAATCCATGTATGCAAACCAAGTATGGACTTTGGTTGATCCACCTGAAGGGGTACGACCCATAGGGTGCAAATGGATTTTCAAGAAAAAGACCGATATGGATGGTAACGTACAAACCTATAAAGGTCGGCTGGTTGCAAAAGGATTCAAACAAATTCATGGTATTGACTATGATGAAACCTTTTCACCAGTGGCCATGGTTAAATCCATAAGGATCTTACTTGCAATAGCTACATTTCATGATTATGAAATCTGGCAGATGGATGTCAAAACAGCTTTCCTTAATGGAAATCTGCTCGATGATGTGTACATGACACAGCCCGAGGGTTTTGTCGATCCAAAGGATGCTGGAAAGATATGCAAGCTACAACGATCCATTTATGGATTGAAGCAAGCTTCTCGGAGTTGGAATCTTCAATTTGATGATGCAATCAAAGAGTTTTGTTTTATCAAAAATGAAGATGAACCTTGTGTCTACAAGAAGGTCAGTGGGAGCGTAATCATTTTCCTAGTGTTGTATATAGATGACATACTTCTTATTGGAAATGATGTCCCTGCCTTGCAATCTGTAAAGATTTGGCTAGGAAATTGCTTTTCGATGAAAGACTTGGGAGAAGCCACCTATGTATTAGGAATCAAGATCTATAGAGATAGATCGAGAAGGCTTCTTGGTCTAAGTCAAAGTACATACATAGACAAGGTGCTTAAAAGGTTTATCATGCACGAATCAAAGAAAGGATTCGTGCCTATGACGCATGGCATTTATCTCTCGAAGGAACAGTGTCCTTCAACACCAGATGAGAGACAACGCATGAGTAAGATTCCATACGCGTCAGCTATTGGATCTATCATGTATGCCATGATATGTACTCGTCCCGATGTATCGTATGCTTTGAGCATGACGAGCAGATATCAAGTTGATCCAGGTGAAGGTCACTGGATTGCTGTCAAGAACATCCTGAAGTACTTGAGAAGGACTAAGGATACAATCTTGATTTATGGAGGTGAGGAAGAGCTCAATGTAATGGGTTACACTGATGCAAGCTTCCAAACTGACAAAGATGATTTTCGATCGCAATCTGGATATGTGTATTGCCTAAATGGAGGTGCTGTGAGCTGGAAGAGTTCAAAGCAAGAAACAGTAGCCGATTCTACAACGGAAGCTGAGTATATTGCTGCCTCGGATGCAGCAAAGGAAGCTGTTTGGATGAGGAAGTTCATTTCTGAACTTGGAGTGGTGCCTAGCATTAAAGATCCGATAGAACTCTATTGTGACAACAATGGAGCGATCGCATTGGCTAAGGAACCAAGATCTCACCAAAGATCCAAGCACATACTTAGGCGTTTCCATTTCATTCGAGAAATCGTTGAAATGGGAGATGTTAAAATATGCAAAGTACCAACAGATGATAATGTATCTGACCCATTGACGAAGCCACTGTCACAGCAGAAGCATGATCGTCATACTAGATCTCTAGGCATTAGGTATATGTCTGAGTGGTCTTAGTGCAAGTGGGAGATTTGTTGGGATATGCCCTAAGACGAATCATTAGATTATTGTTTTGACATACAATTTTTATGACTTTATGAATGGCAATTCATTATTATATATTATTCTTTTAACTGTGCAATGTGAATTAATATATATGTTAATGTCCTTAGAATAATATTGTATTATTCTTAAAGATGTCCCTAGTCAAGTATTATCATGAAAGGGATAATGATAATACGTAGAGACTAGTATGTGTTGATCGATGAATTGTTCATTGATATGAGATATCAAATCAACATATGGGTACATGTTAGAGAACGATGTACTGGACAGACCCACCATGAGAATGCAACATGGATGGTTATATGATCGTCATATGCAATTCTCATAGTGATAATAATGTATGTAATCCTTACGACTTGTGATCATCAGAGATCCCAACATAAGGAGTTATGTATCTTGATATCGTCAAACGTTACCCGTAACAGGGTATACTATAAAGGCGACTATTGGATACACTACGAATTATGTAGAGGGATGTTGACTGATCGAGATAGGATTTGTCCCTCCTATATAACAGGAGATGTGTTAGGCCCTTGATCAAGTGAGAACTAAAATGGATGGCCATGCTCGAATGAGTCGATATGAGATATCGAGCTTATTCGTTTATTCTAGTTCTACTTGGGGATCAAGAAATAAAGATTGGATATACGAGTATGACTATTCCATGACTCGTGTTCAATCTAAACACAAAGGACAAAGGGATTAAGTTACATGGTTAATATTATCACAAGTTCTAAAGGTTATGTCGAGTCATTGACATTCTTGTAATTTGGGTAGCCTTGATGTATTGCTAGACACCGCTCTTTGCTTGTAACGTAAAATGAGATTTTATGTCACTGCCAACATTACAAGAACCTATCGGGTCGCACAAAAGATTAAATCGAGAAGGGAAATTAAATTCATTTGATGAATTAATTAACTAAGAAGAGTCTTAATTACGTGATTAAAAGGTTTTAATTAAATCATGGGTTTGGGCCCATAAGACTTTAAGAAAGTCTTGAACCTTAATTAAAGCCCTATAATATAAATACAAGGTTTTGATTAATTGTTAATTAATTCTTTCATATCATTCCTTGATATCAAAAGAGAAAACCTAGCCACCACTTAAGCTCTCGGCCTCCTCTCATTCTCGAAGGTTCACGGCCGCCACCTTCACGGCCGCCGTCGACTCCTTCTTGGTGGTGTTAGGAAGTCGTTAATTGGTTTTGAACCGAGAGTTGAGTTTTGGTTCAAGAATAAGTCTAGCAACTTATTCTTGAACGTCCCTTATTCGTTTAATCGTGTGGATACCGTTGAGGCAAGACCTTGGAGGTGTTGCTCGTGACTCGGGATCGTTGGACGTAGTGCACCGTGGAATCTGCTCAAACACGCTACAAGGGTGAGACTTTTGTATTCCTTTATCCGATATGAATCCCTATGTATAGATTTGCTGGTTAGTAATCCATAAAAACTTTATTCCGCTGCGTTGTATGCTCTAGGATTACTTACACTCGGCACTACCCAACGGTTACCAAGCCTCAAGGAACCATCTTCTGCTACTCTGAACTTCGATAATTGACCCAGACGTAAGTATGACAACCATCTCTGTACCTCAACGTCTGTCATCTGAGCTTTCCTGATAAGTTCAAAGATGTCCGGTTCTGCCAATAGGGTCGATACCAGCACCGGCGATACATCTAAATCAAAATCATATCCCAAATGACAACAAGAGGTCATCAAGGCCGACAGCTGAATAACATCATCTGCCGTACACTTCACCTTCCTACTTAAGGCGTCAGCTGTCAGGTTCGCCTTCCCTGGATGGTACTCTATCTTGCAATCATAGTACTTGAGCAAGTCCATCCACCTCCTTTGCCTCATATTCAGTTCCGCTTGGGTAAATAGGAACTTCAAGCTCTTATGATCCGTGTAAATGGTGAAAGAAGTACCATAAAGATAATGCCGCCAAATTTTCCGAGCGAAAATAATGGCCGCCAGTTCTAAATCATGAACCGGGTATCTGGTCTCATGAGGCTTCAACTGCCTCGATGCATAAGCCACCACATGCTTATCCTGCATCAGTACACAGCCCAATCCCTGCAGTGATGCATCCGTGTACAAAGCAAACCTTTCGTTCTCCGAGGGGATCACCAGAACAGGTGTTGTAGTCAACCGGTGCTTCAACTCTTGGAAGTTTTGCCCACATGCCTCAGACCAAGAAAACGGAACACTCTTCTGAGTCAACTGCGTCAACGGCTTAGCGATCTTAGAAAATCCCTCGACGAAACGTCGGTAGTAACCCGCTAAACCGACGGATCTCGGGCACAGATGTAGGCGCGGACCAATCCATCACTGCTTCCACTTTCCTGGGATCCATAGAAATCCCATCACTAGAGATCACATGCCCTAAAAATACCACGCTGCTTAGCCAAAATTCACACTTGCTCAGCTTTTCATACAACTGATTGTCCCTCAGAATCTGGAGCACTGTCCTCAAATGATTCCTGTGATCTTCCTCGCTCCGAGAATAGATAAGTATATCGTCAATAAATATGATGACGAATTGATCCAAATAGGGTTGGAACACTCGATTCATCAAGCTCATAAACACAGCCGGGGCGTTTGTCACTCCAAACGGCATGACCAAAAACTCATAGTGACCATAACGGGTCCGGAAGGCTGTCTTCTGCACATCATCCTCTCTAACTCGGATCTGGTGGCACCCCGACCTCAAATCAATCTTACTGTACAACCTCGTGCCCTGCAACTGATCAAACAAGTCGTCGATCCGCGGAAGAGGGTATTTATTCTTCACTGTGGCCTTATTCAATTGCCTGTAGTCGATGCACAATCTCATCGACCCATCTTTCTTTTTCACAAATAACACAGGCGCACCCCAAGGTGATACGCTGGGGCGTATGTAACCCTTATCAAGTAGTTCCTGTAGCTGCTCTTTCAGCTCTCTTAACTCCGCTGGTGCCATCCTGTAAGGGGCACGAGAAATAGCCGATATCCCCGGTAATAATTCGATCCCAAACTCCACTTCCCTAACAGCGGGAATCCGGGAATCTCCTCCGGAAATACATCGGCAAACTCGGCAACCACGGGTATATCTTCGACTCTTAACTCTTCTTTCTTGCCAGCAATGTCAATGGCATAAATAAGATAACCCTCATGCCCACGTTCCAATAACTGAGTCATCTTTAAAGCCGATATCAACGAAATTCTTAAGCGGGAACCATCCCCATAAAAAGTCCACCGAACCCCTAAATCAGATCTGAACCGCACTGTCCTCTGACTGCAGTCCACTACTGCCTGGTATCTGTTCAGCACATCAATACCCACAATGCAGTCGAAGTCCGACATCCCTAGAACAATCAGGTCTGACTTCAACTCGTTGCCCTCAAAATAAATGAGGCCGCCATCAACAAACTGATCTGCAATCACACTCTTTCCAGCGGGTGTCGAAACCACAAGAGGCGTGGGTGACGGAGTTGTGCATATACGGTGCCTCTCCACAAAACTCGTCGACACAAAGGAGTGTGACGCACCTGTATCTATCAAAATATAAGCAGGGTGCGTAAATAAATAACACGTACCCGCTATCACTTCCTCTGGAGCTGCTGTAGCCTGCTCCCTGGTGAGGGCATACACTTGCCCTTGAGGTGGCCCCAACGGCTGTCCTCCCAATGGTTTCGGTGCAAATGGTGGTCTCTGCTGTGCTGGCCTGTCTGAAGGTCTCCCCATAGTATTCTGTGGCCCTCCCCGGTTAGGACAATTTCGGGCCAAGTGCCTATGTTTCCCACACTCATAACAAGCAGAGCATCCTTTCACTTTAATGGGGTCCCCCGCACAGAAAACACTTAACCTTCTCAAAATTGCTAGCCTGAGACTGTCCCCTATGAGACGGAGCATTACTTCCACGACCACCCCTTCCACGAGCATCTTGCCACCTACCACTGAATCTGGAAGATGATGAGTTTCCCTTTGGCTTAAAATGGTCGCCCCTTGGTTTCAAGTTTTCAGGGGTCGGTCTCTGTGATGGTGCTGGAGGTGGTGCCACAGTCGGATATGCACCCACTCCTAATTCTGCCAGTTCGGCTCATGCTAGGGCGTCATCAAAACAAGTAGGGCCATAAGTGATCACCCTATCATACAACTTCGGCCTCAAGCCTTTCATAAAGTTCCTCATCTTTGCTTGGGTGCTAGAGGCGATATGAGGCACATATCTGAGTAAGGAACAGTACTGGAGAGCATAGTCAGACACCGGCATAGTACCTTGCCTCAAGCTATTGAATTCATCTTCTTTGGCCTGCCGTGCCGCTGCTGAGAAGTATCGGGTCAGAAATCGAGTCCTAAACAGCTTCCAGTTTATTTCCTGACCCTGAGCCTCCTGTTCAATTACTGTGGTCTTCCACCACATCAGCGTCTTTTGGCCAATTGAAACTCTGCTAGCCGTATCCAAGATGTCTTTGCGCACGGGGCAGCTACAAATATCTGCTCCAACCTCTCTAGCCATTCCTCGGCCTTCTCCCCTGTTTCAGTCCCTTCAAAAGTCGGGGGCCGGTAAGCTAGAAATTGCGTCAAACTCAGTTCTCCCGGCAATAACTGTTGTTCGGACGGCTCTTCGCCCAAGGCTGGCGGCGGTAGGGGATTTGTATGCCTAGCACTAGCATTTACACTTATAGCATCACCAACATCGACATTTGCTGCCATACTGCAATACAAGGGTTAACAACAATATACAAAACAGTTCACATAATACATCGTTAGAAAACCATAACACGTTAGCATAACAGTCACATGCTTCATATGCGCACAATATATTTAAAAGTAGACGCCTAGCCAACTCATTGCTAAGGCTACCCTTCACTCGTTCCCGGGTTCTCTAACCTGGCTCTGATACCACTAATGTAAGGACCCTAGTTCCTTAACGGTGAAATCAAGATATAAATAGGGCTAAACATGTATTAGAGACATGTTAGAGTTCTGGTTGTTGTGATGACCTGGGATTGGAGATGTTAATCCCGGAGTGTTAATAACCCCTAAAGATGTTTTACGTAGCGATTTGGAGTTTAATCGCGACGTTGGGCCTTCTGGGCTCGTTTATTTGGGTAGTTGGGATCGTTGGATCCCGAGGATGAGATTGTATTCACATTACGGTGTAAAACCTAAGAGTTGAGTTTTTAATGTGTCTCGGAATCTCGGGTGCTGTGTGAGCACCGGTAGAGGGTTTTGGAGTTAGAGAGAGAGTTTTTGAAAACAGATGATTTTTAAGGAATCACGATGTATTTGTGGGGCTATTAGTTTTTCGGGGTATTTTGCTATAAATACAAGTTGAACCCGAGATTTTTATGAAAATATCATTTCAGCCCAATTTTCTTTCTCTCTCCCCGCCATTCCCGAAACCCGCTGCTACAGTACCCCCGCGCACGAAAACGCCGCGCTCGCCGCCGTCCGGCCGCCGTTCGGCGCGTGCAACCTATCACCGGCTTCGTCTCGACGAGACGCACCTTTCCCCTCCGTCAATTCGAAGTTTCATCGCAGTTTGAGTTCGGATTTTACAGAAGAGCGGCGATCCCCAAATTCTAGGGTTTGTCGATTTTGGTCGATTTTCCTTCCGATTTTCGATTGGGTAACGTTCTTTACCTCTTTTTCGTCCCTCTCATGTAATTCCCTGCTTTATTTGGTGGATTTATGTTCGAATTTTAAGAACTTTAAGGGTTCGAATTTTGAAGGCTTGTTTGGTTCGAATTTATGCATTTTTTTCGTGGGTTAAGGTTCGAAAATTGTGATTTATTGGCTCGAATGATTTCGATTTTCGTTGGCTTGGGTTCGATTTTTTTGGATGGGTGCATGAAGTGGGTTCGACTTTGGGGATTTTTGGCAAGGGTGATGATTCTTGCTATTAATGGTTTAATTCACTTTTTAGATGAATTATGATGTTTAATTTGGGTTCGATTTGTGAGATAAGGGTTCGAAAATTTGTAGGGTATCCTTGAACAATTTTCGTTGTTGTCTCATTCGTTCCCCTCCCTGCATGTACCCTGCCCCGGGTCTTTTAAATGATTTATTGTCGTGTGTTGACAATATTTTGAGGGTGATGGGTGTGCTTGAGCATTGGTTGCATGTTCGTAAATAATCGTTAATTATTTATCGTGTTAGCACATCATTCCTCGGGGCATGGAACTCGAGCAAGGTTTGGCTCGGACTTCGAGGATTTAAGGTACGTTTAGCGTACGAGCATAACTTAAATGATGTTTTACAAGTATGATGCATGATTTAAAATACATGAAATGCTTTACTATGATGGCACCGTGACTTGGTTACGTTATGTTGAATCACATGGTGAAATGCTTGGTGCCGCTATGAAGCGAGCAAATGATGGGTGTGGTCGCTACGGAGCGAACACCAGTAGTATGACGCTACTTTGAAGTAAGAAATGAAAATGTGGTGTTGATTAGATATCTATGATATCTGTATTTTTTTCCTATTGGTAATGAATAGGAACAGAGACGTAGTTAATCAGAGAAGTGATTAACTAGTATCGGAAGTTAAGGAAGTCTCAATATGATATCTAGAATTATGATAATTGCTAGATAAAGAAAGATGTTATGAAATGTTGTTAATTCAAAACTGGTTAGGGTTAACCAATATGATGATTAACTGCATATTCAAGATTTGATGATTTATCTGTTTTGAGAACAGGGTCATTACAGGGGTACGCTAGGATGAGGATGATACCATCCAGGAAGTGTCACATATGTTCCACAATATTTACATTTCTGTAAATTATGTATTATGTCATTATGATTATGAAATTGTGGAATTGGTATGCTCACCCCGTTGGGGGCTGTCTCTGTTGGGGCAGGTGAACAGGTACATCGATGGCTTTGGAGATGAGCTCGAGCTGTTGATTGGATGTACTCCCAGGATCGTGGTACCAGGGCTTGATGGAGCACGGTATCGTATAGAGTACCTATATACCCATGATGATTATATACATGTTCATGATGCTCGCATGTGAGCACGATTATACTTGTATATGGGTTGTATGTAAAGGCATGAGCCTTTCTCTCTTTCATTCTATGTTGCATGCAATTAGAGGTAGAATTGCTAAATGATAAGAGAGTCATTGGTGTATTATGTGGGTGTTGAAACCCACTTTTGTTGCCATATGTGTGGTGTCTTCCCTGGCTGGGAATTTACTTGTATTACTGCTTTCTGATGAGTATTATGTGTTCCCTGGCCGGGAATTATGTTATATGCTGTGCTCTTTTTTTTGGGATAGCTCTATTTATGGGGAGACTCTGCCCAAATTTTTATAAAAGTTCACAGTGTGAAAAATGGCACCAAGAGGTTGGTAAAGGGCAATCATATGAGTCTTTTTTGTTAGGATGATGATCTTACAACATTGAGTATTAAAGGAAGTTTTGTAATTGACATTCAATGGTAAAGTATCATCTGAGCTTCCCGTTTGGCTTTTTATAGAAAGCATGTACCACACATAGTGGTTAATACACTAATCAAGGGTTAAGTATACGGGGTCCTTACATTAGTGGTATCAGAGCAGTGGTTGCTCATTGGGGCTGTTGAGGGCCTAGGAAGTTATTGATAGCACATATTTATGCATGATGGCATTAATGTTATACGACATGACTAATTGTTTATGTGCTTAAATGATATGAAAAGTAGTATTGCTAACCATTGTGGTTGCAGGAATCGTGTGGAACACGATAGGATGGCATTAATAGCGATGTCTAACACTCTATATGCTACGTGCCAAGGAACCTGATTTTGGAAGAAAATCAGGGAAAAGAAAGATATGATGTATTGTCTGAGGACAGACTGGGTAGACAACCGACAGTGGAATACTTCGGTATGGTCTCAATTATTAATTGAATATGCTAATGCGTTTGTTTATGTAATGCTCAAGCAAGGAAGGTACGTAAGAAACGTACGAGCATCAAACGGTAACATATTCCTAAACTATGACCTAGCATTAATTGCATGAGTATTTATGATGATGATTATGATGATGTTTATGATAATGTTTACGATGATGATGATTATGATGATGTTTATGATGATGTTTACGATGATGTTTACGATGATGATGATTATGATGATGTTTATGATGATGTTTACGATGATGTTTACGATGATGATGATCATGATGATGTTTATGATGACGTATACGAGAGTGGGTAAGATGCCCCTGTGGTAAGATGCCACACAATGTTTATGATATGGCAAGACGCCATATGATTGGGTGAGATGCCCCTGTGGTAAGATGCCACACAGTGTTTATGATATGGTAAGACGCCATATGATTGGGTAAGATGCCCATGTGGTAAGATGCCACACGATGATTATGTTATGGAAAGATGTCGTATAACAGGGTAAGATGCCCATATGGTAAGAGACCATACAATGTTATTATGTGGTAAGACGCCACAGGGTAAGATGCCCATATGGTAAGAGACCATACAATGTTATTATGTGGTAAGACGCCACAGGGTAAGATGCCCATATGGTAAGAGACCATGCAATGTTATTATGTGGTAAGACGCCACAGGGTAAGATGCCCATATGGTAAATGTGGTAAGACGCCACAGGGTAAGATGCCCATATGGTAAGAGACCATACAATGTTATTATGTGGTAAGACGCCACAGGGTAAGATGCCCATATGGTAAGAGACCATACAATGTTATTATGTGGTAAGACGCCACAGGGTAAGATGCCCATATGGTAAGAGACCATACAATGTTATTATGTGGTAAGACGCCACAGGATGGGATGCCCATATGGTAAGAGACCATACAATGTTATTATGTGGTAAGACGCCACAGGGTAAGATGCCCATATGGTAAATGTGGTAAGACGCCACAGGGTAAGATGCCCATATGGTAAGAGACCATACAATGTTATTATGTGGTAAGACGCCACAGGATGGGATGCCCATATGGTAAGAGACCATACAATGTTATTATGTGGTAAGACGCCACAGGGTAAGATGCCCATATGGTAAATGTGGTAAGACGCCACAGGGTAAGATGCCCATATGGTAAGAGACCATACAATGTTATTATGTGGTAAGACGCCACAGGATGGGATGCCCATATGGTAAGAGACCATACAATGTTATTATGTGGTAAGACGCCACAGGGTAGGATGCCCATAAGGTAAGAGGCCATACAATGTTATTACGTGGTAAGACGCCACGGGGTAGGATGCCCATAAGGTAAGAGGCCATACAATGTTATTACGTGGTAAGACGCCACGGGGTAAGATGCCCATATGGTAAGAGGCCATACAATGTTATTACGTGGTAAGACGCCACGGGGTAAGATGCCCATATGGTAAAATGCCATACAATGTTATCACGTGGTAAGATGCCACACGATGTTATGATATGGTAAGATGCCATACGATTGGGTAAGACGCCCACGTGGTAAGATGCCACACGATGTTATGATATGGTAAGATGCCATACGATTGGGTAAGACGCCCACGTGGTAAGATGTCACACGAGGTTATGATATGGTAAGATGACATACGATGGGGTATGATACCCATATGTACGAATGTGAATCAGGGTCAACAAAAAGAAGCTGACGAGTACCCAGCATGTTTACTTAACTATGATTTCGTACATTTACCGTTATACTTATATGACGATGATGTATAAGATGACGATGCTTATATGATGATGATGTATAAGATGACGATGCTTATATGATGATGATGTATAAGATGACGATGCTTATAAGATGATGATATATAAGATGATGATGCGTATATGATGATGATGTATAAGATGATGATGTATAAGATGATGACGCTTATATGATGATGATGTATAAGATGATGATGTATAAGATGATGATGCTATAAGATGATGATGCTTATAAGATGATGATGTATAAGATGATGATGTATGAGATGATGATGTATGAGATGATGATGCTTATATGATGATGATGTATAAGATGATGATGCCTATATGATGATGATGTATAAGATGATGATGTATAAGATGGTGATGCTATAAGATGATGATGCTTATAAGATGATGATGTATAAGATGATGATGTATGAGATGATGATGTATGAGATGATGATGCTTATATGATGATGATGTATAAGATGATGATGCCTATAAGATGATGATGTATATGATGATGATGTATAAGATGATGATGCTATAAGATGATGATGCTTATGTGATGATGATGTTTATAAGATGATGATATTTATGAAATGATGATGCTCATATGATGAAGATGTTATAAGATGGTGATAATTATAAGATGATGATTTTAATCATTCATGTCAAGAATTAATGACTATATGCATGGCTATGAAACAGGGACATTGGAGTGTCCTGGGTGTATAGACAATAGAGAAATGTTGGGTAAAGACCCACTACTCTATTGATTTTCTTCCCACAGTATGGTATGCCGTGCGGAAACGTCCATCTTATTGGTAGGTTTGAGGTGAACCTAGAGAGGCAGCGACTAGTTTGTCTGCCGTGTGTATGCAGCACCAAGAGGGGCTTGTTAGAGCCGTTATACTGCTCGTAGGAACCAAGTGTGGCAAATCGTAAGGTGATACGATGTGGATTGTGGTGGACTCTAGTAGTCACCATGTCATCGAGGTTGAGGTTGTGCATGCCTCACTGAAACGTGTATACGTTATGTTTAATCTTGGTGAGACTTGTCTGTGACAGCTCATGATGTTGGAGTACCAACAAGAGAGTCATCAAGTCGTCGTTGATTCGATCTGGGAATCCATGTATTTGGGATGCAATGGGTTTATTGCATGTCCTTTCAAGTTTGAAACTCTGAGGAGTCTCGATTGTTTGTTTATGACCAGGATGTGGTTCTTGGGATATCCAGAGGTGGACATCTTATGAGATATCTTTTGTGTGAATCTGTGGCCGTGAGTTGCCCAATTTGAGTTGCAATGATGCGACTGCTCCTTCGACAGAGGAGGTTTGAAAGTGGAAACCAGGTTTGGTGTGTGTACACCGTGGGATACTAGTGTTTCCCTCGTAACGATGTATGTTAGACATCGTGAGTCATGATAAGAGATGTCATTGAATGATATCCACGATGGAATCGGGAGCGATTCGGATCCTCGCAGTTTCAGTTGACTAACTGCTTTTGGATTGTTAGCGTGGGTTGCGCTGACGCTTTTTGACGTTATGATGGATTTGGAAGTCTATTCCACTTCAGGGTTGACACGAGGTCAACGTCCCCACGGTTGAGGTGTCATTCAGGATACGTTCTTACTGGTTGTATTAGAACGAAGGATGATTGTCCGATCTACAGTAGTAAGTATCGGTTGTTTTGCAGTCATGAGGGACTGACTTTTGGGATGACCCGCATCAAGGTACGTTGCCTCTTGGGTGATATATTGGTTTTGGGTAAGTCGCCCTGTTTCAGAGTTTGATGAGAAGTAAGTATCCTCGCGTTTATTAATACGATTCTGTTATGATCAAGAATCGAGGTTATGGCTCCATATTGTGGTGTACCCCGGGTGTTACGGGATACACCGGTGCTAATTTCGAGGACGAAATTCTTTTAGTGGGGGATATTGTGATGACCTGGGATTGGAGATGTTAATCCCGGAGTGTTAATAACCCCTAAAGATGTTTTACGTAGCGATTTGGAGTTTAATCGCGACGTTGGGCCTTCTGGGCTCGTTTATTTGGGTAGTTGGGATCGTTGGATCCCGAGGATGAGATTGTATTCACATTACGGTGTAAAACCTAAGAGTTGAGTTTTTAATGTGTCTCGGAATCTCGGGTGCTGTGTGAGCACCGGTAGAGGGTTTTGGAGTTAGAGAGAGAGTTTTTGAAAACAGATGATTTTTAAGGAATCACGATGTATTTGTGGGGCTATTAGTTTTTCGGGGTATTTTGCTATAAATACAAGTTGAACCCGAGATTTTTATGAAAATATCATTTCAGCCCAATTTTCTTTCTCTCTCCCCGCCATTCCCGAAACCCGCTGCTACAGTACCCCCGCGCACGAAAACGCCGCGCTCGCCGCCGTTCGGCGCGTGCAACCTATCACCGGCTTCGTCTCGACGAGACGCACCTTTCCCCTCCGTCAATTCGAAGTTTCATCGCAGTTTGAGTTCGGATTTTACAGAAGAGCGGCGATCCCCAAATTCTAGGGTTTGTCGATTTTGGTCGATTTTCCTTCCGATTTTCGATTGGGTAACGTTCTTTACCTCTTTTTCGTCCCTCTCATGTAATTCCCTGCTTTATTTGGTGGATTTATGTTCGAATTTTAAGAACTTTAAGGGTTCGAATTTTGAAGGCTTGTTTGGTTCGAATTTATGCATTTTTTTCGTGGGTTAAGGTTCGAAAATTGTGATTTATTGGCTCGAATGATTTCGATTTTCGTTGGCTTGGGTTCGATTTTTTTGGATGGGTGCATGAAGTGGGTTCGACTTTGGGGATTTTTGGCAAGGGTGATGATTCTTGCTATTAATGGTTTAATTCACTTTTTAGATGAATTATGATGTTTAATTTGGGTTCGATTTGTGAGATAAGGGTTCGAAAATTTGTAGGGTATCCTTGAACAATTTTCGTTGTTGTCTCATTCGTTCCCCTCCCTGCATGTACCCTGCCCCGGGTCTTTTAAATGATTTATTGTCGTGTGTTGACAATATTTTGAGGGTGATGGGTGTGCTTGAGCATTGGTTGCATATTCGTAAATAATCGTTAATTATTTATCGTGTTAGCACATCATTCCTCGGGGCATGGAACTCGAGCAAGGTTTGGCTCGGACTTCGAGGATTTAAGGTACGTTTAGCGTACGAGCATAACTTAAATGATGTTTTACAAGTATGATGCATGATTTAAAATACATGAAATGCTTTACTATGATGGCACCGTGACTTGGTTACGTTATGTTGAATCACATGGTGAAATGCTTGGTGCCGCTATGAAGCGAGCAAATGATGGGTGTGGTCGCTACGGAGCGAACACCAGTAGTATGACGCTACTTTGAAGTAAGAAATGAAAATGTGGTGTTGATTAGATATCTATGATATCTGTATTTTTTTCCTATTGGTAATGAATAGGAACAGAGACGTAGTTAATCAGAGAAGTGATTAACTAGTATCGGAAGTTAAGGAAGTCTCAATATGATATCTAGAATTATGATAATTGCTAGATAAAGAAAGATGTTATGAAATGTTGTTAATTCGAAACTGGTTAGGGTTAACCAATATGATGATTAACTGCATATTCAAGATTTGATGATTTATCTGTTTTGAGAACAGGGCCATTACAGGGGTACGCTAGGATGAGGATGATACCATCTAGGAAGTGTCACATATGTTCCACAATATTTACATTTCTGTAAATTATGTATTATGTCATTATGATTATGAAATTGTGGAATTGGTATGCTCACCCCGTTGGGGGCTGTCTCTGTTGGGGCAGGTGAACAGGTACATCGATGGCTTTGGAGATGAGCTCGAGCTGTTGATTGGATGTACTCCCAGGATCGTGGTACCAGGGCTTGATGGAGCACGGTATCGTATAGAGTACCTATATACCCATGATGATTATATACATGTTCATGATGCTCGCATGTGAGCACGATTATACTTGTATATGGGTTGTATGTAAAGGCATGAGCCTTTCTCTCTTTCATTCTATGTTGCATGCAATTAGAGGTAGAATTGCTAAATGATAAGAGAGTCATTGGTGTATTATGTGGGTGTTGAAACCCACTTTTGTTGCCATATGTGTGGTGTCTTCCCTGGCTGGGAATTTACTTGTATTACTGCTTTCTGATGAGTATTATGTGTTCCCTGGCCGGGAATTATGTTATATGCTGTGCTCTTTTTTTTGGGATAGCTCTATTTATGGGGAGACTCTGCCCAAATTTTTATAAAAGTTCACAGTGTGAAAAATGGCACCAAGAGGTTGGTAAAGGGCAATCATATGAGTCTTTTTTGTTAGGATGATGATCTTACAACATTGAGTATTAAAGGAAGTTTTGTAATTGACATTCAATGGTAAAGTATCATCTGAGCTTCCCGTTTGGCTTTTTATAGAAAGCATGTACCACACATAGTGGTTAATACACTAATCAAGGGTTAAGTATACGGGGTCCTTACAGTTGTTATGTGAGCTCAATATAATTACAGGCCAAAAATAAAACTTCACATAGTTAGTTAATTACATTCCCAAAATGAATGTTAAGACTAACAAAACTCCTGTAATCTATCTTCTTTCAAGTCTCTTTCAGCTCACAGTTCAACCCAACCCTGAGCCCCTTTTTGTCCAAAAGCGTACCTACAGGAACAACTCACCATGAGCATATATATATCACCACGTAACACAATTTAACTTAATAAAATAATTAAGCGCATGCGACAAATAATAGATATGCTCCTTGATTACCACATTAGCACATTTCATTGTTGTTCCTGTTTCACAAACTTATGCACAAAATCATTAGTTCACGATATAACGATCGATAACGCATTTCCAATTATATCCACAATATTCCACATTAATCACTAGAATTGTGACTGTTCCGGTCCCAATACAACAGCGGAATTTTAGGACCCCTCGCTTCGACATATAGCGGCATCATATGATATCCCTCGCTTCGACAATGACAGCGGCATGTTACTTCGCTTAGACATGACAGCGGCAAATATCATACTACCATCGCTTCATATGACAGCGGCAAGTACCTCCCTCGCTCGGAGATAAAGGCTACCGGAACATTCATCAATTCTACCACAATAATCAAATACATTTGATTCCAATATCATGATATAACACTATCATTTCACATATTCCATCACATATATGGACACACTATTCACAATATGCATCATTAAAGTTGTAATACGATTTACCGTCCGATGCTCGTACGTCTCACTACGTACCTTAGTCCCAAAAGTGGAGAAGTTGTATAACTTTATCTCCTCGACGTTGTCGGTACCTGGGATGGTTCTACACAACCACACAAATCAATATTAGAAGTAAACAATAGCCAAATACCAAAAATTCAACAAAATTCAACATTTTTCAAAATTCCACAGCTGGCGATCGATCGCTCCACTGAGGCGATCGATCGCCTCAAATTTTTCTTCGCGGCGATCGATCGCTTCAAACATGGCGATCGATCGCCTAACCCTTGGATTGGCTACTGCCTCTCGGCGATCGGTCGCCTCATTTTAGGCGATCGATCGCCTGCCCTGCGATTTGCCCACTGCCCTTAGGCGATCGGTCGCCTCCTTTCAGGCGGTCGATCGCCTCGCATAGACACGCGATTTTCACCATTTTTGCACCAAAAATTCCTTCCCAACTTCCACAACACTTATACCAACAAACTCAAAACACAAAAACACTTTAAACCTTCAATACACATCATAAAACAACCCCAAAATCCCACACCCAACCACAAAACATACCAACTGTGATATCCCCGAAATGATTATGTGGGTAATCATGCAATTAAGGGTTGCTAATTATGAACCTATGTGTTAAAAGGAGTTTTGTATGTGGGAGTGATTTATTTAATTGATGATGTGGTTTAGGGAGCATGTTAGGTGTTTTTAATTTGTTGTGATGATGTGGTAAAATAATAAAATATCAAGGGGAGATATTTTTATACATCCACAAAACCACCCTACATGCAACCACCCCACCCCCACTTGTTGCAAACCCACGCCCCTCCCCTGTTTCTGGAAAGCTGAATGACTAAGCAAGCCACTTTACACAAAGATATTTTCACATTGGCTCTTTCAAAAAGCTCTCTTCTTCTTCCCTTCTTTTTGTCTGCAATGTAGTCGGTTTCAAGGAGGAAGGTGATCGGATTTTGTTCATCCTTTCATATAGATAATCGAAGAGCAAAAGTGGTGAGGAGTCACATATTTTTACCATTTTTTAGTTTTCTAGCATGTATGTTCTTGGTAGCAGTTTCGGCATGCTAGTGTAGGGTTTAAAGAAATATTGTTATGAGTACTTTTATGTGATGTTTATGAAGCTCTCTGCATTTTTCCTTGAGTATGTTGCATGTTTTATGTAGAGGAAATAAGCATGTAAAGTAAGGTGTTCGAAAATCTGGGTAAGGGTGTGCCCTGTTTTCTGGAAAAATATGTGTGAGGAGTGCTTTGATGAAGGCGTTATCATGCACGTTAAGCTTAGGTTTTGGTAAACCTTTGATGTGAAAATATGCATGGTAGTTTTGTGAAGCCCTTGGCATGATTGTTCGAGCATGATTTATGTTATATGTGTTAGTTTTAATAGCATGAAAAGAGGTGCTCAAGAAATCTGGAAATTTATATGTTGCCCTGTTTTCAGAAAAGTTGATCCAGTGCTTGTATAAGTGGTCGACGTTTATGCATGTGGGCTTGTGTTTAGGGTGTAAATTTGAATTGAATACACTCAGGGTAGTGTAGTGCAACTACTAGCATGTTGGTCTTGGCATGTATTATGTCTTACATGTTAGTTTCAAGGGTATGATTATCGGTGTTGGTAATTCTGGAAAATCGCTCAAAGGAACAGGGTTGGCGATCGATCGCCAAAGAGGCGAGATCGATCGCGACATTCCAGTGAGTTTTGGCGATCGATCGCCAATATTGAGGCGATCGATTGCGGATTGTTTTTTTTGGTGTGCGAGGCAGTAGCATCTCGCGATCGATCGGGGTTCATGGGCGATCGATCGCGAGATGATATTGTAGGTTAAATTTGGTTTTTAATTTGGTTTTGCTTCCGGATTATTATGAGGTGCCTAATATTGTGTTGTGTGACTATGTAGAACCATCCCAGGTGCCATCACAACCGAGGAGATAAAGTCGATTGACTCCTCTATCTTTTGGAAAGGTACGTAAGCGACGTACGGGCATCCCAACGGTAACATGTGCTTTATGTTTGTCTTTTTGACGCATGATGAATGCAATGTGGTGCATTAAGGTTATGATACATGTTATTATGCATTGTTTTCGCATATGTATGTTGTGAAATATAAGAGGTGTATTTCACGAGTCAAGGTTATCTTAGTAAGGATTTTAATTGCTTACGCTAAGGTCCATTGGAAGCGAGGAAGAATTCCGCTTACATGGAGTAGCAAGAAGCATTAAAATGTACTAATGATAAGGGCTCAGAATTGAAATAAGGATTTAAGGAGGAAGGATGTCATGACATTTATTTGTGAAGCCATACATTCATACAATGTGTTTTATTATGAATTATGGTACAGGGACAACCAATGGGCGTTATAAATGCTGGAAATACAGGAAGTGCTTGTGTTTAAGATTATGCATTTACGCTTTACATTCATATTATGCTGAATATGAATTATGATATGCTCATGTGTTGGGGGTTGTCTTTGTAGGTGCTTTTGTTGACGAGAACCAGGGTCGGGGTTGATATGCTGAGCTATAAGGAGTGCTACAGGATTAGCATGTTAGAGAAAAATGTTGTATAGCTTCTTCTGAGTAGAGTAAGACTAGTGTAGTACCTTTGTAGGAAATTGTGTTATTCCTTTTGAAACATTTTGGTACTGTAATCTCTAAAGCTCAGGTTAATCAACACGGCATGTTACTCTGATATATTCACAGGAATGTTTAGTTCTCTAAATTGCACCTTAATATCTTGATGTGATAACGGGGTCTCACAATTTAGTGGTATCAGAGCAGTGGTTAGATAACTAGGGAAGAGTGAAGGGTAGCGTTTAGAGACAAGTTGGCTAGGTATTCATTGTTGGGCATGTTATGTGTGTGATGCATATTGTTGTATAAGTGTTATACTAACATGCTTTTGAATATTATACTCTTGTTATCTAACGGCTTATATTATGAACTGCTTTTGGAATTGTTGTTAACTATTGTGTTTCAGCATGGCGAACCTCAATGAAGAGGTAGGGGATATGGACAGTAGAAATGCCAGTATTGCTCAGCCGAACCCTTTACCACCACCTGCTGTGGGCGTGGAGCCCAGTGTACAGATGTTACTGCCAGGGGAGCTCAGTTTGAAGCAGTTTCTGAGTTTCCATCCGCCCATGTTTGAGGGAATTGAGTCTGGTGAAGTAGCTGAGGAGTGGTTGGAACGTATAGAGCAGATACTTGTGACTGCACCCTGTGCACGCACGGCATGGCTAAGGTTAGCCGAGTTTCAGATGGCTAAGAAGCCTGCTATGTGGTGGAAGACCACCGTGATGGAGCTGAGAGCTCTAGGTATGGCAGTTGACTGGACTGTATTCCGGACCCGGTTCCTTAACCGGTATTTCTCTGCAGCTGCCAGACAATTAAAGGAGGATGAGTTCAACAGTTTGAAGCAGGGTAGCATGTCAGTGGCAGACTACGCTATGCAGTATTCCTCACTGCTGAGGTATGTACCTCATATTGCTGTCAGCAGCCATGCCAAGATGAGGAACTTTCTGAAGGGTCTGAGGCCAGAGCTGTTTGATCGGGTTATCTCCAACAACCCCAGCTCATTTGATGACGCCCTGACACGGGCAGAGTTGGCGGAGATTGCCGTGGGCGCGTACAAGGATGTTGTACCCCCTTTCGTACCACCACAGAGGCCTGTTGCTGATAGTCTGAGGCCACGAGGGGATCAGTTCAAGGCTCGTGGGGCCTCATCATCTTCCTAATTTAGTGGGAAGAAGTCTCAGGGTCAGAAACAGAACAATAAGGGACCCACACAGGGGAGCAAGACAGGGGGGACCAGGTGTACCAACTGTGGAGGATGGCACTTGTTACGTGACTGTCTAGGTTGCTATGTCTGTGGCAAGATGGGCCACATGGCTCGAGGTTGCCCCAATCGGGCAGTTCAGAAAGACTCAGGGCCGAATAGGCCAAGGTTTGATGCTGGGAGGGCACCACAGAGACAGCAGTTTGCACCACGACCACAGGGAGGTCAGACGGCAGGACCGCCGTAGGGACAGGTGTATTCACTGACCAGGGAGCAGGCTGAGGCAGCCCCAGAGGAGGTCATTGCTGGTACGTGCCATTTACTTACGTACCCTGCACTTATATTGATAGATACAGGTGCTTCCCATTCCTTTGTATCTACTGCTTTTGTGGAAGGACACCGCTTGTGCTCGTCTCTGTTACCCACGCCTCTCATGGTCTCGACACCCACGGGAAAGCATGTGATTGCGGATTGGCTGTTATCTGATTGCCTCATTTATTTTGAGGGCAATGATCTGAGGGCCGATTTGATTCAGTTAGAGATGGTAGACTTTGACTGCATTATCGGCATTGACGTGTTGAGCAGATACCGAGCTATGGTAGATTGCCAAAAGAGGATGGTTCGTTTTCTGTCTGATCAGGGGTTCCAGTGGACTTTTTATGGGGACGGCTCTCGTCCAAAGATACCAGTAATCTCGGCGGTTAAGATGTCGCGGTTATTGGAACCCGGCCACACTGGGTACCTTATTTATGCCGTGGATACTTCAGAGGAGAAGGAAGTGAGAGCCGAAGACATTCCCGTCGTGGCGGAGTTCATTGATGTGTTTCCAGATGAGATTCCGGGGTTTCCGTCTGTCAGGGATGTTGAGTTTGCTATTGAGCTGCTGCCAGGGACATCAGCCATTTCTCGTGCTCCATACAGGATGGCACCGGCAGAGCTAAGGGAACTGAAGGTACAGTTACAGGAGCTCCTCGACAAGGGATACATCCGTCCTAGTGTATCGCCTTGGGGTGCGCCAGTCTTGTTCGTGAAAAAGAAGGATGGATCAATGCGTCTGTGCATTGACTACAGGCAACTGAACAAGGCTACAGTGAAGAACAGATATCCGCTTCCGAGGATTGATGATCTGTTCGACCAGCTTCAGGGTACAGAGGTGTACTCCAAGATAGATTTGAGGTCAGGCTATCACCAGGTACGGGTTAGAGCTGGTGATGTCCAAAAGACGGCTTTTAGAACTCGGTATGGGCACTATGAGTTCTTGGTGATGTCGTTCGGTGTGACAAATGCACCTGCAGTCTTTATGAGCCTGATGAACAGAGTATTTCAGGAGTACCTCGATCAGTTTGTGATCGTGTTCATTGATGACATCCTGGTCTATTCTAGGAATGAGGAGGATCATGTCGATCATCTGAGGATAGTACTCCAGATCCTCAGAGAGCATCAGTTGTACGCCAAACTCAGCAAGTGTGAGTTTTGGCTGAGCAGTGTTGCATTCTTGGGCCATATCATATCACGAGAGGGGATATCAGTAGACCCGAGGAAGATAGAGGCAGTTATGGATTGGTCTGCCCCTACTTCAGTCAGTGAGATTCGAAGTTTTCTTGGTCTGGCTGGCTATTATCGACGTTTCGTCGAGGGTTTCTCAAAGATCGCCAAGCCACTTACACAGCTGACTCAGAAGGGAGTCCCATTTTGTTGGTCAGAGGCTTGTGAGCAGAGTTTCCGGGAATTAAAGCACAGACTGACTACTGCGCCAGTTCTAGTGATTCCCAGGGAGAACAAAGGATTTGTTCTCTATACGGACGCATCGTTACAGGGCCTAGGGTGCGTACTGATGCAGGACAGACATGTAGTGGCTTATGCTTCGAGACAGTTGAAGCCACATGAGACGAGGTATCCAGTCCACGATTTGGAGTTAGCAGCGATAGTGTTCGCCTTGAAGGTATGGCGACACTACTTATATGGTACCTCATTCACCATCTTCACTGATCACAAGAGCCTGAAGTTCTTGTTTACACAGGCTGAGTAAACATGAGGCAGAGGAGATGGATGGACCTGCTGAAGGACTACGACTGTGAAATCGAATATCACCCGGGGAAGGCAAATTTGACAGCCGACGCTTTGAGCCGGAAGGTGAGGAGCACAGCAGAGGATGCTATGTCTCTATCAGCTATGTTTGGCTCCTACTGCCATTTGGGTTTTGATTATGATGTATCTTCTTCACCAGTACAGGTATTGACCTTACTAGCTGAGCCTGTTATATATGATCACACAGGAAGGCTCAGGGGACCGATGTAGAGGTTCAGAGATGGATGTTAGTGGTTCATTCAGGTCAGCCGTCGAGATTCAGAGTGGCTGAGGACGGTTCTCTGAGACTTGGCGTCAGATGGGTGGTTCCAGATGCACCTGAGTTGCGTCAGGGTTTATTACAGCGAGCTCATTGCAGCAGGATGAGTGTCCACCCAGGAGGGAAGAAGATGTATAAGGATTTACGCAGCCAGTTCTGGTGGAGGCGTATGAAACAAGATGTCACCTCATTTGTCAAGCGCTGTTTGATTTGTCAGCAGGTGAAGGCTGAGAGGCAGAGGCCTGGAGGTGAACTACGGAGTTTGGAGATACCCGAGTGGAAGTGGCAGCACGTGTCTATGGATTTCGTGACCCACTTACCGAGGACTGTTTCGGGTTTCGATGCCCTCTGGGTAGTCGTGGATAGACTGACTAAAGTGGCTCACTTCATTCCCTATTGTATGACATATACGCACTTGAGGATGGCACAGTTATATGTCAGAGATGTGGTGAGACTGCACGGGATCCCTGTTTCGATAGTGTCCGATCGAGATCCACGGTTCACACTCACTTCTGGGAGGGTCTGCAGTCAGCTCTAGGTACAGAGTTGAGGCTGAGCACATCATATCATCCCCAGACGGACGGACAGACGGAGCGTACGATACAGACGCTCGAAGATATGTTGAGGGCTTGTATGCTAGAGTTCGACATATCATGGCAGGACTCGATAGCCTTGGTGGAGTTCTCTTACAACAACAGCTACCAGGCAAGTATACAGATGGCTCCTTTCGAGGCCGTCTATGGTAGGCGTTGTAGGTCACCCTTGTGTTGGGATGACGTGGACCGTAAGTCGGTTGGAGGACCAGAGTTGGTTTAGGAAATGGAAGAGAAAGTTAAGGTCATCAGAACAAAGATGAAGGCAGCTCAGGACAGACAGGCAGCATATGCTAATCAGCGGCGTAGGCCGTTGGAGTTTCAGTTAGGCGACAGAGTTTTTCTTAAGATCTCACCTTTCAGAGGCGTAGTACGGTTCGGTATGCGGGGGAAGTTGTCTCCTAGATACGTGGGGCCGTATGAGATCTTACAGCGTGTGGGTACTCTGGCGTATCGTTTGGCTTTACCGCCTTCTCTGTCGGGTATACACGACGTATTTCATGTGTCTATGCTGAGGAAGTATGAGCCGGATCCTTCACATGTGTTGCAGCCTTCAGAGGTGCAGATTGAGTCCGATGTTTCTTATGTGGAGCGGCCTATCAGGATTTTGGATAGGGCAGACCGCAGACTTCGGAACAAGGTTATTCCTATGATCAAGGTTCAGTGGGATCGTAGGGGTGTCGAGGAGGCCACGTGGGAGACAGAGCGACACATGGTGCAGCACTATCCAGAGCTGTTTTCTGGTATGCGTTTATGTATTGTTTTATATCTTGTTAGCAGCATGTTAGATTTCGGGGACGAAATCTTATAAGTAGGGGAGTATTGTGATATCCCCGAAATGATTATGTGGGTAATCATGCAATTAAGGGTTGCTAATTATGAACCTATGTGTTAAAAGGAGTTTTGTATGTGGGAGTGATTTATTTAATTGATGATGTGGTTTAGGGAGCATGTTAGGTGTTTTTAAATTGTTGTGATGATGTGGTAAAATAATAAAATATCAAGGAGAGATATTTTTATACATCCTATGAAATACCGGGACACAATTAAACACCACAAAACCACCCTACATGCAACCACCCCACCCCCACTTGTTGCAAACCCACGCCCCTCCCCTGTTTCTGGAAAGCTGAATGACTAAGCAAGCCACTTTACACAAAGATATTTTCACTTTGGCTCTTTCAAAAAGCTCTCTTCTTCTTCCCTTCCTTTTGTCTGCAACGTAGTCGGTTTCAAGGAGGAAGGTGATCGGATTTTGTTCATCCTTTCATATAGATAATCGAAGAGCAAAAGTGGTGAGGAGTCACATATTTTTACCAGTTTTCAGTTTTCTAGCATGTATGTTCTTGGTAGCAGTTTCGGCATGCTAGTGTAGGGTTTAAAGAAATATTGTTATGAGTACTTTTATGTGATGTTTATGAAGCTCTATGCATTTTTCCTTGAGTATGTTGCATGTTTTATGTAGAGGAAATAAGCACGTAAAATAAGGTGTTCGAAAATCTGGGTAAGGGTGTGCCCTGTTTTCTGGAAAAATATGTGTGAGGAGTTCTTTGATGAAGGCGTTATCATGCACGTTAAGCTTAGGTTTTGGTAAACCTTTGATGTGAAAATATGGATGGTAGTTTTGTGAAGCCCTTGGCATGATTGTTCGAGCATGATTTATGTTATATGTGTTAGTTTTAATAGCATGAAAAGAGGTGCTCAAGAAATATGGAAATTTATATGTTGCCCTGTTTTCAGAAAAGTTGATCTAGTGCTTGTATAAGTGGTCGACGTTTATGCATGTGGGCTTGTGTTTAGGGTGTAAATTTGAATTGAATACACTCAGGGTAGTGTAGTGCAACTACTAGCATGTTGGTCTTGGCATGTATTATGTCTTACATGTTAGTTTCAAGGGTATGATTATCGGTGTTGGTAATTCTGGAAAATCGCTCAAAGGAACAGGGTTGGCGATCGATCGCCAAATAGGCCAGATCGATCGCGACGTTCCAGTGAGTTTTGGCGATCGATCGTCAATATTGAGG
Organism: Haberlea rhodopensis; assembly: GCA_907163345.1. NCBI lineage: Eukaryota > Viridiplantae > Streptophyta > Magnoliopsida > Lamiales > Gesneriaceae > Haberlea > Haberlea rhodopensis. The sequence goes on along the minus strand of CAJQUN010000470.1, from coordinate 260,608 downwards.
CGATCGATCGCGGATTGTTTTTTTTTGGTGTGCGAGGCAGTAGCATCTCGCGATCGATCGGGGCTCATGGGCGATCGATCGCGAGATGATATTGTTGGTTAAATTTGGTTTTTAATTTGGTTTTGCTTCCGGATTATTATGAGGTGCCTAATATTGTGTTGTGTGACTATGTAGAACCATCCCAGGTGCCATCACAACCGAGGAGATAAAGTCGATTGACTCCTCTATCTTTTGGAAAGGTACGTAAGCGACGTACGGGCATCCCAACGGTAACATGTGCTTTATGTTTGTCTTTTTGACGCATGATGAATGCAATGTGGTGCATTAAGGTTATGATACATGTTATTATGCATTGTTTTCGCATATGTATGTTGTGAAATATAAGAGGTGTATTTCACGAGTCAAGGTTATCTTAGTAAGGATTTTAATTGCTTACGCTAAGGTCCATTGGAAGCGAGGAAGAATTCCGCTTACATGGAGTAGCAAGAAGCATTAAAATGTACTAATGATAAGGGCTCAGAATTGAAATAAGGATTTAAGGAGGAAGGATGTCATGACATTTATTTGTGAAGCCATACATTCATACAATGTGTTTTATTATGAATTATGGTACAGGGACAACCAATGGGCGTTATAAATGCTGGAAATACAGGAAGTGCTTGTGTTTAAGATTATGCATTTACGCTTTACATTCATATTATGCTGAATATGAATTATGATATGCTCATGTGTTGGGGGTTGTCTTTGTAGGTGCTTTTGTTGACGAGAACCAGGGTCGGGGTTGATATGCTGAGCTATAAGGAGTGCTACAGGATTAGCATGTTAGAGAAAAATTTTGTATAGCTTCTTCTGAGTAGAGTAAGACTAGTGTAGTACCTTTGTAGGAAATTGTGTTATTCCTTTTGAAACATTTTGGTACTGTAATCTCTAAAGCTCAGGTTAATCAACACGGCATGTTACTCTGATATATTCACAGGAATGTTTAGTTCTCTAAATTGCACCTTAATATCTTGATGTGATAAAGGGGTTCACACACCAACCCAAATAAACCCATTTTCAAACTCCAAACAACAACCCAAATTCACAATAAACCTCACAAAACAACAAGGGATGATATGTATATACTTCATAGGCCCCAAATCTTACCAAGAAATCACAAGAATAAAGTTTTGCAAAAACTTCTCTTCCACCTTGGAGCTCAACTCGAAAATGAGAGGAGGAGGGTAGGGTTTGAAAAGTGTTGGGGGTTGAATAATGTGAGGGGGTAAAGAGGATATGAGGTTATAGTGGGTTATGAAAGTTAATTAAATTTTACACCCCACTTCCTAACATGATGCAAATTATGCCCAACATTGTATTTTAGACACATTTCACCATAATGCGCCAAATATCAATTAAATGCATGTTTCACAAAATAAATGACTACTAACACATGTAAGCCATTAAAACACCCGATTACCCAACATGCATAACGTGTACCCTGAAATGCTCTACCAGTCCACATGACCAAGCATTTCCACATGGCGATTAATTCTAACACATATGGCAATTACCACCCTAATTAATCATAATTACTCATACGAACACAATTTATGCCTTAAACACAATTAATCATTTCGGGGACATCACACCGAGCGTACGATAATTTCATAAAATTTATTTTACAGTTTTAATTAGAATTAAATTTTAAAATGTTTAGAATTTAATTAATTAATTGTTATAGCATGTTATATGTGTTGTTTGAGCATGGTGCATGGTTATAGCCCTATGACCTATTAGATAGGATTTTGTGAATGGTTGTAATTTAATACGGCCTGCGAGTCGTGCCTTCTCTATTTTTCTATATGTTATCCCTCCCCTACGTTCCCCTCGAATGTGACTCAAGGAATTCTCTATATCTTGTAAATGTTATAGTTTATTTTATTGATGGAGATCAATGAAGATGGACATAGGTGCCAGGATGAGGAGGCCATTCACAAAAGGGGGCCAAAGAGGTGCTTGGAGAAGTTACCTTAGGTTGACCTTTAGGATTTTCTCATTGGCTTGAGAAAATCATTAGTTGGGGCTATAACCATGTCACGTTTAACTTTATGTTGATGTATGAGATGCATGTTTACTGTTTTATTTAATATTGATGCTTATATATATGTGTAGATATGTATATATTCATATATGTACTGGACATATTTTCAGTATTAATAAAATCATGAGATCAATAAATCCCTCTTATAATATTAAGTTTAAGATGCCTTCCAATTAAAAATACTCGTCACGACTTCGATTGAACATGTGTGGGTTTGCCAAAGCAAAGCACCGTGACAATCTTAGTAAGGCGCGAAAGGATAAATGTGATATCCGTGTTATTTTAAAATTGGGTTCGTCTTAACTAGCGTTATCTCAATAGGATTGGGAACCTAGAGGCATGGGGTTGGATGATAATTCATTAGATGAATTTGAACAAAGTGTTGTTCGTCCAACCATCCAAGAAATACATGTGATGTAATTGACAAAGTGTTGTCTACCTAAATAACCGAGTCTTGGGCGATTAGTCAAAGCTAACTCAAGATTAAGTGAAATATGGATCTTGGCCCACTAAAGTTTTCGAGGGTTGATAATTTTAAACAAAATAGTGGGAGTGTCATTTAATATAAGACCTTATTAAATTATTAAAATCATAAACTTATTTTGCATATTTATATTGTAGATATCCATGGCAACTAACAACGTCACAAGCACATTATCATTGCGATCGGTCCTTGAGAATGACAAATTTAATGGGACAAATTTTCTAGACTGGTATAGGAATTTGAGGATTGTCCTCAAGCAAGAAAAGAAGCAATATGTCCTAGAGGAACCCTTACCTGCTGAGGAACCTCCCTTGACAGCTGCTAAAGCCGATAAAGATGCTTACAAGAAGCATCAAAATGACGCACTTGATGTTGGGTGCCTTATGCTTGCCACCATGAACTCTGAGCTTCAGAAGCAACATGAGGAAATGGAGGCGTTCGATATGATCGAGCATCTAAAGCAACTGTACCAACAACAAGCAAGACAAGAGAGGTATGACGTCTCTAAAGCCTTATTCCAGTGTAGAATGGTAGAATGAAGTCTAGTTGGAACTCATGTACTCAAGATGATTGGGTATATTGAGAATCTGGAGAAGCTGGGTTTTCCTTTGGACCAAGAGTTGGCCACTGACGTGATCTTGCAATCGTTGCCCGAAAGCTTCAGTCAATTTGTCTTGAATTACAATATGATTGAAATTGAAAAGACTCTACCACAGTTACTTGGCATGCTTAGAACTTTTGAAGCAAATAGCAAGAAGTCTAAGCCTACAAATGTTCTTATTGTGAATAAGAGCAAAGGAAAGACTAAAGCTAAGAGCTACAAGAAGAACAAGAAGGTTCTTGTTAAGTCTAAGCTACATGCTTCTGCACTAAAGCCAAAGGGAGGAGTGGCAAAGGAAGGGAACTGTTTCCATTGCGGTGAGACCGGTCATTGGAAAAGAAATTGCAAAGTTTATCTGGAGGATCTTAAGAAGGCGAAGGGAAGTATGACTTCCACTTCAGGTATTTTTGTTATAGAAGTCAATTTATCTACTTCTTCATCATGGGTATTAGATACTGGATGTGGATCTCACATTTGTGTTAATGTGCATGATCTTAAAAGGAGTAGGATATTGGCAAAAGGCGAAGTGGATCTCTGAGTTGGAAATGGAGCAAGAGTTGCTGCATTAGCTATAGGAGATTACCATTTATCTTTGCCTTCTGGTCTATCATTGATTTTGAAAGTCTGTTATTTTGTGCCGTCTATTACCAAAAACATTATTTCTATTTCTTGTTTGGACAAGTCTGGATTTTCATTTATTATAAAGGACAATTGTTGCTCCATTTATTTAAATGATATGTTTTATGCTAGTGCACAAATGATTAATGGTCTTTATGTATTAAATCTTGATATGCCTGTCTATAACATAAATACTAAAGGATTAAGAATAATGATTGTAATCCAACTTATCTCTGGCATTGTCGCTTGGGCCATATAAACGAGAATCGCATATCAAAACTTCATAAGGATGGAGTATTGGATTCATTTGATTTTGAATCATATGAAACATGTGAATCTTGTATAATGGGCAAGATGACTAAAGCCCCATTCAAGGGACATGTTGAAAGGGCAAATGTTTTATTGGGACTAATACATAGTGATGTATGTGGACCAATAAGCACACATGCTAGAGGTGGTTTTCAATACTTCGTTACATTTACTGATGACTTCAGTAGATATGGGTATGTGTACCTAATGAAACATAAGCATGAAACCTTTGAAAAGTTCAAAGATTTCAAGAATGAAGTACAAAACAAACTTGGCAAAAGTATCAAAATCCTTCGATCAGATCGAGGAGGTGAATACTTAAGCCAAGAGTTTGATGACTATCTAAAGGAGTGTGGGATAGTCCCACAACTCACTCCTCCGTATACTCCACAATGGAATGGTGTATCCGAGAGGAGAAATCGAACCTTGTTGGACATGGTTAGATCAATGATGAGTCATGCAGATCTTCCGATATCCTTTTGGGGACATGCTTTAGAAACAGCAATATTTATACTGAACCGTGTTCCATCTAAATCAGTGGAAAAGACACCATATGAGATATGGACTGGGAAGCATCCTAGTATGTCTTTTATGAAGATTTGGGGTTGTGAGGCTTTCGTGAGACGTCACGTCTCTAACAAAATTGGACCCAAATCTGATAAGTGTTTATTTGTGGGGTACCCTAAGGAAACGAAAGGATACTATTTCTATTATCCCACCGAGAACAAAGAGGTTGTTGCTCGGACTGGTGTCTTTCTTGAAAGAGAATTTATTTCTAGAAAAACCAGTGGGAGACAAATAGATCTTAGTGAAGTTCAACCACAAGAAAACATTGAACATGATGTTGAGATGGAAACAGAGCAGAGACCACAAGCTGTCGTGGATAAAATGCCTGCTCAAGAGACACAAGCCCAGCGTAGGTCTGTAAGAGAACACCGGGAGCCACAAAGATATGGATTTCTTGTGACTCAACAAGGTGACTTACTACTTATTGATGAGGATGAACCGTCATCTTATCAAGAAGCTATAATGTGCACTGATTCTGAGAAATGGCAAGAAGCCATGAAATCTGAAATGGAATCCATGTATGCAAACCAAGTATGGACTTTGGTTGACCCACCTGAAGGGGTGAGACCCATAGGGTGCAAATGGATTTTCAAGAAGAAGACCGACATAGATGGTAATGTACAAACCTTTAAAGGTCGACTGGTTGCAAAAGGTTTCAAACAAATTTATGGTATTGACCATGATGAAATTTTTCCGCCAGTTACCATGGTTAAATCCATTAGAATCTTACTTGCAATAGTTGCATTTTATGATTATAAAATCTGGCAGATGGATGTCAAAACAGCTTTCCTTAATAGAAATCTGCTTGAGGATGTGTACATGACACAGGCCGAGGGTTTTGTCGATCCAAAGGATGCTGGAAAGATATGCAAGCTACAATGATCCATTTTTGGATTGAAGCAAGCTTCTCGGAGTTGGAATCTTCGTTTTGATGATGCAGTCAAAGAGTTTGGTTTCATCAAAAACGTAGATGAACCTTGTGTCTACAAGAAGGTCAGTGAGAGCATAATTATCTTCCTAATATTGTATGTAGATGACATACTTCTAATTGGGAATGATATCCCTGCCTTACAATCTGTAAAGATTTGGCTAGGGAATTGCTTTTCTATGAAAGACTTGGGTGAAGCCACCTATGTATTAGGAATCAAGATCTATAGAGATAGATCGAGAAGATTACTTGGCCTAAATTAATGTACATACATAGACAAAGTGCTAAAATAGTTTAGCATGCAAGAATCTAAGAAAGGATTCGTGCCTACGACACGTGGAATACATATCTCAAAGGATAAGTGTCCTTCAACACCAGATGAGAGACAACGCATGAGTAAGATTCCATATACGTCAGCTATTGGATCTATCATGTATGCCATAATATGTACTCGTCCCGATGTCTCGTATGCTTTGAGCATGACGAGCAGATATCAAGTTGATCCAGGTGAATGTCACTGGATTGCAGTCAAGAACATCCTGAAGTACTTGAGAAGAACTAAGGATACATTCTTGATTTATGGAGGTGAGGAAGAGCTCAATGTAATAGGTTACACTGATGCAAGTTTCCAAACCGACAAAGATGATTTTCGATCGCAATCAGGATATGTGTATTGCCAAAATGGAGATGTTAAAATATGCAAAGTACCAACAGATGATAATGTATCTGACCCATTGACGAAGCCATTATCACAGCAGAAGCATGATCGTCATACTAGATCTCTAGGCATTAAGTATATGTCTGATTGGTCTTAATGCAAGTGGGAGTTTTGTTGGGATATGCCCTAAGATAAGTCATTAGATGATTGTTTATGACATACAAAGTATTATGATTTTATAAATGGCAAATCATTATTATATATTATTCGAATATCTGTGCAATATGAATTGATATATAAGTTAATGTCCTTAGATAATATTGTATTGTAATTAAAGATTGTCCCTAACAAAGTATTATCATAAATAAGGATAATGATAATACATTGAGACTAGTATGTTTTGATTGATGAATTGTTCATGGATATGAGATATCAAATCAACACATGGGTACATGTTAGAGAACAATGTACTGGACAGACCCACCATGAGAATGCTACATGGATAGTTATATGAGTGTCATAAGCAATTCTCATAGTGATAATAATGTATGTAATCCTTACTACTTGAGATCATCAGAGATCCCAACATAAGGAGTTATGTATCTTGATATTGTCAAACGTTACCTGTAACAGGGCAAACTATAAAGGCAACTGTTTGATACACTACGAATTATGTAGAGGGATGTTGATTGATCAAGATATGATTTGTCCCTCCTATATAACAAGGGAAGTGTTTGGGCCCTTGATCAAGTAAGACTAAAATGCATGACCGTGCTCGAATGAGTCGATATGTGATATCGAGCTTATTCGTTTATTCTAGTTCTACTTGGGGATCAAGAAATAGAGATTGAATATACAAGTGTGACTATTCCATGACTCGTGTTCAATCTAAACACATGGACAAAGGGATTAAGTTACATGGTTAATATTATCACAAGTTCTAAGGTTATGTCGAGTCAAAGACATTCTTGTAATTTGGGTAGCCTTGATGTGTTGCTAGATACCGCTCATTGCTTGTGACGTAAAATAAGATTTTATGTCACTGCCAACATTACAAGATCCTATCGGGTTGCACAAAAGATTAAATCGATAAAGGGAATTAAATTCATGGGATGAATTAAATAATTAAGAAGAGTCTTAATTAAATGATTATAAGGATTTAATTAAATCATGGGTTTGGGCCCATGAGACTTTAAGAAAGTCTTGAACCTTAATTAAATCTTATAATATAAATACAAGGTTATAATTAATTGTTAAGATACAATTCATTCAAAAACCTAAAAGACTCCAACTAAATCTCCTCTCGGCCTCTCAAGAACCGGACATCACCGCCGCAGCGCCGCCCTGTGGTGTTCATTTTGATTGGCCGTCGTTGATCTGTTTTGAACCGAGAGTTTAGTTTTGGTTCAAGAATAAGTCTAGCAACTTGTTCGTGAATGTCCCTTTCGATTTGATCGTGTGGATACCGTAGAGACGAAGGTGCAAACTTTCGTTTGTGACTAGTGGTGCTACAACGAGGATTCTGCTTCAAACACGCTACAAGGGTGAGACTCTTATTATCTCTATTCCGATATGACCACTTTGTATAGATCCGGGGTTCTAGTAATCCAAAATTTTAAATTCCGCTGCGTTGTATGCTTGTTGGATTACTTACATCATGAACCATGACCCTCCAACCTCGAACCGCCGTTCGGAAAATTGGATATATTTATACCAAAATATATCTCGGAACCAATAAATACCCAAAATGTTCAGAATAGTGCCTCAATGTCACTATTACAAAATCGAAAACCGTATACACAACGTATACACATCTAATGATGTTCTGTACTAGCACCATAGTACTCCACAATTTCGAGCATTTCCCTGGAGATGTCTCCTCGTACGTCTCTCAGAAATAAAAGCCATTACTTAGCCCAACACCAGTAATGCGTACCATGGCTGATTCACAATCAACCCACGCCCGATACCAGCTGTCTCCATGACAGTACAATCCAAATCTCTCCAAGGGATAAAATCAATATAGTAATGTTACCCCACTAACTATATCCCACGGTTTCAATTGTGACTCCCATTGCATTCCATATGCAAAGATGCTCAACCAGAGCTAACAACGACTTGTTGACACTCGTGTTGGTACTCCCAACAAAATTCAGATGTCCCGGTACAAGTCCCTCAAAACATTCGACGTAAAAATGTCTCCGTGAGGTATTTCCTGCCTCGAACCTTATGCCACAAAGCGACTACCAAGAGTCCACTAAAACCCTCATCGTATCATCATACGATTTGTCAACTTGGTTCCAACGAGCAGTATAATGGCTACAACAAGGACACTATATCACTGCCACAATACCTGGCTAGCAAATCGCTGCCTCCATAGTCTTATACCAAGCCTACCAACGTATCATATGTTCCACTCGGTATACCATACTGTAACATCCATTTAGAGTTGTGGGTCATCACCCAATATTTCTCGAATACCAACGCACAAAGGACATTCCTGTGTCCTTGCTCAATCACAAGACAATCCTATCCATTAGGATTTAATCCACACTCTCATGGGTGGATGTGATCATGTCTACCACATGTCACCTCGGTATAAGCAAGTAGTTTCTTCGCTAACTACTCTTACTACCAGTCACTTGGCCATAGCCATTCCAGCGAGTATACCCAAAGGTACCACTACTCTTAAAATATATATCTCAAACATGTGCTGCGGTACACTTCCTGTACAGCGCACCCAATAATTCTTCGAGCAACCTGCTCGGCATAATGGTCTCGTCAACTAGTGACCCAGACACTACCACGTGCTCACCATTGGCACTCAAACCATACGACTAAATACATATACATAAATGTATTATTCATCGAAACGACGCTACGCGTCTACATAGACATCTACAATGTCATCGTCATCCCGTGACGGTACCCATCAACATATGACACCCAAAATAACATCATCAACTCGTGACGATACATATCGACACACGACATGCATAATCTCATCGTCATGCACGTGACAGTATATGTATATCAACGCATGTCATCCACAATAATGCTAATAAAACCGTAATATACCATACGTCATCGCTAACAAGATAGCGGCATACCTGTCTCCGTCGTCCAGCAGTGGTACACAATCAGCACCCATCGCTCGTAGGTGGCGTAATCCAATGCAACGTACATAGCGGTATAACCCATCGCTCTAGAATCAATGGCATGATCCCTCGCCATAGAGTCAGCGGCATAAATCATCGCTATAGATGTCCGGCGATATGAATCATCGCCATAGGATTAGCGGAACGTACCATCGCTATGTAAATGTCCGGCGGTATGAACCATAGCCATAGAATAGCGGAATGAACCATCGCTATGAATAGCCGACGGCATAAACCATCGCCAATAAAATAGCGAAATGAACCATCGCTATGAATACCCAGCGGCATAAACCATCGCCAATAGAATAGCGGAATGAACCATCGCTATGAATACCCGACGGCATAAACCATCGCCAATAGAATAGCGGAATGAACCATCACTATGAATACCCGGCGGCATAAACCATCGCCAATAGAATAACGGAATGAACCATCGGTATGAATACCCGGCGGCATAAACCATCGCCATAGAATAGCAGATCCCTAGTCTTGTTATAGTAGTGTATTTTAATGCACATCTCCTTTCATGACTGTGGCACCAATACCCCTCGCTTCGACATATTGATAGGCTTAGATTTTAAGTGTTTTTAGCTGTAATTTCTTTCCGTTTTTCGTACTTTTTCCTGGATGAAATTACGCTTTTTGGTATTTATTTGCTTGTTTCAGGAAAATAGGTCGGAAATGAAACAAATGAGCTAAAATGAAGAAAACGGGTGAAATCGAGGTGAAAAAGAGAAAAAAATGAAGAATTCAGATCTTTAAGGCACCGATCGATCGAGATTATTTCTCGATCGATCGATCCGGGCAGATACTTCAGCAACAAATTTAGCGAAGTGTCGATCGATCGGAACAAAAATCTCGATCGATCGATCGAGGCAGAGAGTTTAAACGCTGAAGCGAACAGTGCACCGATCGATCGAAAAAATCTTTTTGATCGATCGATACGCGATTTTCTGAAAATCTTATCTTCCAAAAATAACTTGATTCTCGGTGGATTTAAAAGGAAATCTCTTCCATATCATTCCATATCATATCATAGAGGGAAAGGAGCCGATTTTCATCACCCTACAACCCTAGCCGCCGCCGAGAAGAAGCCGGGGAAAAGCCATCTTCCACCGTTCTTCGTCCAAGCTTGAGCGAGTCGTTTCCGGAGTGCAAGGAAGGAGCAAGAGAAGAGATTACGGTGCAACGCACAGATTCGTTCCAGCATTTATCGTATTTCTAAACTCGGATTTATTTGATTTTCATTTTAATTGGATGTTTTTGAGGTTGAGAAACAATTAAACGTCTTATTGATTTGTTTTGAATTGAATTGAGTTTATTTTATCGAGTTTGAGTATAATTGTGTTTGATTTATTGATTCGAATGTGTTTGAGTGGATTGATTTCTTATTATCCATGAATTAAATGCTTATTAAGATCAAAGCCTAACTAACTTTGATTGAATATTGTGAGTTATAACCGAGATCGAGAGATAACGTTATAATACGCTACACTAATTCATGATGTATGTTTAAGATTGAGATCGAGAGATAAAATCACATACGTGAGCACTTTGAATCGAGAGATTTAGAGTAACGAGGTTTTGAAGATTTATGCAATATCGGATTAGTCAAGAAGTGAACGATTACTTGTTCTAATTTGATATTAGTTTCTATACAGCTCGAGAGAGTGTATTGAATAATAACGAAAACCTTTCACCTTAAGATCAATTGTTTGGTAATTGCCTATTCAAACGAATCTTTGAAGATAACATGGTTGAACAAAGAGCTAGATAAATTTTTCGAGCGAAATTCCTTTGCATATCCGGAAGCCATTTATTTTATCTATTCTTGTTTTATTTGGGTCCTTTAGTTCTAGAGTTGCATTAGTTTAATCTTGTAGGGTCTTCCTACTTTAACATCATACTAATCACCTGTAAGGACTAAACATGCATTTATAACGTCTTAGGGTTTCGGTTGTAGCTTGGAGCTAATAAGATTACAGGCCGAAAAATGAAATTTCAAACTTAACTTATTACATTCGCAAAAGAATGTTATGGCGATAGAATTAATTCTACTCCTAGAGTAGAGACTATCCAAAGAATTCCTGAATCCTAACATCTTTCATGCTCCTCATAGCTCACTGCCTCAACCCGGCCCTTAGTCCTTTAGTCCAAAGGTGTACCTACAGGAACAACCCATCATGAGCATGTATATCGTTACTTAACATCATAGGGCAATGGCATATAAATAAATGCATGAAAGTAATTGGTAACGTATACTTCCTGGTTAATTGCATTAACCCTTTTTGGTTGTCCCTGTTTCATAGCCATACATAAAATCATTAATTCTCGACATGAATGATTAAAATCGACGTCTTATAAATATCGTCGTCTTACAGCATCATCATCATATAAGCATTTTCATCTTATGCATATCATCATTTATAACATCATCATCATATAAGCATCATCATCTTATAACTTCATCATCTTATAACGTCATCATCTTATAACATCATCATCATTTAAGCATCATAACAAGATACAACAGTAAATGTACGAAGTCTTGGTTAAGTAATTTACTGGTTATTTGTTAACTTCTTCTTGTTAACCCTGATTTACCTTCATGCATATGGGCATCTTACCCCGTGGTGTCTTACCACTCAATAACATCGTATGGCCTCTTACCATATGGGCATCTTACCCCGTGGCATCTTACCACACAATAACATTGTATGGTATCTTACCATATGGGCATCTTACCCCGTGGCATCTTACCACATAATAACATCGTATGACATCTTACTATATGGGCATCTTACCCCGTGGCGCCTTACCACATTATAACATTGTATGGCATCTTACCATATGGGCATCTTACCCCGTGGCATCTTACCACATAATAACATCGTATGACATCTTACTATATGAGCATCTTACCCCGTGGCGTCTTACCACATTATAACATTGTATGGCATCTTACCATATGGGCATCTTACCCTTTTATAAACATCGTATAACATTGTTATAAACTTACTTATCGCAATCATCATCATAAACATCATCATCATAAACTTACTTATCATAATCATCATTCTAAACATCATCATCATAAACTTACTTATCATAATCATCATCGTAAGCATCATCATCATAAACATCATCGTAAACATCATCATTATAAACTTACTTATCATAATCATCATCGTAAGCATCATCATCATAAACATCATCGTAAACATCATCATTATAAACTTACTTATCATAATCATCATCGTAAGCATCATCATCATAAACATCATCGTAAACATCATCATTATAAACTTACTTATCATAATCATCATCGTAAGCATCATCATCATAAACATCATCGTAAACATCATCATTATAAACTTACTTATCATAATCATCATCGTAAGCATCATCATCATAAACATCATCATCATGAACTTATGCAATCAATACATAGTCATAGTTAGGAGGGTGTTACCGTCTGATGCCCGTACGCTTCTTACGTACCTTAATTCCAAAAGTGGAGAAATTGAAGAACTCTATCTTCTCGAAGTTGTTGGCACCTGGGATGGTTCTACACAACCATACAAATCGATATTAGAAGCTAAACAATAGCCAAATACCAAAAATTCAACAAAATCATCATTTTCCAACTTTTACACAGTGGCGATCGATCGCTACTTGAGGCGATCGATCGCCTCAAATTTTTCTTCGCGACGATCGATCGCTTCAAAAATGGCGATCGATCGCCTAACACTTGGATTGGCTACTGCCTCTCGGCGATCGGTCGCCTCATTTTAGGCGATCGATCGCCTCCCGTGCGCAAATGGTACTGCCCTATGGCGATCGGTCGCCTCTTTTCAGGCGATCGATCGCCTCGCACAGAGTCGCGATTTTCACCATTTTTGCACCAAAAATTCCTTCCAATCCATACCAACACTTAAACCAAACTTCCTTACAACATCAACAACATCATAACTCACTAAAACCCACACAAAACACTCCAAAAATCATACCCCAACAACATACAACACATACCCAACCAAACCCACGTAAATCACTTCAAAATCATCCCATTTCAAATCCAAACTTCATAAAAACTTTAGGAAGGGTTCCATACCTCTTGAAAACTCCAAATCTTAACAAAGATCACACAAACACAAGTTTTTTGGAGTTTCCTCCTTCCTCCTTTGAGGGATTTCGAAAATGGGGTGAGGTTAGGGCTTTGGGAGGGAATTGGGGGTTTTTGAGTGGTGGGGAAGAAGTAAAGGGGAAATGGGATAAAAGGGGAATATAGTGGGGTTATTAAAATTGTACCCCAAATTAACATGATGTATAAAATACCCCAACATGGTATTTTAAAAGCATTTACAAAGATGCATTAAACTTCCACTAAATCATGTTTTCCTCATAATTCCCAATCAATACAATTAAATCATGTTAACCCCATTTCCTATCATGCATAACATGCACCTTGAAACGTAACCCCCGGGTCATGCCTATCATGTGACTAAGCATTTCATCGTGATAATTAATTTAAGCACATAAATCAATTATCCACATAATTAAACACATGAACATAATTAATGCCTTAATTGCAGTTAATTATTTCGGGGTGTCACATTACTCCCCTACTTATAAGATTTCGTCCTCGAAATCGCATGCACTTACCCAAAATGAAACTAAACATAAATCATACCAGAAAATAGTTCCGGGTAATGCTGCATCATGTGCCGTTCCGTCTCCCACGTAGCCTCCTCGACACCCCGACGATCCCACTGAACTTTGACCATCGGTAAAACTTTACTTCGTAGTCTGCGATCCTCACGATCCAGAATTCTGACCGGTCGTTCAACGTAGGATACCCCTGGGTCCAACTGCACTTCAGTAGACTGTAATACATGAGACGGGTCTGGCTCATACTTCCGTAACATAGAGGCATGGAAAACATCATACATCCCAGATAAAGACGGCGGTAGAGCTAAACAGTAAGCCAAAGTACTGGTACGCTGCAATACTTCATATGGCCCAACACACCTCGGGGATAACTTTCCCGCATACCAAAACGAACTACACCTCTGGAGGGTGAGATTTTCAAGAAGACCCTGTCTTCTACTTGAAATTCTAGCGGTCATCGCCACTTGTTGGCATAGGCCGCTTGCCTATTCTGGGTCACCTTCATAGTTTGGCGTATCAACTTAATCTTGTCTTACATATCCTTATGTCTTACATATCCTTAATCATATCCGGTCATCCGACCGCTTTACTAGTCAAGTCCTCCTAATACAGCGGTGACCTACATCGTCATCCGTAAAGAGTTTCAAACAGGGTCATTTGAATGCTCGCCTGATAGTTGTTATTATCTGAGAACTCCATCATTGGCGCTGAATCTCGCCACGGAGTATCCAACTCCAAAACATATGCCCTCAACATGTCCTCGAGCGTCTGAAGGGTACGCTCTGTCCGGCCGTCTGACTGAGGGTGATAGGCCGTACTCAGTCTCACCTCTGTGCCTAAAGTCGTCTGGAGACCCTCCCCGAAATGTGAAGTAAACCTTGGGTCTCTGTCAGACACAATCGAGACTGGAACTCTATGCAACCTCACTACATCCCGCACATATAATTAGCCATCCTTAGGTGCGTGAAAGACACATGACAAAGGATGAAGTGAGCTACTTCATCAGCCTATCCACGATCACTCAGATCGTATCGAATCCAGAGGCTGCTCTTGGCAAGTGGGTTACAAAGTCCATAGGTACATGTTCCCACTTCCATTGGGGTACTTCTGAGCTCTTCAGCTCGCCATCAGGCCTCTGTCTTTCTGTCTTTACCTGCTGGCAGATCAAACATCTTTTGACAAGGCCATAACATCACGCTTCATACGTCTCCACTAGAAGCGACCACTCAGGTCCTTGTACAACTTTCTTCTTCCTGGGTGGATACTGAACCGGCTACGGTGAGCTTGCTCCAAGATTCCTTTACGCAACTCCGGCGTATTTGGGACTACCCATCGGTGGCCCAATCTCAATGAATCATCTTCTGCCACTCTGAACTTTGATGACCGTCCTTGAAGTACTATAGATGACCATCTTTGAACCTCATCATCCGATCTCTGGCTTTCCTGATAACCTCAAATATGTCTGGCTCGGCCAACAAGATCGACACTCGCACCGGCGATGTGTCCACATCAATATCATAGCCCGGACGGCAATAAGAAGTCATCATCGCTGATAAACACATAGTGTCCTCAGCAGTACTTTTCACTTCCGACTTAAGGTGCCTGCTATTAAGTTGCTTTACCAGGATGGTACTCAATCTTACAGTCAAAATCCTTGAGTAAGTCCATTCATCCTCTTAGTCGCATATTCAACTCAGCCTGTGTGAACAAAACTTCAGGCTCTTATGGTTCGTGTAGATGGTAAACGACGTACCATCCAAGTAATGCCTCCAAATTCCAAGGCAAACATAACGGCTGCCAGCTCCAAATCGTGGACTGGGTACTTAGCATCATGTGGTTTCAACCGCCTCGATGCATAAGCCAGCACAAGCTTATCTCGCATCAACACATAGCCCAAACCTTGAAGTGATGTATTCGTGTACAAGGCAACCTCTTGTCTTCAGAAGGAATCACCAACCCTGGCACTGTCGTCAGACGACGCTTCAATCCTTGGAAGCTTTTCTCACAAGCTTCGGACCAAGAGAATGGGACTCCTTCCTGAGTCAACCGTGCCAGCGGCTTAGCGATCTTGATATAACATGATCCAAGAATACTACACTGCTCGACCAGAACTCGTACTTACTGAGCTTTGCATACAACTGATGATCCCTAAGGATCTGGAGTACTGTTCTCAAGTGCTTTACATGTTCCTCTTCAGTTCGAGAGTAAATAAGTACATCGTCAATGGTAACTATGACGAACTGATCCAAACATGGTTGGATCACCCTGTTCATCAGGCTCATAAAATAGTTGGGGCATCCGTCACCCCAAAGGGCATGACTAAGAATCCGTAGTGCCCACATAAGGTCCTGGAAGCTGACTTCTGTACATCGTCCTCTCAAACTCGGATCTGATGATCCCCGATCTCAGATCGGTCTTACTGTAGAGCCTCGTACTCTGCAGCTGATCAAACAAATCGTCGATCCCCGGAAGCTGATACTTATTCTTCACTATGGCTTTGTTCAGTTGTCTGAAATCGGTGCACAACCGCAACGAACTATCTTTCTTTTCGACAAATAGGACTGGTGCATCCCAAGGCAATATGCTAGGGTGTATATAGTCCTTGCCAAGGAGCTCTTGCAACTGAACCTTTAATTCCCTTAACTCCGTTGGTGCCATCCTATACGGGCACGAGAAATGGTAGGCGTCCCTGGTAGTAACTTAATCCCAAACTCGACCTCTCTCGTCGGTGGGAATCCGGGAATCTCTTCCGGAAATGCATCGGGAAACACCGCCACTACGGGCACATCCTCCACCTTTAACTCTTTCCTCTTTCAGTAATAACCACAGTATAGTTGAAATATCCTTTGTGGTCTCATTCCAATAACTGTGCCATCTTGACAACAGATATTAACGGAGTCCTTGAACGAAAATCATCCCCATAGAATGTCCATCGGACTCCCATATCAGACCTGAATCGGACAGTCCTTGTCTGCAGTCCACAACTGCCTGATACCTGTTCAGAACATCAATGCCTACAAACTGACATCCCCAGAACAATCAAGTCTGTCCTCAGTTCGTTATCCTCAAAATAAATGAGGTCGTCTTTACCAACCTGATCAGTTATCAAACTTCTTCCAGCGGGGGTCGAGACTACAAGAGGCGTGGGCGACGGAGAAGTACATATGTAGTGCCTTTCCACAAAACTTGTTGACATTTGCTGCCATACTGCAAGATAAGGGTTAACAACAATACCCAACAGCAATTCACATAATACATCATTAGAGAAGTGAAACATGTTAGTACCACATCATATACTTCATATGCAACTTATGCACAAAACATGTTTAAAAGTAAGCACCTAGCCAACTTATTGCTAAGGCTACCCTTCACTCATTCCCGAGTTATCTAACCACTGCTCTGATACCACTAATGTAGGGTCTTCCTACTTTAACATCATACTAATCACCTGTAAGGACTAAACATGCATTTATAACGTCTTAGGGTTTCGGTTGTAGCTTGGAGCTAATAAGATTACAGGCCGAAAAATGAAATTTCAAACTTAACTTATTACATTCGCAAAAGAATGTTATGGCGATAGAATTAATTCTACTCCTACAGTAGAGACTATCCAAAGAATTCATGAATCCTAACATCTTTCATGCTCCTCATAGCTCACTGCCTCAACCCGGCCCTTAGTCCTTTAGTCCAAAGGTGTACCTACAGGAACAACCCATCATGAGCATGTATATCGTTACTTAACATCATAGGGCAATGGCATATAAATAAATGCATGAAAGTAATTGGTAACGTATACTTCCTGGTTAATTGCATTAACCCTTTTTGGTTGTCCCTGTTTCATAGCCATACATAAAATCATTAATTCTCGACATGAATGATTAAAATCGACGTCTTATAAATATCGTCGTCTTACAGCATCATCATCATATAAGCATTTTCATCTTATGCATATCATCATTTATAACATCATCATCATATAAGCATCATCATCTTATAACTTCATCATCTTATAACGTCATCATCTTATAACATCATCATCATTTAAGCATCATAACAAGATACAACAGTAAATGTACGAAGTCTTGGTTAAGTAATTTACTGGTTATTTGTTAACTTCTTCTTGTTAACCCTGATGTACCTTCATGCATATGGGCATCTTACCCCGTGGTGTCTTACCACTCAATAACATCGTATGTCCTCTTACCATATGGGCATCTTACCCCGTGGCATCTTACCACACAATAACATTGTATGGCATCTTACCATATGGGCATCTTACCCCGTGGCATCTTACCACATAATAACATCGTATGACATCTTACTATATGGGCATCTTACCCCGTGGCGCCTTGCCACATTATAATATTGTATGGCATCTTACCATATGGGCATCTTACCCCGTGGCATCTTACCACATAATAACATCGTATGACATCTTACTATATGAGCATCTTACCCCGTGGCGTCTTACCACATTATAACATTGTATGGCATCTTACCATATGGGCATCTTACCCTTTTATAAACATCGTATAACATTATTATAAACTTACTTATCGCAATCATCATCATAAACATCATCATCATATACATCATCATCATAAACTTACTTATCATAATCATCATTCTAAACATCATCATCATAAACTTACTTATCATAATCATCATCGTAAGCATCATCATCATAAACA
This sequence comes from Haberlea rhodopensis, assembly GCA_907163345.1. Taxonomy (NCBI): domain Eukaryota; kingdom Viridiplantae; phylum Streptophyta; class Magnoliopsida; order Lamiales; family Gesneriaceae; genus Haberlea; species Haberlea rhodopensis. The sequence continues at coordinate 241,840 of CAJQUN010000470.1, read as the reverse complement.
TCATCGTAAACATCATCATTATAAACTTACTTATCATAATCATCATCGTAAGCATCATCATCATAAACATCATCGTAAACATCATCATTATAAACTTACTTATCATAATCATCATCGTAAGCATCATCATCATAAACATCATCGTAAACATCATCATTATAAACTTACTTATCATAATCATCATCGTAAGCATCATCATCATAAACATCATCGTAAACATCATCATTATAAACTTACTTATCATAATCATCATCGTAAGCATCATCATCATAAACATCATCGTAAACATCATCATTATAAACTTACTTATCATAATCATCATCGTAAGCATCATCATCATAACATCATCATCATGAACTTATGCAATCAATACATAGTCATAGTTAGGAGGGTGTTACCGTCCGATGCCCGTACGCTTCTTACGTACCTTAATTCCAAAAGTGGAGAAATTGAAGAACTCTATCTTCTCGAAGTTGTTGGCACCTGGGATGGTTCTACACAACCATACAAATCGATATTAGAAGCTAAACAATAGCCAAATACCAAAAATTCAACAAAATCATCATTTTCAAACTTTTACACAGTGGCGATCGATCGCTACTTGAGGCGATCGATCGCCTCAAATTTTTCTTCGCGATGATCGATCGCTTCAAACATGGCGATCGATCGCCTAACACTTGGATTGGCTACTGCCTCTCGGCGATCGGTCGCCTCATTTTAGGCGATCGATCGCCTCCCGTGCGCAAATGGTACTGCCCTATGGCGATCGGTCGCCTCTTTTCAGGCGATCGATCGCCTCGCACAGAGTCGCGATTTTCACCATTTTTGCACCAAAAATTCCTTCCAATCCATACCAACACTTAAACAAAACTTCCTTACAACATCAACAACATCATAACTCACTAAAACCCACACAAAACACTCCAAAAATCATACCCCAACAACATACAACACATACCCAACCAAACCCACGTAAATCACTTCAAAATCATCCCATTTCAAATCCAAACTTCATAAAAACTTTAGGAAGGGTTCCATACCTCTTGAAAACTCCAAATCTTAACAAAGATCACACAAACACAAGTTTTTTGGAGTTTCCTCCTTCCTCCTTTGAGGGATTTCGAAAATGGGGTGAGGTTAGGGCTTTGGGAGGGAATTGGGGGTTTTTGAGTGGTGGGGAAGAAGTAAAGGGGAAATGGGATAAAAGGGGAATATAGTGGGGTTATTAAAATTGTACCCCAAATTAACATGATGTATAAAATACCCCAACATGGTATTTTAAAAGCATTTACAAAGATGCATTAAACTTCCACTAAATCATGTTTTCCTCATAATTCCCAATCAATACAATTAAATCATGTTAACCCCATTTCCTATCATGCATAACATGCACCTTGAAACGTAACCCCCGGGTCATGCCTATCATGTGACTAAGCATTTCATCGTGATAATTAATTTAAGCACATAAATCAATTATCCACATAATTAAACACATGAACATAATTAATGCCTTAATTGCAGTTAATTATTTCGGGGGTGTCACAAATCTACCCTCTTTATAATCGTAGGCTAAATATAATTTTACTAGTTTTATTTGGTACTTATACGTTAGTCCCTGTGGATTCGACAACCCTTACTTTCATTTAACTATACTAAAAATTGACAACCGTGCACTTGCCGTATAGAATCGCGTTACACTCTGAAATCTTTTGTTTAAAAATATCGCGGTCAAGTTTTTGGCGCCATTGCCGGGGACTAATCTGTATAATATCATACTAGATTAGTTAATTGTAATTTAGCAAATTTGTATTATTTTGTTTTTATTTTTCTTTTTCGTTTTAGTTAGTTGTTCTTGTTTTTGATTTTGTATTTTTGTTGTTGTCTCCTTTTGTCTGATCCAGTACAGGAACCATTCCTATAGTGCATGCTCAGAAGAGAGGAGCCCATTCTCGAGCCATTTGATCCTGAAATAGAGAGAACTCTACTTAGAAGACTACGAGAAGCTCGAGCAATGGCCGACAATAACGATGCACAGAACCCGAGATCGATGATGGACTTTGCACAACCAACGTTTCATGGATCTTTATCCAGCATTACTAGGCCGACAATATAGGCAAATAATTTCGAGATCAAGCCTGCAATTATTCAAATGATACATCACTCTGTAATGTTTGGGGGAGCTGCCACGGACGATCCAAACACTCACATCTCCAACTTCTTGGAGATTTTTGACACGTTTAAGCATAATGGCGTCTCCGACGACGCCATCAGGTTAAGGCTCTTCCCATTTTCGTTGAGAGACATAGCTAAATCCTTGTTGAATTCATTACCTGCAGGATCGATTACAACATGGGAAGGGAATACAAAAGCTTTCTTATCGAAGTACTTTCCTCCCTCCAAGACGGCAAAGATGCGGAACAAATATCACTACGTTCGGGAAATTTGATCCCGAGAGTTTATACGAAGCGTGGGATCATTTCAAAGATTTATTGAGGAGATGCCCACATCACGGTCTACACATCTGGCTGCAGGTACATACTTTTTACAATGGTTTGTTTTCTGCTAACCAATCTATGATCGATGCAGCATCTGGGGGATCGATCATGCGGAAGACACCGGAAGAAGCGTATGACTTATTGGAGGAAATGGCGTCCAATAGCTATCAGTAGCGATGCAAGTTCAAGCTGTTTTCTGTGATTTATGTGGAGGCGGTCATCCGAGCATTGAGTGCCAAACAGGTAACCAATTTAATCAATCTACTGAAGCTGTGAATTTCGTAGGGAACAGGCAGCAGAATAATCCATATTCGAACTCATACAACCCGGGGTGGAGGAACCACCCAAATCTGAGGTGGTCAAACCAAGAGAATGTGTTGATCCACAACCACAGTCGGGGTTCACATAAAAACCGAGTATGGAGGAGCTGATGGCAAAACTGATTTCGTCGACTGAGGTGAGGATGCAGAATAATTAAACGTGACATGGTTATAGCCCCTACTAACGATTTTCTCAAGCCAATGAGAAAATCCTAAGAGTCAACCTAAGGTAACTTCACAAGCACCTTCCTTTGGCTCCAATTTGTGAATGGCCTCCTCATCCCGACACGATGCTCCATCTTCATTGATCACCATCAACAATTAAACTATACTATTTACAAGATATAGAATACCTCGATTCACATTCGAGGGGAACATAGGGGAGGGATAACATTTAGAATAAAATAGAGAAGGCACGACACGCAGGTCGTATTATAAATTAGAAACATTCACAAATCCTATCTAATAGGTCAAAGGGCTATAACCATGCACCATGCTCAAACAACACATAAAGCATGCTTTAACATTTAATTAATTAAATTCTAAACATTTTAAATTTAATTCTAATTAAAACTGCAAAATAAATTTCGAAAAATTATCGTCCGCTCGGGACATCACATGTCACGGAAACTTAGCCCAAAACCACGGCCCAAGCTCGAGGGTCCGAGACCCTAACACTTTTGGACGGTGGCGGCCGTGAGCCAATCTTGGCTGCTAGGGTTCGAAACTCTAGCCGTCACGAGCCACAATGGTTCGAAACCTTTGTTATAGTTCTCGGCCTTCCATGCACGATTCATGACGTTGGCGGCTTGACCATCTCGAGCCAATGAGTTCGAAAACCCTAGCCCTCATGTGGCCCTAGCCGTCACCCATCATTTATCATGAGCCAAGTGCCGCTAATACAAATTTTCGAGCCAAGAGAAGGGTTCTAAACCCTAGCCATGTTTCGACACTTCCATGCACAATTATTAGCCACAACGACTAAACCATCTTGAGCCAAGGGTTCGAAAACCCTAGCCCTCATGTGGCAGCCGTGTGTCATTTGTGATGGTGGTGGTCGAACCATCTCATGCTTTGGGCTCGGTTTTGCGTCTTGATGTATCGTATACAACAAACATCAATTATATCAAATATAATTTCATGATAATTTCACAAACTTAATATTAACATATCATATATGTTCATACAGTTTTAAATAGCATGCAATATTAGTTCTAATATGATTAAACTATTTAACCACATAAATCCGATATGAGCCTTGTACACGGCTCTGATATCACTGTAAGTAATCCAAAAAGGATTGAACGCAGTGGAATAATAAAATTTTAGATTACTATAACCGTGGATCTATACATAGGGATTCATATCGGATAAAGGTTTACAAAAGTCTCACCCTTGTAGCGTGTTTGAGCAGATTCCACGGAGCAGCACCATGTCCAACGTCTCCTTCGAGTCACTAGCAAAACTTGTCAAGTTTTGCCTCAACGGTATCCACACGATCAAATCGGGTGAAGGGATAGTTTAAGAATAAGTTACTAGACAAGTTCTTAAACCGGAACAAGAAACACACTCGATTCACAATCGAATAATCGCCAAAAATCACCAAGTCTCTCACGGCTACAAATAAAAATCGAGAGCTCTTTGATGATTGTAGGAGGCGGCCGTGTCTTGCTTGTTAGTGTTTAGGTTGGAATGATATGAATTGTATCTAAACAATTAATCATAACCTTGTATTTATATTATAAGATTTAATTAAGGTTTAAGGCTTTCTTAAAGCCTCATGGGCCCAAACCCATTATTTAATTAAATCTTTATAATCTTTTAATTAAGACTCTTCTTAATTAATTAATCATCCAATGAATTTAATTTCCCTTCTTGATTTAATCTTTTGTGCGACCCGATAGGATCTTGTAATGTTGGCAGTGACATAAAATCTTATTTTACATTACAAGCAAGGAGCGGTGTCTAGCAACACATCGAGGCTACCCAAATTACAAGAATGTCAATGACTCGACATAACCGTTAGTACTTATGATAATATTAACCATGTAACTTAATCCCTTCGTCCTTTGTGTTTAGATTGAACACGAGTCATGGAATACTCATACTCGTATATTAAATCTTTATTTCTTGATCCCCAAGTAGAACTAGAATAAACGAATAAGCTCGATATCTCATATCGATTTATTCGAGCATGGCCATGCATTTTAGTTCTCACTTGATCAAGGGCCAAACACATCTCCTGTTATATAGGAGGGACAAATCCTATCTCGATCAGTCAACATCCCTCTACATAATTCGTAGTGTATCCAATAGTCGCCTTTATAGTTTACCCTGTTACGGGTAACGTTTGACAATATCAAGATACATAACTCCTTATGTTGGGATCTCTGATGATCACAAGTCGTAAGGATTACATACATTATTATCACTATGAGAATTGCATAAGACGATCATATAACTATCCATGTTGCATTCTCATGGTGGGTCTGTCCAGTACATCGTTCTCTAACATGTACCCATGTGTTGATTTGATATCTCATATCAATGAACAATTCATCAATCGACACATACTAGTCTCTACGTATTATCATTATCTCTATTCATGATAATACTTGACTAGGGACATCTTTAAGAATAATACAATATTATTCTAAGGACATTAATATATATATTAATTCACATTGCATAGTTAAACGAATATATAATAATGCATTGCCATTCGTAAAATCATAAACATTGTATTTCTTAAACAATCATCTAATGACTTGTCTTAGGGCATATCCCAACACATACCATGACGACGATCGTCACTGATCGTCGTCCTCATCGTGCTCCGTAGGGGGAACTAGGTAGTACGGCACAGCACACACGGATTCATTCTCAGAACATCTAAAAACAAATTAAAAACAACCAAACTAAAATGAAGAACTAAAACAAAAACTCGAGGAAGGAAAAGAAAGTTCTTAATTTATAGTCCCAAGCTGGACTGTCACCTCCTCGTCTGTTAACTTGATTGCTCCTTTGGATTCTTCACAGAATCACTCGGGAGCATACCTTGTGTCCTTCCAGAAATCAATGTGGCCAGCTGCCCTATCTGCATGATAGGCTTAGATTTTGAGTGATTTTAACTGTAATTTCTTCCCATTTTCCGTACTTTTTCCTGGATGATATTATGCTTTTTGGTGTTTACTCGTTTGTTTCAGGAAGTTTGATCGGAAGTGGAAGAAATGAGCTAATGAGAAGATAACGGGCGAAATCGAGGCATAAAAGATGATGAAAATATTGAAGATGGTTTCTTCAGATCTCGATCGATCGAGATTTATTCTCGATCGATCGAGCCAGCCAGAAGCAAGAGTCTGATTTTTTGAAGGCTCGATCGATCGGTGGAAATATCGATCGATCGAGCAAGGCAGTAACCTCGGAGCTGAAATTTTCAAATTCTCGATCGATCGGTGGAAATTCCCGATCGATCGAGCGAGGCAGTAAGTTCCAAAAGCTGGCGTGAACAGTGCACCGATCGATCGGTGAAATTCTCGATCGATCGAGACGCGAGATCTGAAGATTTTATTTTCCTTTTTTATCGTGATTCTGGAGGGCTATTAAGGGGGATTCTCTTCTACACAGGAAGAAGATGAATTTTACAGAGAATATCATACATTTTTAGGTCAAGAGCAGCCGCCCTAGCCGCCGCCCAAGGAGATCCAATCTCCGTTCTTCGTCCAAAGTCGAGCCTATCCGTTCCGGAGTTCAAGGAAGGAACAAGAGAAGAAATCACGGTGCAACGCACGGATTCATCCATCGTTTATCGTATTTCTGAACTTTAGTTTATTTGATTTTCATTTTCATTTGTTGTTTTTGAGGTCGAGAGACAAGAAAACTCATCTGTATTTGATTTGAATTGAATTTGGTTTATATTATTGAAGTTTTAGTTCGTTGTGTTTGATATATTGATTCAGTGGTATTTGAGCGCATTGATATTTATTGTTCATAGATTAATTGCTTGTGTAGATCAAAGTCTAGCTAGCTTTGATTGAATTTGAGGGTTACAGCCGAGATCGAGAGATAACGCTGTAACACGCTCCATTAATTTATGATGTATGTTACGATTGAGATCGAGAGATGATATCGCATACGTGAGAACTTAAAATCGAATGATTTAGAGTTAATAGGTTTTGATGATTTAAGCAACTTTAAATTAGTAAATTGGTGCACGAGAGTGACTTGTTCTAATTTATTGTTAGTTTCGTTACAGCTCGAGAGAGTGTATCGAATAATAGTAAAACCTTTCACCTTTAAAATCAATTGGTTGATAAACTGAGAATTCCATTGAATCATTAGAGATAACATAATTGAACGACGAACTCGGTAATTTTCTCGAGTGACTTACCTTCGCATTTCCGGAACCATTCTTTTCATTGTTTCTAGTTTAAATCTTTATTCTTTAGTTTAATTTAGTTAGTTAATCAAACTCCTTTAATCGTAGGCTAAATATAATTTGATTGCTCTTATTTGGTACTTATACGTTAGTCCCTGTGGATTCGACAACCTTTACTTAATTTTCACTATACTAAAACTTGACACCGTGCACTTGCGGTAGAATCGCTTCACACAAATCTTTGAAAAATAATTGTTTAAAAATAAAGCGGTCACTGCACTTCCAGGTTCTTAATCGATGCATCCTGATTCTGCATCCTCACCTCAGTCGACAAAATCAGTTTTGTCATCAACTCCTCCATACTCGGTTTTTGTGTGAACCCCGACTGTGGTTGTGGATTCAACACATTCTCTTGGTTTGACCACCTCAGATTTGGGTGGTTCCTCCACCCCGGGTTGTATGAGTTCGAATATGGATTGTTCTGCTGCCTGTTCCCTACGAAATTCACAGCTTCAGTAGATTGATTAAATTGGTTACCTGCTTGGCACTCAATGCTCGGATGACCGCCTCCACATAAATCACAGAAAACAGCTTGAACTTGCATCACTACTGCACCCATGCTATCTATCTTCCGGTTCATAGCCTCCAACTGAGCCGAAATAGCAGTAATCTCATCCACTTGATGGACTCCTATTGGTTTATGTGGCGTGTTCCTTTCCGATTGCCACTGATAGCTATTGGACGCCATTTCCTCCAATAAGTCATACGCTTCTTCCGGTGTCTTCCGCATGATTGATCCCCCAGATGCTGCATCCATCATAGATTGGTTAGCAGAAAACAAACCATTGTAAAAAGTCTGTACCTGCAGCCAGATGGGTAGACCGTGATGTGGGCATCTCCTCAATAAATCTTTGAAACGATCCCACGCTTCGTATAAACTCTTGGGATCAAATTGCCCGAACGTAGTGATATCGTTCCGCATATTTGCCGTCTTCGAGGGAGAAAAGTACTTCGATAAGAAAGCTTTTGTCATCCTGTAATGCCTCGATTTGTGTTATACATGTGTGATATGATTATGGTGTAATTATATCAATTGATAGTATGATAATGGGGGTTCGGGTGGAACCAAGAATGAATGAATACATGCTATATGACAAGGAATGAATCATGGTGTATAATGACTTAAATAATAACATATCAAGCCACATGAATTAGTAGGTATTTGAATATGCATGTGAATTGAATTTGAATTGGAGTTGCATTTGAATTTGAATTTCATTTCATGTACATGTTACTTAACATGTCATTAACTCCAAATGTTATGATAACAAATGATTTAGGGAACTAATGACTTTATATCAAGGTGATTTAGGGAGGAGAATCACATAGTTCTCATTTTACACCTACTAAAACACTACACAAGCTCCTCTCCATCTCTTTCAAGTTCTTGTTGGTTTGAGCTTGGGCTTCACTTGTAAATTGAGCTAGGAGGGTGTGTGAAGTGAAATTGTACCATCTTGGTAAGGATTTCATGGTTTTACACTTGAATTATGTAATTGGTGTTGGTGTATGTGAAGGGGAATATCAATTATGTATGCTTAGAATCATAACTTGTTTCTTTGCCAAGAATTGGATTCTAGGATGTTAGAAACATGTTTATATGATACTAGGGAATGCATGAATCATGGTGGCATGTGAAATTATGGGTAGGAGAAGAAGTACCATGAAGATAAGCTCAAAATCGCCATTGTCACGATTTTTCTGATCGTGCCGATCGATCGGCATGTGGTCTCGATCGATCGCCGCGAACAGTAAAGTTTTAAGGCGGTTTGAGCATGAGGCGATCGATCGGTGAGTTTGAGGCGATCGATCGGTACATGTGGCGATCGATCGGTGATTTTGTTCGATCGATCGGTGAAGAGTGAACAGTTCAGCGATCGATCGAGAATCCGGGGCGATCGATCGGTGATGGCAGAATGTTGAAAAATGTTATATTTTTGTAGAATTTGATTTTAATGCCTATGATAACATGATATAGCGTTGGCATTGTTGTAGCATCATCTCAGGGGACGGGACAACGAGGCACTTAGCCAGTGAAGCTTAATTTATCTCGTTTGTGCCGCAATACAGGTACGTGTTGACGTATGGAGTATAGATATTATGTGATGATAATGTTATGGTTTTGTTATCATATGATTTATGTTATCAGTGTGTCATATGATTGGTAGTATCATATGCATGTGCATACATGGATTTCATATGATTGGGATGGATGCCTTGATAGATATGTGTATATGCTTTGGTAAGATCAGTGCCTTGATAGATATGCCTGGTGTGGTATAAGCTTTGGCTGGGATCGTTGCCACGATAGATATACTACATATGCTTTGGCTTGAGAGATATACACCTGGTTTGGGTATATGCTCTTGCTATTATCACAGATGAGTATGGTACTATGATATGTGCTTCTAATATGAAGATGTGATGTGGTTCCACTGACATATTGAGCTGAATAGGCATATCATATGGGGCTCGTGATAATAGGGTGATTGTTGAGACATGTCATGACATAGTGCATTTGTAGATGCATGATACAGAACATTCACGTTAGATGATTTATTGTGCTTTATCATTGATATTGATATTGTGTTTTGATATTGCACTGAGATAGCTGTTCTCTATACTCATTGTGTGAATGTTTCTGTAGGGACTCATAGACGTGGGGAGACGGGATGTGAGTCATTTTCCGCTGCGAGCTGAACCACTGCCTAGGAGTTATCTTGGATTAGGTTGTTACTTGTACATGTGATGTATAGTTGGTTAGGTTTTTATAACCTTGTAACAACTTAACTAGTTAGAAACTCTTAATCAGTGCATGTTTTTACTTAATTCAGACTCACGTATGTACGTTAATATAATACATAAATGGATTAAGTAACGAGGACCCCACATTAGTGGTATCAGAGCAGTGGTTCGAGAACGGGATGAACATGGGTAGAGGAAGTGTATTAGGGAGTTACCTAAACACTTTTAGAATGGTAATAGCATGTTAGGATTTGGAATATGATGTTATTCTAACATGTTATATAATTGTGAATGTTATTGTTAACCCTTGATCTACAGCTATGACAGACAGAGGGTATCATGAGGATGTTGGGGATGCCATGAGTGGCAATGCTAGTGTGAGGATGGTGCCTGTGCCACCACCACCGATTGAGCAAGGGCCAGTGGAACAAGTATTGTTGCCTGGAGAATTGACTTTGACGCAATTTCTGAGTTATCAGCCACCCAGGTTTGAGGGGACTGAATCAGGGGAACTGGCAGAGGAGTGGCTGGAACGTGTGGAACAGATATTTGTATCAGCACCGTGTGCCAAGACAGCTTGGTTACGCTTAGCTGAATTTCAGTTAGCTAAGAACGCTATGATGTGGTGGAAATCCACAGTACTTGAGTTGAGGGCTCAAGGACAGACAGTTAACTGGGATGTGTTTAGAACGAAGTTCTTGGAGCATTATTTCTCTGTTGCTGCAAGGCAGAGGAAAGAGGATGAATTTACAAACTTTAGATAGGGAGTAATGACAGTGTCGGACTATGCGGTACATTATTCTTCCTTACTCCGGTATGTGCCACGTATTGCTGTTAACACAAATGCCAAGATCAGACAATTTGTGAAAGGTTTGAGGCCTGAATTGTTTGATAGGGTCATGTCCAATAACCCTACATCATATGAAGAAGCGTTGACTAGAGCCGAGATGGCTGAGATTGCTGTAGGGGTATATACAGATGTTGGACAAGCCCAACCACCTACATCTGAAAGTATGAGACCTAGAGGAGAACCATTTAAATCACCACGAAGTGGTGCATCTTCATCTAGGTTTAGTGGGAAACATTTTGGACCACGGAAAGGGGATGATCGAAAATCTAAGGGACAGTCCCAAGGAAGTAGTAGTAGTAGTGGACGAGGACTTCAATGTTTTAAATGTGGAGGGCACATTATCAAAGAAATTGTCCGCCGTTTGATACGGTGGTTTGTTTCCGTTGTGGGAAACCAGGACATGTGATCCGTGATTGTCCTCAAGTGGGTGGACAACAGAGGAGAGGACCCATGTCAGAGAATACAGTGCAGCAGAGACCCCAGGGTGTACCACAGTCTGGTGGAGGACAGAGGGCAGGACCACCTCAGGCTCAGGTGTATGCACTGAACAGGGAGGAAGCAGAGGCAGCTCCTGATACTGTAATAGCGGGTAAGTGTACTTTGTTTACTTATCCTGCTTTTCTGTTGATTGATACTGGTGCATCACATTCTTTTATTGCACAAGCTTTTATTGACCGGTATCATATATGCTCGTCTCCACTGTTGATGCCTCTTTATGTTTCGACACCCATGGGAACTACTGTGATGACTTGTCAGAGTGTGTCTGATTGTGCTATTCAGTTTGAGACTGAGTATGGGCTACAAGCTGATTTGATTGTGTTAGATATGACAGATTTTGATTGCATCCTTGGAATTGATGTGTTGAGTAAATATCAGTCTGTTGTGGATTGTTGTCAGAAAATTGTGAGATTTCAGTCTGATACTGGAAATCAATGGTATTTCTATGGCCAGGGATCGAGGGCAAGGATTCCTTTGATATCAACAATCCGAATGTCGCGTTTGTTAGAACGTGGACATGCGGGTTATTTGATTTATGCCCTTGATGTAACGTAACAGAAAAGAGAAAGGAAAGTGGAGGAAATACCAGTGGTTGCAGACGGATGTGTTTCCAGATGAGATACCTGGATTCCCACCGAGTCGAGAAGTGGAATTTGGTATTGATTTAATACCTGGTACTTCTGCAATTTCACGGGTTCCTTATCGGATGGCACCAACAGAATTGAAAGAATTGAAAACTCAATTGCAAGATTTATTGGACAAGGGGTACAAACTGTAAGTAACCCCATGAGCATACAATGCAGCGGAATAAAATTTTGGGATTACTAACACCGGATCTATACATAGGGATTCATATCGGATTAGAGAATACATAAGAGTCTCACCCTTGTAGCGTGTTTGAAGCAGAATCCACGGAGCAGCACCACGTCCTACGCCTTCTCCGAGTCAATAGCAAAACTCGATTGGTTTTGCCTCAAACGGAATCCACACGATCAAATCGAGTGAAGGGATGGTTTAATAACAAGTTGCTAGACAAGTTACTAAACCGGAACAAGAAAGAACACTCGATTCTAAATCGAATGGCACGCCCAAAACCTCAAATTTTCCCTTCGGCTATGAAGAAAAGCCGAGAGCACTTTGTGGTTGGATGGAGGCCGTGTCTCTCCTTCTTTTAGGTTAGTATGATGGTTGTCTTACCATTAAACAACTTGCAATCATATTATATATGATTAATTAAAGGCTTTCTTAAAGCTTCATGGGCTTAAGCCCATGATTTAATTAATCCTTATGATTATTAATTAAGACTCCTCTTAATTATTTAATTCATCCCATGAATTTAATTTCCCTTCTCGATTTAATCTTTTGTGCGACCCGATAGGATCTCGTAATGTTGGCAGTGACATAAAATCTCATTTTATGTCGCAAGCATTGAGCGGTATCTAGCAACACATCGATGCTACCCAAATTACGAGAATGTCAATGACTCGACAATAACCTTTAGAACTTGTGATAATATTAATCACGTAACTTAATCCCTTTGTCCTTTGTGTTTAGATTGAACACGAGTCATGGAATAGTCATACTCGTATATTCAATCTTTATTTCTTGATCCCCAAGTAGAACTAGAATAAACGAATAAGCTCGATATCTCATATCGACTCATTCGAGCATGGCCATGCATTTTAGTTCTCACTTGATCAAGGGCCAAACACATCTCCTGTTATATAGGAGGGACAAATCCTATCTCGATCAGTCAACATCCCTCTACATAATTCGTAGTGTATCCAATAGTCGCCTTTATAGATTACCCTGTTACGGGTAACGTTTGACGATATCAAGATACATAACTCCTTATGTTGGGATCTCTGATGATCACAAGTCGTAAGGATTGTATACATTATTATCACTATGAGAATTGCATATGACGATCATATAACTATCCATGTTGCATTCTCATGGTGGGTCTGTCCAGTACATCGTTCTCTAACATGTACCCATATGTTGATTTGATATCTCATATCAATGAACAATTCATCGATCAACATAACTAGTCTCTACGTATTATCATTATCCCTTTTCATGGTAATACTTGACTAGGGACATTTTTAAGAATAATACAATATTATTCTAAGGACATTAACATATATATTAATTCACAATGCACAGTTAAAAGAATAATATATAATAATGAATTGCCATTCATAAATCCACAAACATTGTATGTTTTAAACAATCATCTAATGACTTGTCTTAGGGCATATCCCAACAAATCTCCCACTTGCACTAAGACCACTCAGACATATACCTAATGCCTAGAGATCTAGTATGACGATCATGCTTCTGCTGTGACAGCGGCTTCGTCAATGGGTCAGATACATTATCATCTGTTGGTACTTTGCATATTTTAACATCTCCCCTTTCAACGATTTCTCGAATGAAATGGAAACGCCTAAGTATGTGCTTGGATCTTTGGTGAGATCTTGGTTCCTTAGCCAATGCGATCGCTCCATTGTTGTCACAATAGAGTTCTATCGGATCTTTAATGCTAGGCACCACTCCAAGTTCAGAAATGAACTTCCTCATCCAAACAGCTTCCTTTGCTGCATCCGAGGCAGCAATATACTCAGCTTCCGTTGTAGAATCGGCTACTGTTTCTTGCTTTGAACTCTTCCAGCTCACAGCACCCCCATTTAGGCAATACACATATCCAGATTGCGATCGAAAATCATCTTTGTCGGTTTGGAAGCTAGCATCAGTGTAACCCATTACATTGAGCTCTTCCTCACCTCCATAAATCAAGAATGTATCCTTAGTCCTTCTCAAGTACTTCAGGATGTTCTTGACTGCAATCCAGTGACCTTCACCTGGATCAACTTGATATCTGCTCGTCATGCTCAAAGCATACGATACATCGGGACGAGTACATATCATGGCATACATGATAGATCCAATAGCTGACGCGTATGGAATCTTACTCATGCGTTGTCTCTCATCTGGTGTTGAAGGACACTGTTCCTTCGAGAGATAAATACCATGTGTCATAGGCACGAATCATTTCTTGGATTCTTGCATGCTAAACCTTTTAAGCACTTTGTCTATGTATGTACTTTGACTTAGACCAAGAAGCCTTCTCGATCTATCTCTATAGATCTTGATTTCTAATACATAGGTGGCTTCTCCTAAATCTTTCATCGAAAAGCAGTTCCCTAGCCAAATCTTTACAGATTGCAAGGCAGGGATATCATTTCCAATAAGAAGTATGTCATCTACATACAACACTAGGAAAATGATTACGCTCCCACTGACCTTCTTGTAGACACAAGGTTCATCTTCAATTTTGATAAAACAAAACTCTTTGATTGCATCATCAAAACGAAGATTCCAACTCCGAGAAGCTTGCTTCAATCCATAAATGGATCGTTGTAGCTTGCATATCTTTCCAGCATCCTTTGGATCGACAAAACCCTCGGGCTGTGTCATGTACACATCCTCGAGCAGATTTCCATTAAGGAAAGCTGTTTTGACATCCATCTGCCAGATTTCATAATCATGAAATGCAGCTATTGCAAGTAAGATCCTTATGGATTTAACCATGGCCACTGGTGAAAAGGTTTCATCATAGTCAATACCATGAATTTGTTTGAATCCTTTTGCAACCAGCCGACCTTTATAGGTTTGTACATTACCATCCATATCGGTCTTTTTCTTGAAAATCCATTTGCACCCTATGGGTCGTACCCCTTCAGGTGGATCAACCAAAGTCCATACTTGGTTTGCATACATGGATTCCATCTCAGATTTCATGGCCTCTTGCCATTTCTCAGAATCATTGCCCATAATAGCTTGTTGATAAGATGACGGCTCATCCTCATCAATAAGTAGTAAGTCACCTTGTTGAGTCACAAGAAATCCATATCTCTATGGCTCTCGGTGTTCTCTTACAGACCTACGCTGGGCTTGTGTCTCTTGAGCAGGTGCTTCTTCCACAACAGCTTGTGGTGCCTGCTCTGTTTCCATCTCAATCTCAGGTTCAGTGTTTTCTTGTGGTTGAACTTCACTAAGTTCTATTTTTCTCCCACTGGTTTTTCTAGAGATAAATTCTCTTTCAAGAAATACACCAGTCCGAGCAACAACTACTTTGTTCTCGGTGGGATAGTAGAAATAGTATCCTTTCGTTTCCTTATGATACCCCACAAATAAACACTTATCAGATTTGGGTCCAAGTTTGTTAGTGGCGTGACGTCTAACGAAAGCCTCACAACCCCAAATCTTCATAAAAGACATACTAGGACGCTTCCCAGTCCATATCTCATATGGTGTCTTTTCCACTGATTTAGATGGAACACGGTTCAGTAAGAAAATCGTTGTTTCTAGAGCGTGTCCCCAAAACGATATCGGAAGATCTGCATGACTCATCATTGATCTAACCATGTCTAACAAGGTTCGATTTCTCCTCTCGGATACACCATTCCATTGTGGAGTATACGGAGGAGTGAGCTGTGGGACTATCCCACACTCCTTTAGATAGTCATGAAACTCTTGGCTTAAGTATTCACCTCCTCGATCTGATCGAAGGATTTTGATACTCTTGCCAAGTTGGTTTTGTACTTCATTCTTGAAATCTTTGAACTTTTCAAAGGTTTCATGTTTATGTTTCATTAGGTACACATACCCATATCTACTGAGGTCATCAGTAAATGTAACGAAGTATTGAAAACCACCTCTAGCTTGCGCACTTATTGGTCCACATACATCACTATGTATTAGTCCCAATAAAACATTTGCCCTTTCAACATGTCCCTTGAAAGGGGCTTTAGTCATCTTGCCCATTAAACAAGATTCGCATGTTTCATATGATTCAAAATCAAATGAATCTAATACTCCATCCTTATGAAGTTTAGATATGCGGTTCTCGTTTATGTGGCCCAAGCGACAGTGCCAGAGATAAGTCGGATTACAATCATTATTTTTAATCCTTTTAGTATTTATGTTATAGATAGGCATATCAAGATTTAATACATAAAGACCATTCACCATTTGTGCACTAGCATAAAACATATCATTTAAATAAATAGAACAACAATTGTCCTTTATTATAAATGAAAAACCATACTTGTCTAAACAAGAAATAGAAATAATGTTTTTAGTAATTGAAGGCACAAAATAACAGTCTTTTAAAATCAGTGATAAACCAGAAGGTAAAGCTAAATGATAATCTCCTATAGCTAATGCAGCAACTCTTGCTCCATTTCCAACTCGGAGATCAACTTCACCTTTCGCCAATGTCCTACTCCTTTTGAGATCCTGCACATTTACACAAATGTGAGATCCACATCCAGTATCTAATACCCATGATGAAGAAGTAGATAAATTGACTTCTATAACAAAAATACCTGAAGCGGAAGTCACACTTCCTTTCTTTAGATCCTCCAGATATACTTTGCAGTTCCTTTTCCAATGGCCGGTCTCACCGCAATGGAAACAGTTCCCTTCCTTTGCTATCCCTCCCTTTGGTTTCAGTGCATGAGACTTTGGCTTAGATTTAGCAAAGACCTTCTTTGCTTTCTTGTTGCCTTTAGCTTTGGCCCTTCCTTTGCCCTTATTCACAATAAGGACATTTGTGGCCTTAGTCTTCTTAGTATTTGCTTCATATGTTCTCAACATACCAAGCAATTGTGGTAAAGTCTTTTCCATGTCAGTCATATTGTAATTTACTACAAATTGACTGAAGCTTTCAGGCAACGATTGCAAGATCACATCGGTGGCCAACTCTTGGTCCAATGGAAAACCCAGCTTGTCCAGATTCTCAATGTACCCAATCATCTTGAGCACATGAGTTCCGACCAAGCTTCCTTCTTCCATCCTGCACTGAAATAACGCCTTAAAGATGTCATACCTCTCTTGTCTTGCTTGCTGTTGGTACAACTGCTTTAAGTGTTCAATCATATCGAACGCCTCCATTTCCTCATGTTGCTTCTGAAGCTCAGAGTTCATGGTGGCAAGCATGAGGCACCCAACATCAAGTGCGTCACTCTGATGCTTCTTGTAAGCATCTTTTTCGGTTCTTGTAGCCGTTAGGGGAGGTTCCTCAGCGGGTAAGGGTTCCTCTAGGACATATTGTTTCTTTTCTTGTTTGAGGACTATCCTCAAGTTCCTATGCCAGTCTAGGAAATTCGTCCCATTTAGTTTGTCCTTCTGAAGGACCGATCGCAGTGATAAAGTGCTAGTAACGTTGTTAGTTGCCATGGATATCTACAATATAAATATGCAAAATAAGTTTATGATTTAAATCATTTAACATGGTCTTATATTAAATGATACTCCCACCATTTTGTTTGAAAAATATCAACCCTCGAAACCTTTAGTGGGCCAAGATCCATATTTCACTTAATCTTGAGTTAGCTTTGGCTAATCGCCCAAGACTCGGTTATTTAGGTAGACAACACTTTGTCAATTATATCACATATAATTCTTGGATAGTTGGACGAACAACGCTTTGTTCAATTCATCAAATGAATTAAAATCCAACCCATGCCTCTAGGTTCCCAATCCTATTGAGATAACCTAGTTAAGTCGTACCCAATTAAAGTATAACGGATATCACTTTTATCCTTTCGCGCCTTACTAAGATTGCCACGGTGCTTTGCTTTGGCAAACCCACACATGTACAATCGAAGTTATTGACGAGTACTTTTATTTTGGAAGGCATCTAAAACTTAATATTTTAGAGGGATTTATTGATCTCATGATTAATTTGATAATTTAAAATATGTCCACTACATATAGTTGTATACATATCTACATATATGTGTAATACTATTATCAAACTAAAACATAAGATAAATCATGCATCAAAATACATAATTAAACGTGACATGGTTTTAGCCCATACTAACGATTTTCTCAAGCCAATGAGAAAATCCTATGAGTCAACCTAAGGTAACTTCATAAGCACCTTCCTTTGGCTCCAATTTGTGAATGGCCTCCTCATCCCGGCACGAAGCTCCATCTTCATTGATCACCATCAATAAACTACACTATTTACAAGATATAGAATTCCTCGATTGACATTCGAGGGGAACAGAGGGGAGGGATTACATTTAGAATGAAATAGAGAAAGGCACGACACGCAGGTCGTATTATAAATTACAAACATCCACAAATCCTATCTAATAGGTCAAAGGGCTATAACCACGCACCATGCTCAAACAACACATAAAGCATGCATTAACATTTAATTAATTAAATTCTAAACATTTTAAATTTAATTCTAATTAAAACTGTAAAATAATTTTTGAAAAAATATCGTACGCTCGGGACATCACATGTCACGAACTAAAGCGACTAAGGCTCGAACCACCATGGTTCGAACCACAACCACTCGGCTGGACCATTGATGGGCCTAGGGTTCGTAACCCTAGCCCATGGCCGAGCCAAGCTCGAGCGGCGGCGGCGCTAGGGTTCCAAACCCTAGCCGCCTCGCACCATGTTTGTTTTTCATCGAGCCAACTTGCTCGAAACACCAAAATCCATGAGCCACAAGCCACGGTCCAACCATGGACGGTCCATGACGGTGACGGCTTGACCCATGCACGAGCCAGGGTCCGAAAAACCCTAGCCCAAGCGGCGGCCGAGTAGCTTTTGTGATTAGGGTTCAAAACCCTAGCCTCTTGGAAGTGGCGCGGCCCCATGCATGAGCCAAGGGTCCGAACCCTAGCTCACTTGCGGCGGCCCGAGGGTCAAGTCATGAGAAGGTCGAACCACCTTGAGCCATTTTGTGTATCGTATACAATTATTCGCCTATTATATCAAATACAATTTTTACGATGATTTTCAAAAAACTAAATATTTATTTCATATCATATATGAATTAAACAGTTTTAATAAGCATGCAATACAAATTCTAATATGATTAACACAATTTAATCACATAAATCCGATATGAGCCTTGAACCTGGCTCTGATACCACTGTAAGTAACCCCATGAGCATACAACGCAGCGGAATAAAATTTTGGGATTACTAACACCGGATCTATACATAGGGATTCATATCGGATTAGAGAATACATAAGAGTATCACCCTTGTAGCGTGTTTGAAGCAGAATCCACGGAGCAGCACCACGTCCTACGCCTTCTCCGAGTCAATAGCAAAACTCGATTGGTTTTGCCTCAACGGAATCCACACGATCAAATCGAGTGAAGGGATGGTTTAATAACAAGTTGCTAGACAAGTTACTAAACCGGAACAAGAAAGAACACTCGATTCTAAATCGAATGGCACGCCCAAAACCTCAAATTTTCCCTTCGGCTATGAAGAAAAGCCGAGAGCACTTTGTGGTTGGATGGAGGCCGTGTCTCTCCTTCTTTTAGGTTAGTATGATGGTTGTCTTACCATTAAACACCTTGCAATCATATTATATATGATTAATTAAAGGCTTTCTTAAAGCTTCATGGGCTTAAGCCCATGATTTAATTAATCCTTATGATTATTAATTAAGACTCCTCTTAATTATTTAATTCATCCCATGAATTTAATTTCTCTTCTCGATTTAATCTTTTGTGCGACCCGATAGGATCTCGTAATGTTGGCAGTGACATAAAATCTCATTTTATGTCGCAAGCATTGAGCGGTATCTAGCAACACATCGATGCTACCCAAATTACGAGAATGTCAATGACTCGACAATAACCTTTAGAACTTGTGATAATATTAATCATGTAACTTAATCCCTTTGTCCTTTGTGTTTAGATTGAACACGAGTCATGGAATAGTCATACTCGTATATTCAATCTTTATTTCTTGATCCCCAAGTAGAACTAGAATAAACGAATAAGCTCGATATCTCATATCGACTCATTCGAGCATGGCCATGCATTTTAGTTCTCACTTGATCAAGGGCCAAACACATCTCCTGTTATATAGGAGGGACAAATCCTATCTCGATCAGTCAACATCCCTCTACATAATTCGTAGTGTATCCAATAGTCGCCTTTATAGATTACCCTGTTACGGGTAACGTTTGACGATATCAAGATACATAACTCCTTATGTTGGGATCACTGATGATCACAAGTCGTAAGGATTGTATACATTATTATCACTATGAGAATTGCATATGACGATCATATAACTATCCATGTTGCATTCTCATGGTGGGTCTGTCCAGTACATCGTTCTCTAACATGTACCCATATGTTGATTTGATATCTCATATCAATGAACAATTCATCGATCAACATATACTAGTCTCTACGTATTATCATTATCCCTTTTCATGGTAATACTTGACTAGGGACATTTTTAAGAATAATACAATATTATTCTAAGGACATTAACATATATATTAATTCACAATGCACAGTTAAAAGAATAATATATAATAATGAATTGCCATTCATAAATCCACAAACATTGTATGTTTTAAACAATCATCTAATGACTTGTCTTAGGGCATATCCCAACACAAACGTCCTAGTGTATCGCCTTGGGGTGCTCCGGTCTTATTTGTTAAGAAGAAGGATGGGACAATGCGATTGTGCGATTGTGTATTGACTATCGACAATTGAACAAGGTAACAATAAAGAATAAATATCCTCTTCCTCGTATTGATGATTTGTTTGATCAGTTGCAGGGATCAAGGATTTATTCTAAGATTGATTTGAGGTCAGGATATCATCAAATACGTGTGAGGGAAGGAGATATACAGAAGACAGCATTCAGAACTCGTTATGGACATTATGAGTTTCTGGTAATGCCATTTGGTGTGACAAATGCTCCTACTGTCTTTATGAGTTTAATGAATCGGGTTTTCCAGGAATACCTTGATCGATTTGTCATTGTCAAAATCGATGATATACTAATCTATTCGCAGAGTGATGCGGAACATGTTCAACATTTGCATATGGTATTGCAATTGTTTAGGACACATCAATTGTATGCCAAACTCAGTAAGTGTGAGTTTTGGTTGACTAGTGTCGGCTTTTTGGGGCATGTAATTTCAGAAGAAGGTATATCAGTTGATCCAAAGAAAGTGGAAGCAGTGTTGAATTGGTCAGCACCTACTTCTGTGCCTGAGATTCGTAGTTTCTTAGGTTTGGCTGGATATTATAGACGGTTTGTTGAAGGATTTTCAGCGATTGCCAAACCATTGACACATTTGACACAGAAGGGAGTATCATTTCAATGGTCGGAGGCATGTGAGCGTAGTTTTCAAGAATTAAAACATCGATTGACTACAGCTCCAGTCTTGATCATTCCATCGGAACATGACAGGTTTGCCTTATATACTGATGCATCATTACTAGGTTTGGGTTGTGTATTGATGCAGGACAAACATGTAGTGGCTTATGCATCACGATAGTTGAAGCCACATGAAATAAGATATCCAGTGCATGATCTAGAATTAGCTGCCATTGTCTTTGCCTTAAAGATATGGTGACATTATTTATATGGTACGTCATTTACCATATATACAGATCATAAGAGTTTAAAATTTCTATTCACTCAAGCAGAGTTGAATATGAGGCAAAGGAGATGGATGGATCTGTTGAAAGATTATGATTGTGAGATTGAATATCATCCAGGAAAGGCTAATCTTACAGCAAATGCCTTGAGTCGAAAGGTACATCATACGGCTGATGAGATGATTCATTTATCCCCGTTGATGACTTCTTGTTGTACTTTAGGTTATGATTTTGATGTGGAAACAGTGCCAGTACGGGTATCAACATTGTTGGTTGAACCCGACATTTTTGAGAAAATCAGAACGGTACAAATGACTGATGATGAAGTACAACAGTGGAAAAAAAGGATAAATCAGGGACAAACATCTCAATTTGTACTTACACGTGATGGAACTTTAAAGTACAGAAACTGTTGGGTAGTACCTGCTTCATTAGGACTACGCCAAGAACTACTACAACGTGCTCATTGTAGTAGATACAGTATACATCCTGGAGGAAAGAAAATGTATCATGATTTACGTACCCAATTTTGGTGGAAACGTATGAAACAGGATGTGTTGAGTTTTGTGAAACGGTGTTTGATCTGTCAACAAGTGAAAGCGGAAAGACAGAGACCAGGAGGTGAATTACATAGTTTGGAAATTCCTCAGTGGAAATGGGAACATATCACGAAGGATTTTGTGACTCATTTGCCACGAACGTCTTCTGGTTGCGATGCTATTTGGGTGATCGTTGAGCGACTCACCAAAGTATCTCATTTTGTGCAATATTGTATGACATTCACATATCTAAGAATGACACAGTTGTACATTCAACATGTAGTGAGACTACATGGTATTCCAGTTTCCATTGTATCGGATAGGGATCCGAGATTTACTTCTCATTTTTGGGAAGGGTTACAAACAGCATTGGGAACTGCAGTGCGGTTGAGTACAGCATATCATCCTCAGACAGATGGACAAACAGAGCGTACGATACAGTCGCTTGAGGATATGTTGCGTGCCTGTGTATTAGAGTTTGATACCTCCTGGCAAGAGTCGTTGCCATTAGTGGAATTTTCTTATAACAACAGTTATCAGTCTAGTATACAGATGGCACCATTTGAGGCTTTGTATGGGCGACGATGTAGATCGCCATTGTATTGGGATGATGTGGATCAGTTTACTTTACATGGACCGGATATGATTCATGAAATGGAAGAGAAAGTGAAGTTAATTCGATTGAAACTGAAAGCTGTTCAGGACAGACAGGCTGCTTATGCCAATAAGCGACGCAGACCACTTGAATTTCAAGTTGGTGACCGTGTGTTCTTGAAAATCTCACATTTTAAAGGTGTAGTACGGTTTGCTAAGCGTGGAAAATTGTCTCCACGATATGTTGGTCCGTATGAGGTGTTGCAACGTATTGGTACGTTGGCATATCGATTGGCACTACCACCGGCCTTGAGTAGTATTCATGATGTCTTTCATGTGTCACTGTTGAGGAAGTATGAACCAGATCTGAGTCATGTATTACAGTTACCTGATGTACAGTTGGATACAGATGTGTCGTATGAGGAACGACCGATTATGATCTTGGATCGAGCTGAACGCAGGTTGCGTAATAAAGTGATTCCTATGGTTAAGGTACAGTGGGACAGACGGGGTGTCGAAGAGGCAACGTGGGAGACGGAGCATCATATGATGCAACGGTATCCGGATTTGTTTTCTGGTATGTTTCTATGTTATTTATCTGATGTTGTATATCTCATATGCATGTATTATGTTTGTATATGCAATTTCGAGGACGAAATTCAATGTGTGGCGGAGAATTGTAATGCCTCGATTTGTGTTATACATGTGTGATATGATTATGGTGTAATTATATCAATTGATAGTATGATAATGGGGGTTCGGGTGGAACCAAGAATGAATGAATACATGCTATATGACAAGGAATGAATCATGGTGTATAATGACTTAAATAATAACATATCAAGCCACATGAATTAGTAGGTATTTGAATATGCATGTGAATTGAATTTGAATTGGAGTTGCATTTGAATTTGAATTTCATTTCATGTACATGTTACTTAACATGTCATTAACTCCAAATGTTATGATAACAAATGATTTAGGGAACTAATGACTTTATATCAAGGTGATTTAGGGAGGAGAATCACATAGTTCTCATTTTACACCTACTAAAACACTACACAAGCTCCTCTCCATCTCTTTCAAGTTCTTGTTGGTTTGAGCTTGGGCTTCATTGTAAATTGAGCTAGGAGGGTGTGTGAAGTGAAATTGTACCATCTTGGTAAGGATTTCATGGTTTTACACTTGAATTATGTAATTGGTGTTGGTGTATGTGAAGGGGAATATCAATTATGTATGCTTAGAATCATAACTTGTTTCTTTGCCAAGAATTGGATTCTAGGATGTTAGAAACATGTTTATATGATACTAGGGAATGCATGAATCATGGTGGCATGTGAAATTATGGGTAGGAGAAGAAGTACCATGAAGATAAGCTCAAAATCGCCATTGTCACGATTTTTCTGATCGTGCCGATCGATCGGCATGTGGTCTCAATCGATCGCCGCGAACAGTAAAGTTTTAAGGCGGTTTGAGCATGAGGCGATCGATCGGTGAGTTTGAGGCGATCGATCGGTACATGTGGCGATCGATCGGTGATTTTGTTCGATCGATCGGTGAAGAGTGAACAGTTCAGCGATCGATCGAGAATCCGGGGCGATCGATCGGTGATGGCAGAATGTTGAAAAATGTTATATTTTTGTAGAATTTGATTTTAATGCCTATGATAACATGATATAGTGTTGGCATTGTTGTAGCATCATCTCAGGGGACGGGACAACGAGGCACTTAGCCAGTGACGCTTAATTTATCTCGTTTGTGCCGCAATACAAGTACGTGTTGACGTACGGAGTATAGATATTATGTGATGATGATGTTATGGTTTTGTTATCATATGATTTATGTTATCAGTGTGTCATATGATTGGTAGTGTCATGTGCATACATAGATTTCATATGATTGGGATGGATGCCTTGATAGATATGTGTATATGCTTTGGTAAGATCAGTGCCTTGATAGATATGCCTGGTGTGGTATATGCTTTGGCTGGGATCTTTGCCATGATAGATATACTACATATGCTTTGGCTTGAGAGATATACGCCTGGTTTGGGTATATGCTCTGGCTATTATCACAGATGAGTATGGTACTATGATATGTGCTTCTAATATGAAGATGTGATGTGGTTCCACTGACATATTGAGCTGAATAGGCATATCATATGGGGCTCGTGATAATAGGGTGATTGTTGAGACATGTCATGACATAGTGCATTTGTAGATGCATGATACAGAACATTCACGTTAGATGATTTATTGTGCTTTATCATTGATATTGATATTGTGTTTTGATATTGCACTGAGATAGCTGTTCTCTATACTCATTGTGTGAATGTTTCTGTAGGGACTCATAGACGTGGGGAGACGGGATGTGAGTCATTTTCCGCTGCGAGCTGAACCACTGCCTAGGAGTTATCTTGGATTAGGTTGTTACTTGTACATGTGATGTATAGTTGGTTAGGTTTTTATAACCTTGTAACAACTTAACTAGTTAGAAACTCTTAATCAGTGCATGTTTTTACTTAATTCAGACTCACGTATGTACGTTAATATAATACATAAATGGATTAAGTAACGAGGACCCCACACATCCCTTCCCATGTTGTAATCGATCCTGCAGGTAATGAATTCAACCAGCATTTAGCTTTGTCTCTCAATGAAAAAGGGAAGAGCCTTAACCTGATGGCGTCGTCGGAGACGCCATTATGCTTAAACGTGTCACAGATCTCCAAGAAGTTGGAGATGTGAGTGTTTGGATCGTCCGTGGCAGCTCCCCCAAACATTACAGAGTGCTGTATCATTAGAATAATTGCAGGCTTGATCTCGAAATTATTTGCCTAGATTGTCAGCCTAGTAATGCTGGATAAAGATCCATGAAACGCTGGTTGTGCAAAGTCCATCATCGATCTCGGGTTCTGTGCATCGTTATTGTCGGCCATTGCTCGAGCTTCTCGTAGTCTTCTAAGTAGAGTTCTCTCTATTTCAGGATCAAATGGCTCGAGAATGGGCTCCTCTCTTCTGAGCATGCACTAGAGGAATGGTTCCTGTACTGGATCAGACAAAAGGAGACACAACAAAAATACAAAATCAAAAACAAGAACAACTAACTAAAACGAAAAGGAAAAATAAAAACGAAATAATACAAATTGGCTAAATTACAATTAACTAATCTAGTATGATATTATACAGATTAGTCCCCGGCAACGGCGCCAAAAACTTGACCGCGATATTTTTAAACAAAAGATTTCAGAGTGTAACGCGATTCTATACCGCAAGTGCACGGTTGTCAAGTTTTAGTATAGTTAAATGAAAGTAAGGGTTGTCGAATCCACAGGGATTAACGTATAAGTACCAAATAAAACTAGTAAAATTATATGTAGCCTACGATTAAAAAGAGGGTAGGTTAAACTAATGCAACTCTAGAACTAAAGGACCCAAATAAAACAAGAATAGATAAAATAAATGGCTTCCGGATATGCAAAGGAATTTCGCTCAAGAAATTTATCTAGCTCTTTGTTCAACTATGTTATCTTCAAAGATTCGTTTGAATAGGCAATTACCAAACAATTGATTCTTAAGGTGAAAGGTTTTCGTTATTATTCAATACACTCTCTCGAGCTGTATAGAAACTAATATCAAATTAGAACAAGTAACTCTCGTTCACTTATTTACTAATCCGATATTGCATAAATCTTCAAAACCTCGTACTCTAAATCTCTCGATTCAAAGTGCTCACGTATGTGATTTTATCTCTCGATCTCAATCTTAAACATACATCATGAATTACTGTAGCGTATTATAATGTTATCTCTCGATCTCGGTTATAACTCACAAAATTCAATCAAAGTTAGCTAGGCTTTGATCTTAATAAGCATTTAATTTGTGAACAATAAGAAATCAATCCACTCAAACACATTCGCATCAATAAATCAAACACAATTATACTCAAACTCGATAAAATAAACTCAATTCAATTCAAAACAAATCAATAAGACGTTTAATTGTTTCTCAACCTCAAAAACATCCAATTAAAATGAAAATCAAATAAATCCGAGTTTAGAAATACGATAAATGCTGGAACGAATATGTGCGTTGCACCGTAATCTCTTCTCTTGCTCCTTCCTTGCACTCCGGAAACGGCTCGCTCAAGCTTGGACGAAGAACGGAGGAAGATGGCTTTTCCCCGGCTTCTTCTCGACGGCGGCTAGGGTTGTAGGGTGATGAAAATCGGCTCCTTTCCCTCTCTGGTATGATATGGAATGATATGGAAGAGATTTCCTTTTAAATCCACCGAGAATCAAGTTATTTTTGGAAGATAAGATTTTCAGAAAATCGCGTATCGATCGATCGAAAAGATTTTTTCGATCGATTGGTGCACTGTTCGCTTCAGCGTTTAAACTCTCTGCCTCGATCGATCGATCGAGATTTTTGTTTCGATCGATCGACACTTCGCTAAATTTGTTGCTGAAGTCTCTGCCCGGATCGATCGATCGATAAATAATCTCGATCGATCGGTGCCTTAAAAATCCGAATTCTTCATTTTTTCTCTTTTTCGCCTCGATTTCACCCGTTTTCTTCATTTTAGCTCATTTCTTCCATTTCCGACCTATTTTCCTGAAACAATCAAATAAATACCAAAAAGCGTAATTTCATCCAGGAAAAAGTACGAAAAACGGAAAGAAATTACAGCTAAAAACACTTAAAATCTAAGCCTATCAACTCCCCCAAACTTGGACTTGATCGTCCTCGAGCAAGCAATAAGCTCAAAAAGTAGAGTCAAACTTACTACTTTGAATGAATCATCTTTACAACTCAACGTAAAAGCTCAGCAATCCTACTTACACGTCAATAAGAGTCATTCAAAGTTCAACAGGAAGTGTTTTCTCCTAAGCTAAACAATACATCGCAACATCGGAACGTGCGTGTGTGCTATTGTCAAACATGAGTTATATACAAATCTTTTAAGATCAAACTGTGCCATAAAAACTCAAAGTCAAGATTACTTTAAAATACTCTACAAATCTACTATCCAGCACTTCTCCACTAATGTAATTATTCCCTAGACTTGGATAAGAAGGTCTTTGAAAGCTTATAGCGTTAGACCATTTTTTGTCGGCTCCAAAGAAAAGGTAGGATAAATGCAACGAAGAGAGTATAATAGAATCAGTTCAAAAAATTTCGCAAAAAATTTAGCTTCTCTTCAACGTTTCTAGCCTTGGCCACTTTGGGTCATTGAATGTTTTCAAGACTTTTCTCTACATCTTTTCTTATTGCTCATTCTTTTGTTCATTTTTGTTTTTCAAAATGAACTCATCTACATATAACAATTCAGTGCAATGAATGAGATTCATTATACTCTCTTAGGGACGGATAAATTTTTTCATTTAGGCTCAATCCAAGGTAGGTATAATGAGTTAGCCAAAAATGTCGAATGGGGGTCTAGTTATATGCAATGAATATACCATTCTTTTTCAATAAGGCTCAAGAGGGGACACTAAGGAATGATGTACACAAGGTAAACTTGAAAGGCACAAACGGTCCAAAGATCGCCTAAATCATCTCCAAGTCAAGTTCCTATTATAAAATTTCGCCTCAAAGTGCTTTCAAGTAAATTGTAGAGTTTTCTAAGATGCTCAAGACTAATCATAGTTAACACAACTTTTCACTTTATTCAATACATACTTCACTCAATCATGACTCAAAACGTGCTCAAACTATTCCTCAATTTTGACATAAGCTCAACAAAGGATATATACAAACAAGTTAAAAAATTTCATGACTCCTATCTAGATTGGGATTAATTTCATCATGTATTACCGTTGCAAATCCAACTCATCATATCTCAAGTATTGACTCATTTTCTAAAAAAAAAATATTTGTTGATAGTGCTCAAGGACGATTTAGTCTCATAAAAGTGCAGTCATGCAAGAAAAGAAACAAGACAAGAGGCAGAAATGCAAATGTGATGTCCCCGAAATAATTAACTGCAATTAAGGCATTAATTATGTTCATGTGTTTAATTATGTGGATAATTGATTTATGTGTTTAAATTAATTATCATGATGAAATGCTTAGTCATAGGCATGACCCGGGGGTTACGTTTCAAGGTGCAGGTTATGCATGATAGGAAATGGGGTTAACATGATTTAATTGTATTGATTGGGAATTATGAGGAAAACATGATTTAGTGGAAGTTTAATGCATCTTTGTAAATGCTTTTAAAATACCATGTTGGGGTATTTTATAATCATGTTAATTTGGGGTACAATTTTAATAACCTCACTATATTCCCCTTTTATCCCATTTTCCCTTAACTTCTTCCCCGCCACTCAAAAACCCCCAATTCTCTCCCAAAGCCCTAACCTCACCCCATTTTCGAAATCCCTCAAAGGAGGAAGGAGGAAACTCCACAAAACTTGTGTTTGTGTGATCTTTGTTAAGATTTGGAGTCTTCAAGAGGTATGGAACCCTTCCTAAAGTTTTTATGAAATTTGGATTTGAAATGGGATGATTTTGAAGTGATTTATGTGGGTTTGTTTGGGGTATGTGTTGTATGTTGTTGGGGTATGATTTCTGAAGTGTTTTATGTGGGTTTTAACAAGTTATGATGATGTTAGTGTGATTGGAAAGTTTGGGTTTGAATGGTATGGGATTGAACTTGGAAAATGTACAAAAATGGTGAAAAACCGCGACTCTGTGCGAGGCGATCGATCGCCTGAAAAGAGGCGACCGATCGCCATAGGGCAGTACCATTTTCGCAAGGGAGGCGATCGATCGCCTAAAATGAGGCGACCGATCGCCGAGAGGCAGTAGCCATTTCACGTTTAGGCGATCGATCGCCTAAAATTAAGCGATCGATCGCCGCAAGACAAAAGAGCGAGGAGATCGATCGCCTCAAGTAGCGATCGATCGCCGCTGTGTTAAACATGGCAAATGATGTTTTTTTCTTGAATTTTTGTTATTTGGCTATTGTTTAGCTTCTAATATCGATTTGTATGGTTGTGTAGAACCATCCCAGGTGCCAACAACATCGAGAAGATAGAGTTCTTCAATTTCTCCACTTTTGGAATTAAGGTACGTAAGAAGCGTACGGGCATCGGACGGTAACACACTCCTAACTCTGACTATGCATTGATTGCATAAGTATTTATGATGATGATTGTGATAAATAAGTTTAAGATGATGATGTTTGTGAAGATGATATGATAAGTAAGTTTATGATGATGATGTATGATGATGATGTTTATGATAAGTAAGTTTATGATGGTGATGCTATGATGATGATGTTTATGATAAGTAAGTTTATGATGATGTGATACGATGTTTATTATGTGGTAAGATGCCACAGGGTAAGATGCCCATATGGTAAGAGGCCATGCGATTTTATTATGTGGTAAGATGCCACGGGGTAAGATGCCATACAATGTTATTATGTGGTAAGATGCCACGGGGTAAGATGCCCATATGGTAAGAGGCCATACAATGTTATTATGTGGTGTAAGATGCCACGGGGTAAGATGCCCATATGGTAAGAGGACATACGATGTTATTACGTGGTAAGATGCCACACGATATTATGATATGGTAAGATGCCATACGATAGGGTAAGATGCCCACGTGGTAAGATACCACACAATGTTATGATACGGTAAGATGCCATACGATGGGGTAAGATGCCCATATGCACGAATGTGAATCAGGGTCAACAAAAAGAAACTGACGAATAAACCGCATGTTTACTTAACTATGATTTTGTACATTACTGTTATATTTATAAGATGACGATGCTCATATGATGATGATGCTATACGATGATGATGCTATATGATGATGATGTTATAAGATGATGATGCTATAAGATGATGTTATAAGATGATGATGTTTATAAGATGATGATGCTATAAGATGATGTTATAAGATGATGATGCTATAAGATGATGATGTTTATAAGATGATGGTGCTATAAGATGATGATGTTATAAGATGATGATGCTGTAAGATGATGATGTTTATAAGATGATGATGCCATAAGATGATGATGCTTATAAGATGATGATGCTATAAGATGATGATGCTTATATGATGATGATATTATAAGATGAAGATTTTAATCATTCACTCAAGAATTAATGATTATATGCATGGCTATGAAACAGGGACAACCAAAGAGGGTTAATGCAATTAACCAGGAAGTATATGTTACCAGTTATTTTCATGCATTTATTTATATACCATTGTCTTACGATGTTAAGTAACGATATACATGCTCATGATGGGTTGTTCCTGTAGGTACACCTTTGGACTAATGGACTAAGGGCCGGGTTGAGGCAGTGAGCTTTGAGAAGCATGGAAGAAGTTAGGATGCAAGAACTTTTGGATAGTATCTACTCTAGGAGTAGAATAATTCTATCGCCTTAACATTCATTTTGTGAATGTAATTATTTTAGCTTTTAAAATTTCATTCTCGGCCCATAATTTTACTAGCTCTAAGCTACAACTGAAACCCTAAGACGTTATAAATGCATGTTTAGTCCCTAATAGGTGATTAAGACGATGTCAAGGTAGGAAGACCCTACATTAGTGGTATCAGAACAGTGGTTAGATAACTCGGGAATGAGTGAAGGGTAGCCTTAGCAATAAGTTGGCTAGGTGCTTACTTTTAAACATGTTTTGTGCATAAGTTGCATATGAAGTATATGATGTGGTGCTAACATGTTTCGCTTCTCTAACGATGTATTATGTGAACTGCTTTTGGATCTTGTTGTTAACCCTTGTGTTGCAGTATGGCAGCAAATGTCAACAAGTTTTGTGGGAAGGCACCACATATGTACTTCTCCGTCGCCCACACCTCTTGTAGTCTCGACCCCCGCTGGAAGAAGTTTGATAACTGATCAGATTGGTTAAGACGGCCTCATTTATTTTGAGGATAACTAACTGAGGACAGACTTGATTGTTCTGGGAATGTCAGTTTGTAGGCATTGATGTTCTGAACAGGTATCAGGCAGTTGTGGACTGCAGACAAGGGCTGTCCGATTCAGGTCTGATATGGGAGTCCGATGGACATTCTATGGGGATGATTTCCGTTCAAGGATTCCGTTAATATCTGTTGTCAAGATGGCACAGTTATTGGAACGAGACCACAAAGGATATTTCAACTATACTATGGTTATTACTGAAAGAGGAAGGAGTTAAAGGTTGAGGATGTGCCCGTAGTGGCGGTGTTTCCTGATGCATTTCCGGAAGAGATTCCCAGATTCCCACCGACGAGAGAGGTCGAGTTTGGGATTAAGTTACTACCAGGGACGCCTACCATTTCTCGTGCCCGTATAGGATGGCACCAGCGGAGTTAAGGGAATTAAAGGTTCAGTTGCAAGAGCTCCTTGGCAAGGACTATATACACCCTAGCATATCGCCTTGGGATGCACCAGTCCTATTTGTCGAAAAGAAAGATGGTTCATTGCGGTTGTGCACCGATTTCAGACAACTGAACAAAGCCATAGTGAAGAATAAGTATCCGCTTCCGGGGATCGACGATTTGTTTGATCAGCTGCGGAGTACGAGGCTCTACAGTAAGATCGATCTGAGATCGGGGATCATCAGATTCGAGTTTGAGAGGACGATGTACAGAAGACAGCTTCCAGGACCTTATGTGGGCACTACGGATTCTTAGTCATGCCCTTTGGGGTGACGGATGCCCCAACTATTTTATGAGCCTGATGAACAGGGTGATCCAACCATGTTTGGATCAGTTCGTCATAGTTTCCATTGACGATGTACTTATTTACTCTCGAACTGAAGAGGAACATGTAAAGCACTTGAGAACAGTACTCCAGATCCTTAGGGATCATCAGTTGTATGCAAAGCTCAGTAAGTACGAGTTCTGGTCGAGCAGTAGTATTCTTGGATCATGTTATATCAAGATCGCTAAGCCGCTGGCACGGTTGACTCAGGAAGGAGTCCCATTCTTTTGGTCCGAAGCTTGTGAGAAAAGCTTCCAAGGATTGAAGCGTCGTCTGACGACAGTGCCAGGGTTGGTGATTCCTTCTGAAGACAAGAGGTTGCCTTATACACGAATACATCACTTCAAGGTTTGGGCTATGTGTTGATGCGAGATAAGCTTGTGCTGGCTTATGCATCGAGGCGGTTGAAAACACATGAGGCTAAGTACCCAGTCCACGACTTGGAGATGGCAGCCATTATGTTTGCCTTGGAATTTGGAGGCATTACTTGGATGGTACGTCGTTTACCATCTACACGGACCATAAGGGCCTGAAGTTTTATTCACACAGGCTGAATTGAATATGCGACAAAGAAGATGAATGGACTTACTCAAGGATTTTGACTGTAAGATTGAGTACCATCCTGGTAAAGCAACTTAATAGCAGGCACCTTAAGTCGGAAGTGAAAAGTACTGCTGAGGACACTATGTGTTTATCAGCGATGATGACTTCTTATTGCCGTCCGGGCTATGATATTGATGTGGACACATCGCCGGTGCGAGTGTCGATCTTGTTGGCCGAGCCAGACATATTTGAGGTTATCAGGAAAGCCAGAGGTCGGATGATGAGGTTCAAGGATGGTCATCTATAGTACTTCAAGGACGGCCATCAAAGTTCAGAGTGGCAGAAGATGATTCATTGAGATTGGGCCACCGATGGGTAGTCCCAGATACACCAGAGTTGCGTAAGGGAATGTTGGAGCGAGCCACAGTAGTCGGTTCACTATCCACCCAGGAGGAAGGAAGATGTACAGGGACTTAGGTGGTTAATTCTGGTGGAGACGTATGAAGCGTGATGTTATGGCCTTGTCAAAAGATGTTTGATCTGCCAGCAGGTAAAGGCAGAAAGGCAGAGGCCTTATGGCGAGCTGAAGAGCTCGGAAGTACCCCCCCAATGGAAGTGGGAGCATGTATTTATGGACTTTGTAACCCACTTGCCAAGAGCGGCCTCTGGATTCGATACGATCTGGTGATCGTGGATAGGCTGACGAAGTAGCTCACTTCATCCTTTGTCATGTGTCTTTCACATACCTAAGGATGGCCAATTACATGTGCGGGATGTAGTGAGGTTGCATAGAGTTCCAGTCTCGATTGTGTCTGACAGAGACCCACGGTTTACTTCACATTTTGGGGAGGGTCTCCAGACGGCTTTAGGCACCGAGGTGAGACTGAGTACGGCCTATCACCCTCAGTCAGACGGCCAGACAGAGCGTACCCTTCAGACGCTCGAGGACATGTTGAGGGCATATGTTTTGGAGTTTGATCTCCGTGGCAAGATTCAGTGCCAATGATGGAGTCCTCCTATAATAACAACTATCTGGCGAGCATTCAAATGGCCCCTTTTGAAGCTCTTTACGGACGACGATGTAGGTCACCGCTGTATTGGGAAGACTTGACTAGTAAAGCGGTCGGATGACCGGATATGATTAAGGATATGTAAGACATAAGGATATGTAAGACAAGATTAAGTTGATACGCCAAAAGATGAAGGTGACCCAGGATAGGCAAGCAGCCTATGCCAACAAGCGGCGATGACCGCTAGAATTCCAAGTAGAAGACAGGGTCTTCTTGAAAATCTCACCCTCCAGAGGTGTAGTTCGTTTTGGTATGCGGGGAAGTTATCTCCGAGATATGTCGGACAGTATGAGGTATTGCAGCGTATCGGTACATTAGCCTATCGTCTGGCTCTACCGCCATCTTTATCTGGCATACACGATGTTTTCCACGTCTCTATGTTAAGGAAGTATGAGCCAGACCCGTCTCATGTCTTACAGCCTACTGAAGTGCAGTTAGACTCAGATGTGTCCTACGTTGAACGACCAATCAGAATTCTGGATCGAGAGGATCGCAGACTACGAAGTAAAGTTATACCGATGGTCAAAGTTCAGTGGGATCGTCGGGGTGTCGAGGAGGCTACGTGGGAGACGGAACGGCATATGGTACAGCACTACCCGGAACTATTCTCTGGTATGTAATTTATTTTTAGTTTCTTTTGGGGCAAGTGCATGCGATTTCGAGGACGAAATCTTATAAGTAGGGGAGTAATGTGATGTCCCCGAAATAATTAACTGCAATTAAGGCATTAATTATGTTCATGTGTTTAATTATGTGGATAATTGATTTATGTGTTTAAATTAATTATCATGATGAAATGCTTAGTCACATGATAGGCATGACCCGGGGGTTACGTTTCAAGGTGCATGTTATGCATGATAGGAAATGGGGTTAACATGATTTAATTGTATTGATTGGGAATTATGAGGAAAACATGATTTAGTGGAAGTTTAATGCATCTTTGTAAATGCTTTTAAAATACCATGTTGGGGTATTTTATACATCATGTTAATTTGGGGTACAATTTTAATAACCCCACTATATTCCCCTTTTATCCCATTTTCCCTTAACTTCTTCCCCACCACTCAAAAAACCCCAATTCTCTCCCAAAGCCCTAACCTCACCCCATTTTCGAAATCCCTCAAAGGAGGAAGGAGGAAACTCCACAAAACTTGTGTTTGTGTGATCTTTGTTAAGATTTGGAGTCTTCAAGAGGTATGGAACCCTTCCTAAAGTTTTTATGAAGTTTGGATTTGAAATGGGATGATTTTGAAGTGATATATGTGGGTTTGTTTGGGGTATGTGTTGTATGTTGTTGGGGTATGATTTTTGAAGTGTTTTATGTGGGTTTTAACAAGTTATGATGATGTTAGTGTGATTGGAAAGTTTGGGTTTGAATGGTATGGGATTGAACTTGGAAAATCTACAAAAATGGTGAAAAACCGCGACTCTGTGCGAGGCGATCGATCGCCTGAAAAGAGGCGACCGATCGCCATAGGGCAGTACCATTTTCGCAAGGGAGGCGATCGATCGCCTAAAATGAGGCGACCGGTCGCCGAGAGGCAGTAGCCATTTCACGTGTTAGGCGATCGATCGCCTAAAATTAAGCGATCGATCGCCGCAAGACAAAAGAGCGAGGAGATCGATCGCCTCAAGTAGCGATCGATCGCCGCTGTGTTAAACATGGCAAATGATGTTTTTTTGTTGAATTTTTGGTATTTGGCTATTGTTTAGCTTCTAATATCGATTTGTATGGTTGTGTAGAACAATCCCAGGTGCCAACAACATCGAGAAGATAGAGTTCTTCAATTTCTCCACTTTTGGAATTAAGGTACGTAAGAAGCGTACAGGCATCGGACGGTAACACACTCCTAACTCTGACTATGCATTGATTGCATAAGTATTTATGATGATGATGTTTATGATGATGATTGGGATAAATAAGTTTAAGATGATGATGTTTGTGAAGATGATATGATAAGTAAGTTTATGATGATGATGTATGATGATGATGTTTATGATAAGTAAGTTTATGATGATGATGTTATGATGATGATGTTTATGATAAGTAAGTTTATGATGATGTGATACGATGTTTATTATGTGGTAAGATGCCATAGGGTAAGATGCCCATATGGTAAGAGGCCATGCGATTTTATTATGTGGTAAGATGCCACGGGGTAAGATGCCCATAAGGTAAGATGCCATACAATGTTATTATGTGGTAAGATGCCACGGGGTAAGATGCCCATATGGTAAGAGGCCATACAATGTTATTATGTGGTGTAAGATGCCACGGGGTAAGATGCCCATATGGTAAGAGGCCATACGATGTTATTACGTGGTAAGATGCCACACAATATTATGATATGATAAGATGCCATACGATAGGGTAAGATGCCAACGTGGTAAGATACCACACAATGTTATGATACGGTAAGATGCCATACGATGGGGTAAGATGCCCATATGCACGAATGTGAATCAGGGTCAACAAAAAGAAACTGACGAATAAACCGCATGTTTACTTAACTATGATTTTGTACATTACTGTTATATTTATAAGATGACGATGCTCATATGATGATGATGCTATACGATGATGATGCTATATGATGATGATGTTATAAGATGATGATGCTATAAGATGATGTTATAAGATGATGATGTTTATAAGATGATGATGCTATAAGATGATGTTATAAGATGATGATGCTATAAGATGATGATGTTTATAAGATGATGGTGCTATAAGATGATGATGTTATAAGATGATGATGCTATAAGATGATGATGTTTATAAGATGATGATGCCATAAGATGATGATGCTTATAAGATGATGATGCTATAAGATGATGATGCTTATATGATGATGATATTATAAGATGATGATTTTAATCATTCACTCAAGAATTAATGATTATATGCATGGCTATGAAACAGGGACAACCAAAGAGGGTTAATGCAATTAACCAGGAAGTATATGTTACCAATTATTTTCATGCATTTATTTATATGCCATTGTCTTACGATGTTATGTAACGATATACATGCTCATGATGGGTTGTTCCTGTAGGTACACCTTTGGACTAATGGACTAAGGGCCGGGTTGAGGCAGTGAGCTTTGAGAAGCATGGAAGAAGTTAGGATGCAAGAACTTTTGGATAGTATCTACTCTAGGAGTAGAATAATTCTATCGCCTTAACATTCATTTTGTGAATGTAATTATTTTAGCTTTTAAAATTTCATTCTCGGCCCATAATTTTACTAGCTCTAAGCTACAACTGAAACCCTAAGACGTTATAAATGCATGTTTAGTCCCTAATAGGTGATTAAGACGATGTCAAGGTAGGAAGACCCTACAGCAAAAGCAACAAAAATACTAAAAATATTAACAAAACCCCCCCCCAAACTTAAAATGTGCATTGCCCTCAATGTACAAGACAAATAAGCGTAAAGGAAAAACACATACCATGATGACGATCGTCACTGATCGTCGTCCTCATCATGCTCCGGAGGGGGAACTGGGTAGTACGGCACAGCACACACGGATTCATTCTTGGAACATCTAAAAACAAATTAAAAACAACCAAACTAAAATGAAGAACTAAAACAAAAACTCGAGGAAGGAAAAGAAAGTTCTTAATTTATAGTCCCAAGCTGGACTGCCACCTCCTCGTCTGTTAACTTGATTGAGCCTTTGGATTCTTCACAGAATCACTCGGGAGCGTACCTTGTGTCCTTCCAGAAATCAATGTGGCCAGTTGCCCTATCTGCACTTCCAGGTTCTTAATCGATGCATCATGTATGTTGATGCATGATTTATCTTATATTTTAGATTGATAATTGTATTACACATATATGTAGATATGTATACAACTATATGTAGTGGACATATTTTAAATTATCAAACTAATCATGAGATCAATAAATCCCTCGAAAAATTAAGTTTTAGATGCCTTCCAAAATTAAAAGTACTCGTCAAAAACTTCGATTGTACATGTGTGGGTTTGCCAAAGCAAAGCACCGTGGCAATCTTAGTAAGGCGCGAAAGGATAAAAGTGATATCCGTTATACTTTAAATTGGGTACGACTTAACTATGTTATCTCAATAGGATTGGGAAGCTAGAGGCATGGGTTGGATAATAATTCATTTGATGGATTGAACAAAGTGTTGTTCGTCCAACTATCCAAGAATTACATGTGATGTAATTGACAAAGCATTGTCTACCTAAATAACCGAGTCTTGGGCGATTAGCCAAAGCTAACTCAAGATTAGGCGAAATATGGATCTTGGCCCACTAAAGGTTTCGAGGGTTGATATTTTTTTTAACAAAATAGTGGGAGTATCATTTAATATAAGACCATGTTAAATGATTAAATCATAAACTTATTTTGCATATTTATATTGTAGATATCCATGGCAACTAACAACGTAACAAGCACTTTATCACTGCGATCGGTCCTTGAGAAGGACAAATTAAATGGGACAAATTTCCTAGACTGGCATAGGAACTTGAGGATAGTCCTCAAACAAGAAAAGAAACAATATGTCCTAGAGGAACCCTTACCCACTGAGGAACCTCCCCTAACGGCTACAAGAGCCTAAAAAGATGCTTACAAGAGCATCAAAGTGACGCACTTGATGTTGGATGCCTTATGCTTGCCACCATGAACTCTGAGCTTCAGAAACAACATGAGGAAATGGAGGCGTTTGCTATGATCGAGCACCTTAAGCAACTGTACCAACAACAAGCAAGACAAGAGAGGTATGACGTCTCTAAGGCGTTATTCCAGTGTAGAATGGTGGAAGGAAGTCTGGTTGGTACTCATGTACTCAAGATGATTGGGTATATTGATAATCTGGAGAAGCTGGATTTTCCTTTGGACCAAGAGTTGGCCACTGACGTGATCTTGCAATCGTTGCCTGAAAGCTTCAGTGAATTTGTCTTAAATTACAATATGATTGAAACTGAGAAGACACTACCACAATTACTTGGCATGCTTAGAACTTTTAAAGAAAATAGCAAGAAGTCTAAACCTACAAATGTTCTTATTGTGAATAAGAACAAAGGAAAGACTAAAGCTAAGAACTTCAAGAAGAACAAGAATGTCTTTGTTAAATCTAAACCAAAGTCATCTGCACTGAAACCAAAGGGAGGGATAGCGAAGGAAGGGAACTGTTTCCATTGCGGTGAGACCGGCCATTGGAAAAGAAACTGCAAGTATTCTGGAGGATCTAAAGAAAGGAAGTGTTTTTGTTATAGAAGTCAATTTATCTACTTCTTCATCATGGGTATTAGATACTGGATGTGGATCTCACATTTGTGTAAATGTGCAGGACCTCAAAAAGAGTAGATTGTTGGCGAAAGGCGAAGTTGATCTCCGAGTTGGAAATGGAGCAAGATTTGCTGCATTAGCTATAGGGGATTATTATTTATCTTTGCCTTCTGGTTTATCGTTGATTTTAAAAGACTGTTATTTTGTGCCATCCATTACCAAAAACATAATTTTTATTACTTGTTTAGACAAGTGTGGGTTTTCATTTATAATAAAGGACAACTGTTGAAAAGGTAAATGTTTTATTGGGACTAATACATAGTGATGTATGTGGACCAATAAGTACACAAGCTAGAGGTGGTTTTCAATACTTCGTTACATTTACTGATGACATCAGTAGATATGGGTATGTGCCTAATGAAGCATAAGCATGAAACCTTTGAAAAGTTCAAAGATTTCAAGAATGAAGTACAAAACCAACTTGGCAAAAGTATCAAAATCCTTCGATCAGATCGAGGAGGTGAATACTTAAGCCAAGAGTTTCATGACTATCTAAAGGAGTGTGGGATAGTCCCACAACTCACTCCTCCGTATACTCCACAATGGAATGGTGTATCCGAGAGGAGAAATCGAACCTTGTTAGACATGGTTAGATCAATGATGAGTCATGCAGATCTTCCGATATCGTTTTGGGGACACGCTCTAGAAACAACGATTTTCTTACTGAACCGTGTTCCATCTAAATCAGTGGAAAAGACACCATATGAGATATGGACTGGGAAGCGTCCTAGTATGTCTTTTATGAAGATTTGGGGTTGTGAGGCTTTCGTTAGACGTCACGCCACTAACAAACTTGGACCCAAATCTGATAAGTGTTTATTTGTGGGGTATCCTAAGGAAACGAAAGGATACTATTTCTATTATCCCACCGAGAACAAAGTAGTTGTTGCTCGGACTAGTGTATTTCTTGAAAGAGAATTTATTTCTAGAAAAACTAGTGGGAGAAAAATAGAACTTAGTGAAGTTCAACCACAAGAAAACACTGAACCTGAGATTGAGATGGAAACAGAGCAGGCACCACAAGCTGTTGTGGAAGAAGTACCTGCTCAAGAGACACAAGCCCAGCGTAGGTCTGTAAGAGAACACCGGGAGCCACAGAGATATGGATTTCTTGTGACTCAACAAGGTGACTTACTACTTATTGATGAGGATGAGCCGTCATCTTATCAACAAGCTATAATGGGCACTGATTCTGAGAAATGGCAAGAGGCCATGAAATCTGAGATGGAATCCATGTATGCAAACCAAGTATGGACTTTGGTTGATCAACCTGAAGGGGTACGACCCATAGGGTGCAAATGGATTTTCAAGAAAAAGACCGATATGGATGGTAATGTACAAACCTATAAAGGTCGGCTGGTTGCAAAAGGATTCAAACAAATTCATGGTATTGACTATGATGAAACCTTTTCACCAGTGGCCATGGTTAAATCCATAAGGATCTTACTTGCAATAGCTGCATTTCATGATTATGAAATCTGGCAGATGGATGTCAAAACAGCTTTCCTTAATGGAAATCTGCTCGAGGATGTGTACATGACACAGCCCGAGGGTTTTGTCGATCCAAAGGATGCTGGAAAGATATGCAAGCTACAACGATCCATTTATGGATTGAAGCAAGCTTCTCGGAGTTGGAATCTTCGTTTTGATGATGCAATCAAAGAGTTTGGTTTTATCAAAAACGTAGATGAACCTTGTGTCTACAAGAAGGTCAGTGGGAGCATAATCATTTTCCTAGTGTTGTATGTAGATGACATACTTCTCATTGGGAATGATATCCCTGCCTTACAATCTGTAAAGATTTGGCTAGGGAACTGCTTTTCGATGAAAGACTTGGGAGAAGCCACCTATGTATTAGGAATCAAGCTCTATAGAGATAGATCAAGAAGGCTTCTCGGCCTAAGTCAAAGTACATACATAGACAAAGTGCTTAAAAGGTTTAGCATGCAAGAATCAAAGAAAGGATTCGTGCCTATGACACATGGTATATATCTCTCGAAGGAACAATGTCCTTCAATACCAGATGAGAGACAACGCATGAGTAAGATTCCATATGCGTCAGCTATTGGATCTATCATGTGTGCCACGATATGTACTCGTCCCGATGTATCGTATGCTTTGATCATGACGAGCAGATATCAGGTTGATCCAGGTGAAGGTCACTGGATTGCTGTCAAGAACATCCTGAAGTACTTGAGAAGGACTAAGGATACATTCTTGATATATGGAGGTGAGGAAGATCTCAATGTAATGGGTTACACTGATGCAAGCTTCCAAACCGACAAAGATGATTTTCGATCGCAATCTGGATATGTGTATTGCCTAAATGGAGGTGCTGTGAGCTGGAAGAGTTCAAAGCAAGAAGCAGTAGCCGATTCTACAACGGAAGCTGAGTATATTGCAGCCTCGGATGCAGCAAAGGAAGCTGTTTGGATTAGGAAGTTCATTTCTGAACTTGGAGTGGTGCCTGTAAGTAATCCAATGAGCATACAACGCAGCGGAATAAAAATTTATGGATTACTAACACCGGATCTATACATAGGGATTCATATCGGATAAAGGAACATAAGAGTCTCACCCTTGTAGCGTGTTTGAAGCAGAATCCTCGTTGTAGCACCACGAGTCACAAACGAAAGTTTGCACCTTCGTCTCTACGGTACCCACACGATCAAATCGAAAGGGATGTTCAAGAACAAGTTGCTAGACTTATTCTTGAACCAAAACTAAACTCTCGGTTCAAAACCGATCAACGACGGACAATCAAGATGAACACCACACGGCGGCGCGGCGGCGGTGATGTTCGGCTCTTGAGAGGCGGCCGAGAGGAGAGTATGTAGTCTAGGGTTTTTGATATCAAGTTATGATATGAAAAGTATGATTAACCATTAATCAAAACCTTGTATTTATATTATAAGGCTTTTAATTAAGGTTCAAGACTTTCTTAAAGTCTTATGGGCCCAAACCCATGATTTAATTAAAACCGTTTAATCACTTAATTAAGACTCTTCTTAATTAATTAATTCATCCAATGAATTTAATTTCCCTTCTCGATTTAATCTTTTGTGCGACCCGATAGGTTCTTGTAATGTTGGCAGTGACATAAAATCTCATTTTACGTTACAAGCAAAGAGCGGTGTCTAGCAGCACATCAAGGCTCCCCAAATTACAAGAATGTCAATGACTCGACATAACCTTTAGAACTTGTGATAATATTAACCATGTAACTTAATCCCTTTATCCTTTGTGTTTAGATTGAACACGAGTCATGGAATAGTCATACTCGTATATTCAATCTCTATTCTTGATCCCCAAGTAGAACTAATAAACGAATAAGCTCGATATCTCATATCGACTCAGTCGAGCATGGCCATGCATTTTAGTTCTCACTTGATCAAGGGCCTAACACATCTCCTGTTATATAGGAGGGACAAATCCTATCTCGATCAGTCAACATCCCTCTACATAATTCGTAGTGTATCCAATAGTCGCCTTTATAGAATACCCTGTTACGGGTAACGTTTAACGATATCAAGATACATAACTCCTTATGTTGGGATCTCTGATGATCACAAGTCGTAAGGATTACATACATTATTATCACTATGAGAATTGCATATGATGATCATATAACTATCCATGTTGCATTCTCATGGTGGGTCTGTCCAGTACATCGTTCTCTAACATGTACCCATATGTTGATTTGATATCTCATATCAATGAACAATTCATCGATCAACACATACTAGTCTCTACGTATTATCATTATCCCTATTCATGATAATACTTGACTAGGGACATCTTTACGAATAATACAATATTATTCTAGGGACATTAACATATATATTAATTCACATTGCACAGTTAAAAGAATAATATATAATAATGAATTGCCATTCATAAAATCATAAACATTGTATGTCAAAACAATCATCTAATGATTTGTCTTAGGGCATATCCCAACAAATCTCCCACTTGCACTAAGACCACTCAGACATATACCTAATGCCTAGAGATCTAGTATGACGATCATGCTTCTGCTGTGACAGTGGCTTCGTCAATGGGTCAGATACATTATCATCTGTTGGTACTTTGCATATTTTAACATCTCCCCTTTCAACGATTTCTCGAATGAAATGGAAACGCCTAAGTATGTGCTTGGATCTTTGGTGAGATCTTGGTTCCTTAGCCAATGCGATCGCTCCATTGTTGTCACAATAGAGTTCTATCGGATCTTTAATGCTAGGCACCACTCCAAGTTCGGAAATGAACTTCCTCATCCAAACAGCTTCCTTTGCTGCATCCGAGGCAGCAATATACTCAGATTCCGTTGTAGAATCGGCTACTGTTTCTTGCTTTAAACTCTTCCTGCTCACAGCACCTCCATTTAGGCAATACACATATCCAGATTGCGATCGAAAATCATCTTTGTCGGTTTGGAAGCTTGCATCAGTGTAACCCATTACATTGAACTCTTCCTCACCTCCATAAATCAAGAATGTATCATTAGTCCTTCTCAAGTACTTCAGGATGTTCTTGACAGCAATCCAGTGACTTCACCTGGATCAACTTGATATCTGCTCGTCATGCTCAAAGCATACGATACATCGGGACGAGTACACATCATGGCATACATGATAGATCCAATAGCTGACGCATATGGAATCTTACTCATGCGTTGTCTCTCATCTGGTGTTGAAGGACACTGTTCCTTCGAGAGATATATACCATGTGTCATAGGCACGAATCCTTTCTTTGATTCTTGCATGCTAAACCTTTTAAGCACCTTGTCTATGTATGTACTTTGACTTAGACCAAGAAGCCTTCTCGATCTATCTCTATAGATCTTGATTCCTAATACATAGGTGGCTTCTCCCAAGTCTTTCATCGAAAAGCAATTCCTTAGCCAAATCATTACAGATTGTAAGGCAGGATATCATTCCCAATGAGAAGTATGTCATCTACATACAACACTAGGAAAATGATTACGCTCCCACTGACTTTCTTGTAGACACAAGGTTCATCTTCGTTTTTGATAAAACCAAACTCTTTGATTGCATCATCAAAACGAAGATTCCAACTCCGAGAAGCTTGCTTCAATCCATAAATGGATCGTTGTAGCTTGCATATCTTTCCAGCATCCTTTGGATCGACAAAACCCTCGGGCTGTGTCATGTACACATCCTCGAGCAGATTTCCATTAAGGAAAGCTGTTTTGACATCCATCTGCCAGATTTCATAATCATGAAATGCAGCTATTGCAAGTAAGATCCTTATG
Organism: Haberlea rhodopensis; assembly: GCA_907163345.1. Taxonomy (NCBI): domain Eukaryota; kingdom Viridiplantae; phylum Streptophyta; class Magnoliopsida; order Lamiales; family Gesneriaceae; genus Haberlea; species Haberlea rhodopensis. The sequence goes on along the minus strand of CAJQUN010000470.1, from coordinate 196,949 downwards.
GATTTAACCATGGCCAGTTGTGAAAAGGTTTCATCATAGTCAATACCATGAATTTGTTTGAATCCTTTTGCAACCAGCCGACCTTTATAGGTTTGTACGTTACCATCCATATCGGTCTTTTTCTTGAAAATCCATTTGCACCCTATGGGTCGTACCCCTTCAGGTGGATCAACCAAAGTCCATACTTGGTTTGCATACATGGATTCCATCTCAGATTTCATGGCCTCTTGCCATTGCTCAGAATCATTGCCCATTATAGCTTATAAGATGACGGCTCATCCTCATCAATAAGTAGTAAGTCACCTTGTTGAGTCACAAGAAATCCATATCTTTGTGGCTCCCGGTGTTCTCTTACAGACCTACGCTGGGCTTGTGTCTCTTGAGCAGGTACTTCTTCCACAACAGTTTGCGGTGCCTGCTCTGTTTCCATCTCAATCTCAGGTTCAGTGTTTTCTTGTGGTTGAACTTCACTAAGTTCTATTTTTCTCCCACTAGTTTTTCTAGAAATAAATTCTCTTTCAAGAAATATACCAGTCCGAGCAACAACTACTTTGTTCTCGGTGGGATAATAGAAATAGTATCCTTTTGCTTCCTTAGGATACCCCACAGATAAACACTTATCAGATTTGGGTCCAAGTTTGTTAGTGGCGTGACGTCTAACGAAAGCCTCACAACCCCAAATCTTCATAAAAGACATACTAGGACGCTTCCCAGTCCATATCTCATATGGTGTCTTTTCCACTGATTTAGATGGAACACGGTTCAGTAAGAAAATCGCTGTTTCTAGAGCGTGTCCCCAAAACGATATCGGAAGATCTGCATGACTCATCATTGATCTAACCATGTCTAACAAGGTTCGATTTCTCCTCTCGGATACACCATTCCATTGTGGAGTATACGGAGGAGTGAGTTGTGGGACTATCCCACACTCCTTTAGACAGTCATCAAACTCTTGGCTTAAGTATTCACCTCCTCGATCTGATCTAAGGATTTTGATACTTTTGCCAAGTTGGTTTTGTACTTCATTCTTGAAATCTTTGAACTTTTCAAAGGTTTCATGCTTATGCTTCATTAGGTACACATACCCATATCTACTGAGGTCATCAGTAAATGTAACAAAGTATTGAAAACCACCTCTAGCTTGTGTACTTATTGGTCCACATACATCACTATGTATTAGTCCCAATAAAACATTTGCCCTTTCAACATGTCCCTTGAAAGGGGCTTTAGTCATCTTGCCCATTAAACAAGATTCGCATGTTTCATATGATTCAAAATCAAATGAATCTAATACTCCATCCTTATGAAGTTTAGATATGCGGTTTCTCGTTTATGTGGCCCAAGCGACAGTGCCAGAGATAAGTTGGATTACAATCATTATTTTTAATCCTTTTAGTATTTATGTTATAGATAGGCATATCAAGATTTAATACATAAAGACCATTCACCATTTGTGCACTAGCATAAAACATATCAATTAAATAAATAGAACAACAGTTGTCCTTTATTATAAATGAAAAACCATACTTGTCTAAACAAGAAATAGAAATTATGTTTTTAGTAATAGATGGCACAAAATAACAGTCTTTTAAAATCAACGATAAACCAGAAGGTAAAGCTAAACAATAATCTCCTATAGCTAATGCAGCAACTCTTGCTCCATTTCCAACTCGGAGATCAACTTCACCTTTTGCCAACGTCCTACTCCTTTTTAGATCCTGCACATTTACACAAATGTGAGATCAACATCCAGTATGTGATATCCCCGAAATGATTATGTGTTATTTTAACATTAATCATTGTTGTGTAAATTATGGTATTAATTCTTGTGATGAATTAATAATATTGGGAAGTGCATGTGAGGGTGCATGTGTTACATGTTGGGATTTTGGGGGTTGTGGCATGTTTATTTTGGGGCGTGTGTTAATCGTTTTGGTAAAGTATATTTTTAAATGGGAATTGAAGTATTTTAATGAGAAAATACTATAAAATATCATGTGAGGATATTTTAATACATCGTGCGAAATACCGGGACCAAAACATAACACATCACATAAACCCACCACAAACCACCCCCCCTTGACCCATACCCTGCTGCCAGCTGCAGCTTGCCCATACCTTTTCCCTTACCTCTCACTCCACCTTGTCATAGCTGGAACACCACCAATTCTCTCCCACTTTTCGTCCAACACCTGATAAGAGAGAAAAGAAGGAGTTCAACCATTTTTGTTGCCTGGAAGCTTGCAAAAATCGGAGCCAAAAAGGGGTGAGAAACCATTTCTGGGTTTGAAATTTTGTTGATTTAGTTCATACTTTTATTGGGGTAAAAATGGCATGTTAGTTTAGGTTTTGTTAAACCTTCGATTCATGTTCATTTATGGTGTGTTTATGAAGCTTCCAGTATTTTTCCTTGAGCACATTACATGTTTTATGTGGTAGATTTAAGCATGTAAAGTATGGTGTTCGAAAATCTGGGTAGATATTTTCCCCTGTTTTCTGGAAATATGTGATCTGGGAGTGATATTGAAGGGGTGGTATTATGCATGTTAGAAGGGTTTTTGAATGAACCTTCGATGTGAAAATATGCATGGTAGTTTGATGAAACCCTTGACTTTTTTATTCGAGCAAATTGCATGACTTATGTGGTAGATTTCATTGCTTGAAAGTGTGTACTCAAAAATCTGGGCAGGAAGACAATGCCCTGTTTTCAGAAAATGTTGGATGAGTACTGATGTTCATGGGTGTTTTTAATGCATGTGGGTTTGTGTTGGGGTACAAACTTGATGTAAATACACTCAGGGTAATGTGTTTTAAATACTAGCATGTTGGTATTGGCATGTTGTATGTCTTACATGTTAGAATGAAAGGTGTGAATATCGGTGTTGAGCATTCTGGAAAATTATCGCGCACAGACCAGGTGGCGATCGATCGCCACAAATGGCGCGATCGATCGCCGAGGTCCAGTAGCCAAAATCAAAGCCACGCGATCGATCGCCATGAAAGGCGCGATCGATCGCCATGGGACAGTGGAGTTTGGCGATCGATCGCCAAGGGGTAGCGATCGATCGCCAGAAGCAAAATTTTGAAATATTGATTTTTGTTGGATTTTTGATTTTGGATCATATATTGGCATCTAATATTGTGTTGTACACTGGTGTAGAGCCTTCACAGACGGCTACACAACGCAGGGGATAGAGTCCCAACACACACTACTTTTTGGAAAGGTACGTAAGCGACGTACGGGCATCCCAACGGTAACATGTATTTATGTTTTGTCTGTATGACACATGATGAATGCAATGTGATGCATTATGAGTTGATACATGTTATTATGCATTGTTGTTGCATATTGTGATGTGGGATAAAGAGATGCATTCCACGAGTCAGGGCGATCACGGTTAAGGTGTTAATGCTTACGCTTTACCGCTAAAAATGTGGAGCGGGAGGGGGGAGGCTCGCTTGCACATGGAGGCGGGTTTATACTATACTGAGCGAGGATGAGATACCGCTAGTATAAAGAAGCGAGGATGAGATACCGCTTGTTTTGAGATTATGAAAGCGGAGAAGTATTAAAATAACCGATGATGACTGACTCAAGAAAAAGAGGAAATGTCATGACATTCATTTGTGAAACCATACATTCATATAATGTGTTATATTATGAATCATGGTACAGGGACAACCAGTGGGCATTGTAAATGCGATGGAAATACAGGAAGTGATTTGTATTTTATGATTGTGCATTTACGCCTTATTTTCATATATTGTTGAATATGAATTGTGATATGCTCATGTGTTGGGGGTTGTCTTTGTAGGTGCTTTTGATGTTGAGAACCAGGGTCGGGGTTGAGAAGCTGAGCTGTAAGGAGAGTTACGGGATTAGCTACAAGATTTGAGAAAATTTTATATAGCTTCTACTTGTGGCAGAATAAGACTATAATGTAGCACCTTTTGTAGGAATTTGTGAAATCCCTTTTGAAACTTTTGCTACTGTATTCCTTAAGCTCAGGAAAATCAACATGACTCTTTACTCTGATTTATTCATATGAATGTTTAGTTCTCTTAATCGCACCTATTAGTATATTGAGATATCGGGGTCTCACATTTAGTGGTATCAGAGACAACAATGCATAATAACATGTATCAACTCATAATGCATCACATTGCATTCATCATGTGTCATACAGACAAAACATAAATACATGTTACCGTTGGGATAAAGAGATGCATTCCACGAGTCAGGGCGATCACGGTTAAGTTGTTAATGCTTACGCTTTACCGCTAAAAATGTGGAGCGGGAGGGGGGAGGCTCGCTTGCACATGGAGGCGGGTTTATACTATACTGAGCGAGGATGAGATACCGCTAGTATAAAGAAGCGAGGATGAGATACCGCTTGTTTTGAGATTATGAAAGCGGAGAAGTATTAAAATAACCGATGATGACTGACTCAAGAAAAAGAGGAAATGTCATGACATTCATTTGTGAAACCATACATTCATATAATGTGTTATATTATGAATCATGGTACAGGGACAACCAGTGGGCATTGTAAATGCGATGGAAATACAGGAAGTGATTTGTATTTTATGATTGTGCATTTACGCCTTATTTTCATATATTGTTGAATATGAATTGTGATATGCTCATGTGTTGGGGGTTGTCTTTGTAGGTGCTTTTGATGTTGAGAACCAGGGTCGGGGTTGAGAAGCTGAGCTGTAAGGAGAGTTACGGGATTAGCTACAAGATTTGAGAAAATTTTATATAGCTTCTACTTGTGGTAGAATAAGACTATAATGTAGCACCTTTTGTAGGAATTTGTGAAATCCCTTTTGAAACTTTTGCTACTGTATTCCTTAAGCTCAGGAAAATCAACATGACTCTTTACTCTGATTTATTCATATGAATGTTTAGTTCTCTTAATCGCACCTATTAGTATATTGAGATATCGGGGTCTCACATTTAGTGGTATCAGAGCAGTGGTTAGATAACCAGGGAAGAGTGAAGGGTAGCCTTTAGAGACAAGTTGCTAGGTATTCATTGTTGGGCATGTTATGCATGTGATGCATATTGTTGTATAAGTATTATACTAACATGCTTTTGGATATGATACTCTTGTTATCTAACGGCTTATACTATGAACTGCTTTTGGTATTGTTGTTAACTCTTGTGTTGCAGCATGGCGGCTATTAACCCGGAGAACCTCAATGAAGAGGTAGGGGATATTGGCAGTATGAATGCTAGTGTTGCTCATGTGAATCCTTTACCGCCACCTGCTGTGGGAGTGGAGCCTAGTGCACAGATATTATTACCCGGAGAGCTCAGTTTGACACAGTTTCTGAATTTCCGTCCACCCATGTTTGAGGGGACCGAATCTGGAGAAGGGGCCGAAGAGTGGCTAGAACGGATAGAGCAGATACTTGTGACTGCGCCCTGTGCACGTACCGCATGGCTGAGGTTAGCCGAGTTTCAGATGGCGAAGAAGCCTTCTATGTGGTGGAAGACCACTGTGATAGAGCTGAGAGCTCAGGGCATGGTAGTAGACTGGACTGTATTCAGGACCCGGTTTCTCAACCGGTATTTTTCTGCCGCTGCTAGACAAGTCAAGGAGGACGAGTTCACTAATTTGAAGCAGGGAAACATGTCAGTTTCAGACTTTGCCTTGCAATATTCCTCACTATTGAGGTATGTCCCTCATATTGCTGTGAGCAGCCATGCAAAGATGAGGCATTTCCTGAAAGGACTCAGGCCAGAACTATTTGACCGGGTTATCTCCAACAACCCTAGCTCTTTTGATGACGCCCTGACACGGGCAGAGTTAGCAGAAATTGCAGTGGGAGCATACAAGGATGTTGTACCCCCTTCAGTACCATCACAGAGGCCTGTTGCTGATAGTTTGAAACCACGAGGGGATCAGTTCAAGGCTCGTGGAGCCTCATCATCTTCCAGATTTAGCGGGAAGAAATCTCAGAATCAGAAACAGAGCAATCGAGGACCTACACAGGGGAGTAAGGCAGGAGGGGACAGGTGTGACCGCTGTGGAGGATTTCACTTGTCACGTGACTGCCGAGGCTGTTATGTTTGTGGCAAGGTGGGCCACTTAGCTAGGAACTGCCCCAATCGGGCAAGTCAGGCAGATTCAGGGCCGAATAGGCCAAGATTTGATGCTGGGAGGGCACCACCGAGACAGCAGTTTGCGCCTCGACCGCAGGGAGGTCAGGCGGCAGGACCACCGCAGGGTCAGGTGTACGCACTGACTAGGGAGCAGGCTGAGGCAGCCCCAGAGGAGGTCATTGCTGGTACGTGTCATTTATTTACGTACCCTGCATTTATTTTGGTAGATACAGGTGCTTCTCATTCTTTTGTATCTGTTGCTTTTGTGGAGAGACACCACTTGTGCTCGTCTCTGTTACCCACGCCTCTCATGGTCTCGGCACCCACGGGGAAGCATGTGATTGCGGATCGGCTTTTGTCTGATTGCCTCATTTATTTTGAGGGCAATGATCTGAGGGCTAATCTGGTTCAGTTAGAGATGGCAGACTTTGACTGTATTATCGGCATTGATGTGTTGAGCAGATACCGAGCTGTGGTAGACTGTCGGCAGAGGACTGTTCGTTTTCTATCTGATCAGGGGTTCCAGTGGACTTTTTATGGGGACGGCTCTCGTCCAAGGATTCCAGTGATCTCAGCAGTTAAGATGTCACGGTTATTGGAGCGCGGCCACACAGGTTACATCATTTATGCGGTGGATGTATCTGAGGAAAAGGAAGTGAGAGCCGAGGACATTCCAGTTGTGGCGGAGTTCATTGATGTGTTCCCAGATGAGATTCCGGGATTTCCGCCTGTCAGGGAGGTTGAGTTTGCTATTGAGCTGCTGCCGGGGACATCAACCATTTCTCGTGCCCCATACAGGATGGCACCGGCAGAGCTGAGGGAACTAAAGGTACAGTTACAGGAGCTCCTTGACAAGGGATACATTCGTCCTAGTGTATCGCCTTGGGGTGCACCAGTCTTGTTCGTGAAAAAGAAGGATGGATCAATGCGTCTGTGCATTGACTACAGGCAATTGAACAAGGCTACAGTGAAGAACAGATATCCACTTCCGAGGATTGATGATTTGTTCGACCAGCTTCAGGGTACAGAGGTGTACTCGAAGATAGACTTGAGGTCAGGCTATCATCAGGTACGGGTTAGAACTGGTGATGTTCAAAAGACGGCTTTTAGAACTCGATATGGGCACTATGAGTTCTTGGTGATGCCTTTCGGTGTGACAAATGCACCTGCAGTTTTTATGAGCCTGATGAACCGAGTATTTTAGGAGTACCTCGATCAGTTTGCGATCGTATTCATTGACGACATCCTTGTCTATTCAAGGAGTGAGGAGGATCATGCCAATCATCTGAGGATAGTACTCCAGATCCTCAGAGATCATCAGTTGTACGCCAAACTCAGCAAGTGTGAGTTCTGGCTGAGTAGTGTATCATTCTTGGGCCATATCATATCACGAGAGGGGATATCAGTAGACCCGAGAAAGATAGAGGCAGTTATGGATTGGTCTACCCCTACTTCAGTCAGTGAGATTCGGAGTTTTCTTGGGTTGGCTGGCTATTATCGACGTTTCGTCGAGGGTTTTTCAAAGATCGCCAAACCACTTACACAGCTGACTCAGAAGAGAGTCCCTTTTTGTTGGACAGAGGCTTGTGAGCAGAGTTTCAGGGAATTGAAGCACAGACTGACTACTGCACCAGTTCTAGTGATTCCCAAGGAGAACAAAGGATTTGTTCTTTACACCGACGCATCGCTACAGGGCTTAGGGTGTGTACTGATGCAGGACAGGCATGTTGTGGCTTATGCTTCGAGACAGTTGAAGCCACATGAGACGAGGTATCCAGTCCATGATTTGGAGTTGGCAGCTATAGTTTTCGCCTTGAAGATATGGCGACACTACTTATACGGTACCTCATTCACCATCTTCACTGATCACAAGAGCCTGAAGTTCTTGTTTACACAGGCTGAGCTGAACATGAGACCGAGGAGATGGATGGATCTGCTGAAGGATTATGATTGTGAAATCCTATACCATCCCGGGAAAGCAAACTTGACAGCCGACGCTTTGAGTCGGAAGGTGAAGAGCACAGCAGAGGATGCCATGTACCTATCAGCTATGTTGGGCTCCTACTGCCATTTGGGATTCGATTACGATGTGTCTACTCCACCAGTACAGGTTTTGACCTTGCTAGCTGAGCCGGTTATTTATGATCACATCAGGAAGGCTCAGGGGACCGATGCAGAGATTCAGAGATGGATGTCAGTGGTCCATTCAGATCAGCCATCGAGATTCAGAGTGGCTGAGGACGGTTCTTTGAGACTTGGCGACAGATGGGTGGTTCCAGATACACCCGAGTTGCGCCAGGGTATTTTACAGCGAGCTCATTGCAGCAGGATGAGTGTCCACCCGGGCGGGAAGAAGATGTATAAGGATCTACGCAACCAGTTCTGGTGGAGGCGTATGAAACAAGATGTCACCTCATTTGTCAAGCGCTGTTTGATTTGTCAACAGGTGAAGGCTGAGAGGCAGAGGCCGGGAGGTGAACTAAGGAGTTTGGAGATACCCGAGTGGAAGTGGCAGCACGTGTCTATGGATTTCGTGACCCACTTACCGAGGACTGTTTCGGGTTTTGATGCCATCTGGGTAGTCGTGGACAGATTGACCAAAGTGGCTCATTTCATTCCTTACTGTATGACATATACGCACTTGAGGATGGCGCAGTTATATGTCAGAGATATAGTGAGACTACACGGGATTCCTGTTTCGGTAGTGTCTGATCGAGATCCACGGTTCACATCTCACTTTTGGGAGGGTCTGCAGACAGCTCTAGGTACAGAGTTGAGGCTGAGCACAGCCTATCACCCTCAGACGGACGGACAGACTGAGCGTACGATACAGACGCTCGAGGATATGTTGAGAGCTTGTGTGTTAGAGTTCGACATATCATGGCAGGATTTGATAGCCTTGGTAGAGTTCTCTTACAACAACAGCTACCAGGCAAGTATACAGATGGCTCCTTTTGAGGCCCTCTATGGTAGGCGTTGTAGGTCACCCTTGTGTTGGGATGACCTGGACCGTAAGTCGGTTGGAGGACCAGAGTTGGTTCAGGAAATGGAAGAGAAAGTTAAGGTTATCAGACGAAAGATGAAGGCAGCTCAGGATAGACAGGCAGCATATGCCAATCAGCGGCGGAGACCGTTGGAGTTTCAGTTGGGCGACAGAGTTTTTCTGAAGATCTCACCCTTCAGGGGTGTGGTACGGTTTGGTATGCGGGGGAAGTTGTCTCCTAGATACGTGGGACCGTATGAAATCTTACAGCGTGTGGGTACTCTGGCGTACCGTTTGGCTTTACCGCCTTCTCTGTCTGGTATACACGATGTATTCCATGTGTCTATGCTGAGGAAGTATGAGCCGGATCCTTCACATGTGTTACAGCCTTCTGAGGTTCAGATTGAGTCCGATGTTTCCTATGTGGAGCGGCCTATCAGGATTTTGGATAGGGCAGATCGCAGACTGAGAAACAAAGTTATACCTATGGTCAAAGTTCAGTGGGATCGTAGGGGTGTCGAGGAGGCCACGTGGGAGACGGAGCGACACATGGTGCAGCACTACCCAGAACTGTTTTCTGGAATGTGATTTACGTTTCACTTTTTTTGGGGTAAGTGCATGCTGATTTCGAGGGCGAAATCCTATAAGTAGGGGAGTATTGTGATATCCCCGAAATGATTATGTGTTATTTTAACATTAATCATTGTTGTGTAAATTATGGTATTAATTCTTGTGATGAATTAATAATATTGGGAAGTGCATGTGAGGGTGCATGTGTTACATGTTGGGATTTTGGGGGTTGTGGCATGTTTATTTTGGGGCGTGTGTTAATCGTTTTGGTAAAGTATATTTTTAAATGGGAATTGAAGTATTTTAATGAGAAAATACTATAAAATATCATGTGAGGATATTTTAATACATCGTGCGAAATACCGGGACCAAAACATAACACATCACATAAACCCACCACAAACCACCCCCCCTTGACCCATACCCTGCTGCCAGCTGCAGCTTGCCCATACCTTTTCCCTTACCTCTCACTCCACCTTGTCATAGCTGGAACACCACCAATTCTCTCCCACTTTTCGTCCAACACCTGATAAGAGAGAAAAGAAGGAGTTCAACCATTTTTGTTGCCTGGAAGCTTGCAAAAATCGGAGCCAAAAAGGGGTGAGAAACCATTTCTGGGTTTGAAATTTTGTTGATTTAGTTCATACTTTTATTGGGGTAAAAATGGCATGTTAGTTTAGGTTTTGTTAAACCTTCGATTCATGTTCATTTATGGTGTGTTTATGAAGCTTCCAGTATTTTTCCTTGAGCACATTACATGTTTTATGTGGTAGATTTAAGCATGTAAAGTATGGTGTTCGAAAATCTGGGTAGATATTTTCCCCTGTTTTCTGGAAATATGTGATCTGGGAGTGATATTGAAGGGGTGGTATTATGCATGTTAGAAGGGTTTTTGAATGAACCTTCGATGTGAAAATATGCATGGTAGTTTGATGAAACCCTTGACATTTTTATTCGAGCAAATTGCATGACTTATGTGGTAGATTTCATTGCTTGAAAGTGTGTACTCAAAAATCTGGGCAGGAAGACAATGCCCTGTTTTCAGAAAATGTTGGATGAGTACTGATGTTCATGGGTGTTTTTAATGCATGTGGGTTTGTGTTGGGGTACAAACTTGATGTAAATACACTCAGGGTAATGTGTTTTAAATACTAGCATGTTGGTATTGGCATGTTGTATGTCTTACATGTTAGAATGAAAGGTGTGAATATCGGTGTTGAGCATTCTGGAAAATTATCGCGCACAGACCAGGTGGCGATCGATCGCCACAAATGGCGCGATCGATCGCCGAGGTCCAGTAGCCAAAATCAAAGCCACGCGATCGATCGCCATGAAAGGCGCGATCGATCGCCATGGGACAGTGGAGTTTGGCGATCGATCGCCAAGGGGTAGCGATCGATCGCCAGAAGCAAAATTTTGAAATATTGATTTTTGTTGGATTTTTGATTTTGGATCATATATTGGCATCTAATATTGTGTTGTACACTGGTGTAGAGCCTTCACAGACGGCTACACAACGCAGGGGATAGAGTCCCAACACACACTACTTTTTGGAAAGGTACGTAAGGGACGTACGGGCATCCCAACGGTAACATGTATTTATGTTTTGTCTGTATGACACATGATGAATGCAATGTGATGCATTATGAGTTGATACATGTTATTATGCATTGTTGTTGCATATTGTGATGTGGGATAAAGAGATGCATTCCACGAGTCAGGGCGATCACGGTTAAGGTGTTAATGCTTACGCTTTACCGCTAAAAATGTGGAGCGGGAGGGGGGAGGCTCGCTTGCACATGGAGGCGGGTTTATACTATACTGAGCGAGGATGAGATACCGCTAGTATAAAGAAGCGAGGATGAGATACCGCTTGTTTTGAGATTATGAAAGCGGAGAAGTATTAAAATAACCGATGATGACTGACTCAAGAAAAAGAGGAAATGTCATGACATTCATTTGTGAAACCATACATTCATATAATGTGTTATATTATGAATCATGGTACAGGGACAACCAGTGGGCATTGTAAATGCGATGGAAATACAGGAAGTGATTTGTATTTTATGATTGTGCATTTACGCCTTATTTTCATATATTGTTGAATATGAATTGTGATATGCTCATGTGTTGGGGGTTGTCTTTGTAGGTGCTTTTGACTGTAAGGAGAGTTACGGGATTAGCTACAAGATTTGAGAAAATTTTATATAGCTTCTACTTGTGGCAGAATAAGACTATAATGTAGCACCTTTTGTAGGAATTTGTGAAATCCCTTTTGAAACTTTTGCTACTGTATTCCTTAAGCTCAGGAAAATCAACATGACTCTTTACTCTGATTTATTCATATGAATGTTTAGTTCTCTTAATCGCACCTATTAGTATATTGAGATATCGGGGTCTCACACAGTATCTAATACCCATGATGAAGAAGTAGATAAATTGACTTCTATAACAAAAATACCTGATGTGGAAGTCACACTTCCTTTCGTTAGATCCTCCAGATATACTTTGCAGTTTCTTTTCCAATGGCCGGTCTCACCGCAATGGAAACAGTTCCCTTCCTTCGCTATCCATTCCTTTGGCTTTAGTGCAGAAGACTTTGGCTTAGATTTAACAAAGACCTTCTTTGCTTTCTTGTTGCCTTTAGCTTTGGCCCTTCCTTTGCCCTTATTCACAATAAGAACATTTGTGGCCTTAGTCTTCTTTGTATTTGCTTCATATATTCTCAACATACCAAGCAATTATGGTAGAGTCTTTTCCATGTCAGTCATATTGTAATTTACTACAAATTGACTGAAGCTCTCAGGAAACGATTGCAAGATCACTTCGGTGGCCAACTCTTGGTCCAATGGAAAACCCAGCTTGTCCAGATTCTCAATGTACCCAATCATCTTGAGCACATGAGTTCCAACTAGGCTTCCTTCTACCATCCTGCACTGGAACAACGCTTTAGAGACGTCATACCTCTCTTGTCTAGCTTGCTGTTGGTACAATTGCTTTAAGTGTTCGATCATATCGAACGCCTCCATTTCCTCATGTTGCTTCTGAAGCTCAGAGTTCATGGTGGCAAGCATAAGGCACCCAACATCAAGTGCGTCACTCTGATGCTTCTTGTAAGCATCTTTATCAGCTCTTGTAGCTGTTAGGGGAGGTTCCTCAGCGGGCAAGGGTTCCTCTAGGACATATTGTTTCTTTTCTTGTTTGAGGACTATCCTCAAGTTCCTATTCCAGTCTAGGAAATTTGTCCCATTTAATTTGTCCTTCTCAAGGACCGATCGCAGTGATAAAGTGCTTGTAACGTTGTTAGTTGCCATGGATATCTACAATATAAATATGCAAAATAAGTTTATGATTTAATCATTTAACATGGTCTTATATTAAATGATACTCCCACTATTTTGTTTAAAAATATCAACCCTCGAAACCTTTAGTGGGCCAAGATCCATATTTCGCCTAATCTTGAGTTAGCTTTGGCTAATCGCCCAAGACTCGGTTATTTAGGTAGACAACACTTTGTCAATTACATCACCTGTAATTCTTGGATAGTTGCACGAACAACACTTTGTTCAATTCATCAAATGAATTATAATCCAACCCATGCCTCTAAGTTCCCAATCCTATTGAGATAACTTAGTTAAGTCGTACCCAATTTTAAGTATAACGGATATCACATTTATCCTTTCGCGCCTTACTAAGATTGCCACGGTGCTTTGCTTTGGTAAACCCACAGATGTACAATCGAAGTTATTGACGAGTACTTTTAATTTTGGAAGGCATCTAAAACTTAATATTTTAGAGGGATTTATTGATCTCATGATTAGTTTGATAATTTAAAATATGTCCACTACATATAGTTGTATACATATCTACATATGTGTAATACAATTATCAATCTAAAACATAAGATAAATCATGCATCAACATACATAATTAAACGTGACATGGTTATAGCCCCTACTAACGATTCTCTCAAGCCAATGAGAAAATCCTAAGAGTCAACCTAAGGTAACTTCACAAGCACCTTCCTTTGGCTCCAATTTGTGAATGGCCTCCTCATCCCGGCACGATGCTCCATCTTCATTGATCACCATCAGTAAAATAAACTACACTTTTTACAAGATATAGAATTCCTCGATTCACATTCGAGGGGAACATAGGGGAGGGATTACATTTAGAATGAAATAGAGAAGGCACGACACGCAGGTCGTAATATATATTACAAACATCCACAAATCCTATCTAATAGGTCAAAGGGCTATAACCACGCACCATGCTCAAACAACACATAAAGCATGCATTAACATTTAATTAATTAAATTCTAAACATTTTAAATTTAATTCTAATTAAAACTGTAAAATAATTTTTGAAAAATTATCGTACTCTCGGGACATCACATGCCACGAACTAAAGCGACTAAGACACGAACCACCATGGTTCTAACCACAAAAGCACACGGCTGGACCATTAATGGGCCTAGGGTTCGAAACCCTAGCCCATGGCCGAGCCAAGCTCGAGCGGCGGCGGCGCTAGGGTTCCAAACCCTAGCCGCCACGCACCACCTTGGGTTTTCATCGAGCCATCTTGTTCAAAACGCCGGAATTTGTTAGCCACGAGTCACGGTCAGGCCATGCACGGGGTTGGCTCAACCATCTCGAGCTAAGGATTCGAAAAACCTTGCTCTCATGTGGTAAAGCTACTAATCCATGCATGCGTGAACCATTATCGAGCCAAAGAGTTCAAAACTCATCCACGTCTCAAAACCTTAGCATAAGAGGCGACGTTGGCCGAGCCATGCACTGCTACTAGGGTTCGAAACCCTAGCCGTCATGAGCTAGCCATCACGTCCAATGGGTTCTAAACCCTAATCAATTTTCGACACTTCCATGCACAATTATTAGCCACAACGACTAAGCCATCTCGAGCCAAGGGTTTGAAAACCCTAGCCCTCATGTAGCTAGCCGTGGTGTCATTTGTGATGGTGATGGCCAAAAATATTGCCCAATAAATTTGATTATTCGCCAATTATACCAAATACAATTTTACGATGATTTTCACAAACTAAATATTAACATATCATATATGTTCATACAGTTTTAAATAGCATGCAATATTAATTCTAATATGATTAAACTATTTAACCACATAAATCCGATATGAGCCTTGTACACAGCTCTGATACCACTGTAAGTAATCCAATGAGCATACAACGCAGTGGAATAAAATTTTATGGATTACTAACACCGGATCTATACATAGGGATTCATATCGGATAAAGGAACATAAGAGTCTCACCCTTGTAGCGTGTTTGAAGCAGAATCCTCGTTGTAGCACCACGAGTCACAAACGAAAGTTTGCACCTTCGTCTCTACGGTATCCACACGATCAAATCGAAAGGGATGTTCAAGAACAAGTTGCTAGACTTATTCTTGAACCAAAACTAAACTCTCGGTTCAAAACCGATCAACGACGGACAATCAAGATGAACACCACACGGCGGTGCGGCGGCGGTGATGTTCGGCTCTTGAGAGGTGGCCGAGAGGAGAGTATGTAGTCTAGGGTTTTTGATATCAAGTTATGATATGGAAAGTATGATTAACCATTAATCAAAACCTTGTATTTATATTATAAGGCTTTTAATTAAGGTTCAAGACTTTCTTAAAGTCTTATGGGCCCAAACCCATGATTTAATTAAAACCTTTTAATCACTTAATTAAGACTCTTCTTAATTAATTAATTCATCCAATGAATTTAATTTCCCTTCTCGATTTAATCTTTTGTGCGACCCGATAGGTTCTTATAATGTTGGCAGTGACATAAAATCTCATTTTACGTTACAAGCAAAGAGCGGTGTCCAGCAATACATCAAGGCTACCCAAATTACAAGAATGTCAATGACTCGACATAACCTTTAGAACTTGTGATAATATTAACCATGTAACTTAATCCCTTTATCCTTTGTGTTTAGATTGAACATGAGTCATGTAATAGTCATACTCGTATATTCAATCTCTATTTCTTGATCCCCAAGTAGAACTAGAAGAAACGAATAAGCTCGATATCTCATATCGACTCATTCGAGCATGGCCATGCATTTTAGTTCTCACTTGATCAAGGGCCTAACACATCTCCTGTTATATAGGAGGGACAAATCCTATCTCGATCAGTCAACATCCCTCTACATAATTCGTAGTGTATCCAATAGTCGCCTTTATAGATTACCCTGTTACGGGTAACGTTTGACGATATCAAGATACATAACTCCTTATGTTGGGATCTTTGATGATCACAAGTCGTAAGCATTACATACATTATTATCACTATGAGAATTGCATATGACGATCATATAACTATCCATGTTGCATTCTCATGGTGATACTTGCCTAGGGACATCTAAGAATAATACAATATTATTCTAGGGACATTAACATATATATTAATTCACATTGCACAGTTAAAAGAATAATATATAATAATGAATTGCCATTCATAAAATCATAAACATTGTATGTCAAAACAATCATCTAATGATTTGTCTTAGGGCATATCCCAACAGTGCCTAGCATTAAAGATCCGATAGAACTCTATTATGACAACAATGGAGCGATCACATTGGCTAAGGAACCTAGATCTCACCAAAGATCCAAGCACATACTTAGGCGTTTCCATTTCATTCGAGAAATCGTTGAAAGGGGAGATGTTAAAATATGCAAAGTACCAACAGATGATAACGTATCTGACCCATTGACGAAGCCACTGTCACAGCAGAAGCATGATCGTCATACTAGATCTCTAGGCATTAGGTATATGTCTGAGTGGTCTTAGTGCAAGTGGGAGATTTGTTGGGATATGTGATGCCCCGAAATTAATTAATGGTAACCTGGACATTAATTATGTTTATATGATGAATTATTACGATGATCAAGTTATGTGTGGAAATGATGTATTAACATGATTTAAGGATGTTGATTTTAATTATGAGGAAGGTATAGATTTAATGAAGTCGGTTGCATTTTTGTAAATGCTTTTGAAATCATGTTAGCGTATCTTATACATCATGGTAAGTTGGGGTACAATTTAATTAAACCCACCTAACCTCCCACTACCCCACCTTTTTAACTCACTTTCCCCTTTTACACTAAAATCCCCAAAATCTTTTTTCCAAACCCTTTCCCCTCATTTTCGAGTTTGGCACAAAGGTGGGAAGGAAATCCTTGCAAAAGCTTCACTCTTGTGATTCTTGGTAAGATTTAAGCACTATGATGTGTATATATCACTCCTTGAAGCTTTTGTAAAGTTTTATTTGAGTTTGTATTGATTTTGGAGGGTTTGAAATGGGTCTTTATGGGTATGTGTTGTTTATGGTTGGGGAATGATTTTTGAAGTGTTTTTATGTTGGTTTTAGTGGGTTATGAGGTTATTGATGTTGTAAGGAAGTATGGATTTGTAAGGCATGAAGAGAAGCTTGAAAAATGTACATTAATGGCGAATTTTCGGGACTCAGCACTCGGCGATCGATCGCCCGTTCTTGGCGATCGATCGCGAGCCTCCAGTGCACGCCAGTAACGTTTGGCGATCGATCGCCACTTTTGGGCGATCGATCGGCGAGGCTGGCGATCGATCGCGCCAAAAGTGGCGATCGATCGCCAAGAAGGAAATTTTTGCCCCTCGTCCAGTGTGGTCTCGCGATCGATCGCGCCTGGGCAGCGATCGATCGCGAGATGTAAAAATGTGGATTTTTGATATTTTTGTGGGATTTTTGGATATTGGACTATATTTAGCTTCTAATATCAATTTGTATGGTTATGTAGAACCATCCCAGGTACCCACGACTTCAAGGAGATAAATTCCTCCGACTTCTCCATTTTGGGATTTAAGGTACGTAAGAAACGTACGAGCATCTCCCACATTTTATGATGATGTTATGATGATGATGTTAATGATGATGTTTATGATGATGATGTTTATGATGATGTTATGATGATGATGTTAATGATGATGTTCATGATGATGATGTTTATGATGATATTTATGATGATGATGTTTACGATAATGTTTACGATGATGATGTGTATGATGACGTTTATGTTGATGATGTTTATGATGATGTTTACGATGACGATGATTATGATGATGTTTATGATGACGTATATGTTTGGGTAAGATGCCCATGTGGTAAGATGCCACCCAATGTATAAGAGTGGGTAAGATGCCCCTGTGGTAAGATGCCACATAATATTCACAATATGGTAAGACGCCATGTGATTGGGTAAGATGCCCATGTGGTAAGATGCCACGCGATGATCATGCTATGGTAAGATGCCACACAATGGGGTAAGATGCCCTTAGACATGAGTAAGAATCAGGGATAACAAAGGAAGCTGAGGAACGATCAATGACTTTTACTTAACTAAGATGCTATGCATTATTGTATGCCTTTTTACATAATGTTAAGTAATTATGTATATGCTCACGATGTGTTATCCCTGTAGGTACACTTTTGGACCGAAGGGCCTAGGGTCGGGTTCGGGCGGTGAGCTAAAAGGGAGCAAGATGAATATAGGATACAGGATTTTGATAGTCTCTACTCTAGGAGTAGTGTAAACCTATAGTTTTTACATTCATTATTGAGAATGTAATTAAGTAACTATTGAAGTTTTATTTTGGCCTGTAATCCTCTTAACTCAAGCTACAACCGGAACCCTTAAGAGGTTATAAATGCATGTTCTGTCCTTTATTTGTGTACTATATGACGTTAAGGTAGGAAGACCCTACAGGATATGCCCTAAGACAAGTCATTAGATGATTGTTTAAGACATACAATGTTTATGATTTTATGAATGACAATTCATTATTATATATTCGTTTAACTGTGCAATGTGAATTAATATATATGTTAATGTCCTTAGAATAATATTTTATTATTCTTAAAGATGTCCCTAGTCAAGTATTATCATGAATAGGGATAATGATAATACGTAGAGACTAGTATGTGTCGATTGATGAATTGTTCATTGATATGAGATATCAAATCAACACATGGGTACATGTTAGAGAACGATGTACTGGACAGACCCACCATGAGAATGCAACATGGATAGTTATATGATCGTCATATGCAATTCTCATAGTGATAATAATGTATGTAATCCTTACGACTTGTGATGATCAGAGATCCCAACATAAGGAGATAAGAAATCAATCTACTCAAACACATTCGAATTAATAAATCAAACACAATTATACTCAAACTCGATAAAATAAACTCAATTCAATTCAAAACAAATCAATAAGACGTTTAATTGTTTCTCAACCTCAAAAACATCCAATTAAAATGAAAATCAAATAAATCTGAGTTTAGAAATACGATAAATGCTGGAACGAATCTGTGCGTTGCACCGTAATCTCTTCTCTTGCTCCTTCCTTGCACTCCGGAAACGTCTCGCTCAAGCTTGGACGAAGAACGGAGGAAGATGGCTTTTCCCCGGCTTCTTCTCGGCGGCGGCTAGGGTTGTAGGGTGATGAAAATCGGCTCCTTTCCCTCTCTGATATGATATGGAATGATATGGAAGAGATTTCCTTTTAAATCCACCGAGAATCAAGTTATTTTTGGAAGATAAGATATTCAGAAAATCGCGTATCGATCGATCGAAAAGATTTTTTCGATCGATCGGTGCATTGTACGCTTCAGCGTTTAAACTCTCTGCCTAGATTGATCGATCGAGATTTTTGTTCCGATCGATCGACACTTCGCTAAATTTGTTGCTGAAGTCTCTGCCCGGATCGATCGATCGAGAAATAATCTAGATCGATCGGTGCCTTAAAAATCCGAATTCTTCATTTTTTCTCTTTTTCGCCTCGATCTCACCTGTTTTCTTCATTTTAGCTCATTTCTTCCATTTCCGACCTATTTTCCTGAAACTAGCAAATAAATACCAAAAAGCGTAATTTCATCCAGGAAAAAGTATGAAAAACGGAATGAAATTACAGCTAAAAACACTTAAAATCTAAGCCTATCAACTCCCCCAAACTTGGACTTGTTCGTCCTCGAGAAAGCAATAAGTTCAAAATGTAGAGTCAAACTTAATACTTTGATTGAATCATCTTTACAACTCAACGTAAAAGCTCAGCAATCCTACTTACATGTCAATAAGAGTCATTCAAAGTTCCACAGGAAGCGTTTTCTCCTAAGCTAAACAATACATCGCAACATCGGAACGTGCGTGTGTGCTATTGTCAAACATGAGTTATATACATATCTTTTAAGATCAAACTGTGTCATAAAAACTCAAAGTCAAGATTACTTTAAAATTCTCTACAAATCTACTATCCAGCACTTCTCCACTAATGTAATTATTCCCTAGACTTGGATCAGAAGGTCTTTAAAAGCTTATAGCGTTAGACCTTTTGGTGTCGGCTCCAAAGAAAAGGTAGGATAAATGCAACGAAGAGAGTATAATAGAATCAGTTCAAAAATTTCGCACAAAATTTAGCTTCTCTTCAACTTTTCTAGCCTTGGCCACTTTGGGTCTTATTTGAATATTTTCAAGACTTTTCTCTACATCTTTTCTTATTGCTCATTCTTTTGTTCATTTTTGTTTTTCACAATGAACTCATCTACATATAACAATTCAGTGCAATGAATGAGATTCATTATACTCTCTTAGGGACGGATAATTTTTTTCATTTGGGCTCAATCCAAGGTAGGTATAATGAGTTAGCCAAAAATGTCGAATGGGGGTCTAGTTATATGCAATGCATATACCATTCTTTTTCAATAAGGCTCAAGATGGGACACTAAGGAATGATGTACAAAAGGTAAGCTTGAAAGGCACAAACGGTCCAAAGATCGTCTAAATCATCTCCAAGTCAAGTTCCTAATTATAAAATTTTGCTTCAAAGTGCTTTCAAGTAAATTGTAGAGTTTTCTAAGATGCTCAAGATAATCATAGTTAACACAACTTTTCACTTTATTCAATACATACTTCACTCAATCATGACTCAAAACGTGCTCAAACTATTCCTCAATTTTGACATAAGCTCAACAAAGGATATATACAAACAAGTTAAAAATTTTCATGACTCCTATCTAGATGGGGATTAATTTCATCATGTATTACCGTTGCAAATCCAACTCATCATTTCTCAAGTATTGACTCATTTTCTAAAAAAAAAAAATTTGTTGATAGTGCTCAAGGACGATTTAGTCTAATAAAAGTGCAGTCATGCAAGAAAAGAAACAAGACAAGAGGCAGAAATGCAAAAGCAACAAAAATACTAAAAATATAAACAAACCCCCCCCCCCCCCCCCCCCCAAACGTAAAATGTGCATTGCCCTCAATGTACAAGACAAATAAGCGTAAAGGCACAACACATACCATGACTACGATCGTCACTGATCGTCGTCCTCATCATTCTCCGGAGGGGGAACTGGGTAGTACGGCACATCACACATGGATTCATTCTCGGAACATCTAAAAACAAATTAAAAACAACCAAACTAAAATGAAGAACTAAAACAAAAACTCGAGGAAGGAAAAGAAAGTTCTTAAATTATAGTCTCAAGCTGGACGGTCACCTCCTCGTCTGTTAACTTGATTGCTCCTTTGGATTCTTCACAGAATCACTCGGGAGTGTACCTTGTGTCCTTCCAGAAATCAATGTGGCCAGCTGCCCTATCTGCACTTCCAGGTTCTTAATCGATGCATCCTGATTCTGCATCCTCACCTCCGTCGACGAAATCAGTTTTGCCATCAGCTCCTCCATACTCGGTTTTTGTGTGAACCCAGACTGTGGTTGTGGATTCAACACATTCTCTTGGTTTGACCACCTCAGATTTGGGTGGTTCCTCCACCCCGGGTTGTATGAGTTCGAATATGGATTGTTCTGCTGCCTGTTCCCTACGAAATTCACAGCTTCAGTAGATTGATTAAATTGGTTACCTGCTTGGCACTCAATGCTCGGATGACCGCCACCACATAAATCACAGAAAACAGCTTGAACTTGCATCGCTACTGCACCCATGCTATCTATCTTCCGGTTCATAGCCTTCAACTGAGCCGAAATAGCAGTAATCTCATCCACTTGATGGACTCCTATTGGTTTCTGTGGCGTGTTCCTTTCCGATTGCCACTGATAGCTATTGGACGCCATTTCCTCCAATAAGTCATACGCTTCTTCCGGTGTCTTCCGCATGATCGATCCCCCAGATGCTGCATCTATCATAGATTGGTTAGCAGAAAACAAACCATTGTAAAAAGTCTGTACCTGCAGCCAGATGGGTAGACCGTGATGTGGGCATCTCCTCAATAAATCTTTGAAACGATCCCACGCTTCGTATAAACTCTCGGGATCAAATTGCCCGAATGTAGTGATATCGTTCCGCATCTTTGCTGTCTTGGAGGGAGGAAAGTACTTCGATAAGAAAGCTTTTGTCATCCCTTCCCATGTTGTAATCGATCCTGCAGGTAATGAATTCAACCATCATTTAGCTTTGTCTCTCAATGAAAAAGGGAAGAGCCTTAACCTGATGGCGTCGTCGGAGACGCCATTATGCTTAAAAGTGTCACAGATCTCCAAGAAGTTGGAGATGTGAGTGTTTGGATCATCCGTGGCAGCTCCCACAAACATTACAGAGTGCTGTATCATTTGAATAATTGCAGGCTTGATCTCGAAATTATTTGCCTATATTGTCGGCCTAGTAATGCTGGATAAAGATCCATAAAACGCTGGCTGTGCAAAGCCATCATCGATCTCGGGTTCTGTGCATCGTTATTGTCGGCCATTGCTCGAGCTTCTCGTAGTCTTCTAAGTAGAGTTCTCTCTATTTCAGGATCAAATGGCTCGAGAATGGGCTCCTCTCTTCTGAGCATGCACTAGAGGAATGGTTCCTATACTGGATCAGACAAAAGGAGACAACAACAAAAATACAATATAAAAAACAAGAACAACTAACTAAAACGAAAAAGAAAAATAAAACGAAATAATACAAATTGGCTAAATTACAATTAACTAATCTAGTATGATATTATACAGATTAGTCCCCGGCAACAGCGCCAAAAACTTGACCGCGATATTTTTAAACAAAAGATTTCAGAGTGTAACGCGATTCTATACCGCAAGTGCACGGTTGTCAAGTTTTAGTATAGTTAAATGAAAGTAAGGTTTGTCGAATTCACAGGGACTGACGTATAAGTACCAAATAAAACTAGTAAATTATATTTAACCTACGATTAAAAAGATGATAGATTAAACTAATGCAACTCTAGAACTAAATGACCCAAATAAAACAAGAATACATAAAATAAATGGCTTCCGGATATGCAAAGGAATTTCGCTCGAGAAATTTATCTAGCTCTTTGTTCAACTATGTTATCTTCAAAGATTCGTTTGAATAGGCAATTACCAAACAAATGATTCTTAAGGTGAAAGGTTTTCGTTATTATTCAATACACTCTCTCGAGCTGTATAGAAACTAATATCAAATTAGAACAAGTAACTCTCGTTCACTTATTTACTAATCCGATATTGCATAAATCTTCAAAACCTCGTTACTCTAAATCTCTCGATTCAAAGTGCTCACGTATGCGATTTTATCTCTCGATCTCAATCCTAAACTGTAAGACCCCAACCCTTATACTCGTCATTAGTGCATTTATGACGTCGTATGAGTATAAAAAATTTCCATTCTTTAAACGAATCCTTACATGCTTCACATATTATCCATGACATCAATAATACTCAGCAATAAGACTCAAGGTTCACCCATTATCATCCCCATTACACCACTTTTACATTGTGAGTTTTTATAAAAATTTGGGCAGAGTGCCCCCATAAATTGGACTATCCGGAAATAAAAATACGTCACATAATATAACTCCCAACCAGGGACAAACACACTACGAAAACAGAATACTGAAACTAAGTAAATTCCCCGCAAGGGAAAACACCATCCTAAGAATAAGAAGACATCACAAGTGGGTTTCAACACCCTTATACATTCCATATACATGCATTAAAATGCCCACAAGCGATCAACGAATAATAGATACTCATCCAGATGCATAGTTAACATATACCATCAGCTCAATCTCGTATATCAGCTCAATCTCACACTACGCTTCTGGAAGCATCATCCAATAAGGTTCGAGCCTAGCACCCCAAGGCAGCATCGTACCTGTTGTACCTGTTTCAAGAGAAACAGCCCCCACACAGGGTGAGCATACTCCAACTCAATCAATCACAAATCGATATACAAAATCATAATGCAACAATTTAGATTATTCAGAACTCATAAAAATATACTCCCTGTACAATTCCGATCCGGCATAGCTATCACGAACTGTTCCTGTTTCAATCTTATACACTTTCATAAATATCAAGTTCAATATCATTATTCAAACCATGGTACTCATCAATGCCATAAATACGACATAACCACAGTTTATCATTTAAACTCAATCATGACGAATCTTATCTCGAAGGGAACTCTGCCTATCAATTAATCTCATTCTCGACCACTTCTCATATCGTTCGTGCCAAGGGCATCAATAATAACCTCGTATACCCGGATCACGTACATCGACGTATCCACCACTCCACGTATATTAAACTCAACCATCAAACTCAATCACTTAACCTTAAACATCACATTCAAAATACATGTATACATGAATATATAAATACTGGGTATACCTGCTCGTACGTCACCACGTACCTTATCGTCGACAATCCAAGTCAATTCCCCGTTGTCCGGAGACTCGTGGAGTATCTACGACAATGTAATATTCATTCATTAATCCAACATTCTATTAATAACCAATACCCCTCATTTGAAGACTCAAGCATTGTTTTTGCATAAATAAGAGGCTATATTCACGAAATCATAATGTGCAAGGCCCAAGACTCTGTTTACGATAAAAATGCCAAAGCTCGTTGGACATGAACCATGATTCATTGTTGTACCAAACACCTCAAAATCAATAAATACTAATAATCAATAACCAAATGAAGCGATTCTATTGATAAGATTAATAAAATCAATGCTACTTTCTCATGCCATTATAAATCTCAACCAGACAATTTTTTTTTGAACATTCCCGCCATTCAAGACATTAAACTTCACTTGAACTTGGAATTATTAGCTCACAATGTTCACAATGCAGCAACTAAAACTTACCACATGCAGTAACCACTCACACAAATCAAACTAGGAATTCACGGTTGCACTAAGGAGTCGAATCAACTGAACATGGAACATTTACAGTTGAAGTAAGACTCATCCACATTAAAATTAACCAAATGAAAAGCCAAATTGATGGACCACAACAGAACTCGAATTAGCAGGGCTGGACCTATCGAGTAAGAAGGGAGAATGGAACAAGCAGCCTATCATTCGCATAACTATCAAGAAACAAGTAACAAAACATCAAAATGTTCATACCCCACAGCAAGCACAGCCGATGCAGCAGCAAGGGCAGGGACGAAGCGTAGAGAAGAAAAATCGGTACATTTATTCAATTAATAATTGACCAAGCTAAAATATAACTCAACAAGATGCTAAACTAGAAGCCAATTTCGAGCAGTAACTTAAAACCCACATCATCGTTTTTTTTTCCTCCAAAAGCAACAAGTTCACTTCGAGCAAAAAGAAAACATTTCAAGGGAAAGGAGTAATTTCGAAATTTAAGTGGAATCTTACATCCAAACCTGAAGAAATCTCCAAACATTAGCCTGGAACTCGATGTTTCCTCTTGCAAGCGCGATCCTGGTCGTGGTCGAGGGAAGAGGAAGAAAATGGGAAGAAAGATAGAGGCTTATCGATTTTTTTGGGGAAAAGAAATAGAGTGAAGCAACCCTTATTAATCTCTACCATTCAAATATTAATTCATTTTAATATTATTTTAAATATCCACTCTTCCTTTATCATTTCAAAATTAATATTGCAAAAGACCCTTTAAATTTAATTTGTACTACAAGTTCGACCCGGAATTATATATTCCAACACCGGACCAAAATACGATTCCCAATAATTTAATTCTATAATTATTTCATAATTACCACAATTATAATCAAATAATAATTATAAATTATCCAAGGCATCACAATTCTCCACAACTAATAAAATTTCGACCCCGAAATTTAAAAAAACACCTACCGAAAGTGCCAACAGTAAAATTTTACGTACCGTTATACAGCTCAAGTAATGACTTTACCATCTGTAGGATGACACTCATTCGAATCATCCCGTCTCGCACAGGCGCCCCCATTACACCAACAATGATAAGACTGCAAATCACATTACTTTACCATATTCCAACATTAGCATTCAATATCGCAATAACAACATACTAGCCATGTTCAACTTTATTTACATTTTAAAAGCTCATTCCTATAATTAACTTATCAAGAGAATTGCTAAGAATTCATAAAAGCCAACACTTACAGTGTTTAGAAATCAAGCACTTCTTGTCATACTTCAGTACCTGTGTACTCGCATCGGTATTCCTCGCACAAGGTCTAAATTCGTCACAGTTTACTTTCATCATAGTACACATCATATAATCACTAAATCATCAATCCATGCATATCATGCGTATATCAGAATGTATGACAATACACCAACTTTTTATCATATAAATAACCTCATACCTGTGTGGTTGCAATTGTATGCAACCTATAACAACATCGTCATATCGCATGTCCCCCTTGTCTGTATGAAATAATGGTACTCTTGAGCCCTTAAACATCAACTTCTCATATATCATCTTCTGGTTATTATCTGGCGCAATGCAATTACTAGAAAGCCCATTAGTAATTCTCACACGTATATCAACATTACACGCACAACAACCACGTATCATCAATATCAAATCATAATGAATGGTCTAACACGAATATTCTTACATCACGATTATACGCACATAGCATCATAATATCGTTCATCCCTCAAATTTATCTCATAACCCATCATTTATTCTTATCTACTTGGATAAGTTATCTTGTACTGTCCATCGCTCCTTACTAATCACTTGCATATAAGCCATTTAAAACAATGCATCAACATCAATATCGAATAATTCGTCTCATACCTTTATAGGTGTAGTCATCTACAATATACAGTAGCATCATAATACCTCATCATGGTACTCACATGCTCTTAAGCATCAAACTTTCCGCCTCATCACCCAACTATCATCTCGTCATTTACGCATTATTGATATTCATAATGTTCCCGTCATCCTACATTAATATCCGTGCGTCAAAAGTTTCACGCCATCCTGTATACATCATGCTACAACAAACCATCACATATCAGTGTGATTGAAATTCAACATAGTACTATTTCATGACTGAATAACATATCATAGTGTAGTATGTATTCATGATTCTCATATATCAGTCTCATCGCATATTTCATCATTTATATGTTTCCCAATTTCTAACACAATATCAAAATGATAAATCATCTAAAGTGAATACTCATATATCCCATGTATTCTCATTATGACATCATTATATTGTCTATCACATCATGTCTAACTCATCATTAATCCCTCCAAGATTATTTATCAGTGTTGTCATTATATACCAGAGAATAACATCATAATTTCGTACTTACTACGTCGACCCGCAACGTTCACAATGATCGCAGGTCCACACAGGACATTCGTAGCAATCTCACGTCATCCCGTGACGTTCCATGCCATCTCATGACCTGTTCATTAATCTCATTCCAACATTGTTAAATTTAACTCAACATAACATGATTAACAGATCATTAACCTCACAGCATACAAAACAATCATGTTTTTATAAACCAATATCATTTCAATCTAATCATCATTACCCCATTGTTATCTCGTCTCTGCACCATTAATCAATGAACATATCAAGACTATACGTCATTTCAATTTCTTTCTCAATTCTTCCTCATTTTTTAATTGGTTATCATAAATCATAGCAATCAATCGCGATAGTTCACAATCCACATATAACAAACATATTAAACCAAACGAAATGGTTTACCTCAATTCCTCGTTCACCTGGAACATTCCAATATTCTCTCGCCTACAACTCATTTATCCGAGAAATAACAACAAAGGTGTCATAACAAGGCATTCACTGCCATCTGCAATCAATATGTCATTAATACTCATCGCTTAACGCAATTGCGGTACAACAATATTCATCGCAAATAACGATAGTGGTACTAAGATATTCATTGCTAACACAATAGCAATACATCAATACGCATTGCCAACAATGGCATGCATAATCTCATCGTCACTATGGGCATGCACAATATCATCGCCACTACTGGCATACATAATCTCATCGCCACTACGGGCATGCACAATATCATCGCCACGACTGGCATACATAATCTCATCGCCACTACGGGCATGCACAATATCATCGCCACGACTGGCATACATATAATATCCATAATCACAATGCATAAAATTACATTCTTAAAACAATAATATGTAATAACACTTACTGTACACAGTGGGTCCACACTTGATCCTTAAAACTATCCCTGTTCTCAACATAAATATTCCACAAGATATAATTTCATATCAATACACAATTGATATACTCATCATCAATAACATAACCGTCCAAAAACATTCATTGCCTCGACATATCAGCGGCATCGGCATTCACAATATTTCCATCGCTTCGATATGATAGCGGTAAATATTATAAATCTCAAATATCACAATATAATCATACCATCATCTCGCCAATAGATGTCATCAATATATCGGTATCAATCACACCCCGCTATTGCATCCACAACAATAAAAATGAAAGAAAACAATAATGTGTCTCTTCATCCACTCTTTCCATGATCGCTTTCACCTGTACATTGATTATCACAATACGTCAAATCAACAAGGTCAATTTAAATCAACGTATATTCATTACCCTCCCTCTATAGTGGAGGCACATAAAATACATTGCACACTCTCAATAGTATCGATCCCGACAACATTCACATCGCATGCTCTCCCTAGCACCGACTCAATATCAATATACACGTCACATGCTCTCTCCAGCATTGACCCTGAAATATACACGTCGCTCGCTTGCCAGCGGCGGCCACATCACTCACTTGTCAGTGGTGACCCGAATCACATCGCTCACTCCTCAGTGGCGACCCAATATCACATCGCTCGCTCGTCAGCGGCGACCACATCACTCAATCGTCAGTGGTGACCCAATATCACATCGCTCACTCATCAGTGGCGACCATGTCACATCGCTCGCTCGTCAGCGGCGATAACATCACTCACTCGTCAGTGGTGACCCAATATCACATCGCTCACTTATCAGTGGCGACCCATATATCATATTAACACATCGCACGCACCAACAGCGTCCCACAAATCATATATACACATCACTCGCCTCAGCGGTGACCCATCTACATTACACAACATGATCACATTGCACACTCTAGTGGCGACTTCTAAATAAACACATCACTCGCCTCAGTAGTGACCCTCTGTACATTCATACACACATAATCACATCGCACACTCTAGTGGCGACCCATAAATAAACACATCACTCGCTACACGCGGTGACCCACATCACTCGCTACTAGGCGGTGACCCTTAAATATATTAATACGTCGCTCGTACCCACGGCGACCCACATATACTAATAACACGTCGCTCAACACGAAGGTGACCCACACATAATAATAATAACACGTCGGTCAACCATAAAAGCGACCCTAAACCTAAGCGACACTTCGCTTTTCAATAATAAAGTGGAAAATATATTCATCCATGCTTGTACATCATTACGTACCTGTGCCATCAAGTAAATGACATGCACATACCCGATTGTCACATCAACTGTTGTCATACTCCAACAGCACAGTACTGCCTACCATTTCCTATCCTCAGATATCATATCTCATTTTCTGATTTCTTCTGCAAAATCAGATTTCTCAGCACTGCACATACATATACATAACATGTACACAAAACTCAACTCAATAAAATGCATTTATCCCTCTAACAACGTCCACTTATCATCAACATTAATTACCATCAGCGATGTCATTCATCACGCACCTTAAAAGGCATTATCATTTTCACCATAGTCAAGCTAATGATATAAAACGAGTTACCATACTCGAGGCTTTTCAACCATACCACCCTCATTGTGTATGTTCATTGGTATTGCTGGTCGTTTATCAATATCATGTTCTTCGTATCTCATACGATCCTGCAATCACGATAGTTAGCAATAACACCAATTTTCATTGCTTCATATCATAAAATGCACATAGCAGGCGTCATGTCACAATGACAAAAAACTAAAATCATGCATAAAAGTTTGTGATATACATGTCTATCAACACATCCCTAGGCCATTAAACATCCCAAAGAGCTAACCTGGCTCTGATACCACTAATGTAAGACCCCAACCCTTATACTCGTCATTAGTGCATTTATGACGTCGTATGAGTATAAAAATTTTCCATTCTTTAAACGAATCCTTACATGCTTCACATATTATCCATGACATCAATAATACTCAGCAATAAGACTCAAGGTTCACCCATTATCATCCCCATTACACCACTTTTACATTGTGAGTTTTTATAAAAATTTGGGTTATCCGGAAATAAAAATACGTCACATAATATAACTCCCAACCAGGGACAAACACACTACGAAAACAGAATACTGAAACTAAGTAAATTCCCCGCAAGGGAAAACACCATCCTAAGAATAAGAAGACATCACAAGTGGGTTTCAACACCCTTATACATTCCATATACATGCATTAAAATGCCCACAAGCGATCAACGAATAATAGATACTCATCCAGATGCATAGTTAACATATACCATCAGCTCAATCTCGTATATCAGCTCAATCTCACACTACGCTTCTGGAAGCATCATCCAATAAGGTTCGAGCCTAGCACCCCAAGGCAGCATCGTACCTGTTGTACCTGTTTCAAGAGAAACAGCCCCCACACAGGGTGAGCATACTCCAACTCAATCAATCACAAATCGATATACAAAATCATAATGCAACAATTTAGATTATTCAGAACTCATAAAAATATACTCCCTGTACAATTCCGATCCGGCATAGCTATCACGAATTGTTCCTGTTTCAATCTTATACACTTTCATAAATATCAAGTTCAATATCATTATTCAAACCATGGTACTCATCAATGCCATAAATACGACATAACCACAGTTTATCATTTAAACTCAATCATGACGAATCTTATCTCGAAGGCAACTCTGCCTATCAACTAATCTCATTCTCGACCACTTCTCATATCGTTCGTGCCAAGGGCATCAATAATCAACTCGTATACCCGGATCACGTACATCGACGTATCCACCATTCCACGTATATTAAACTCAACCATCAAACTCAATCACTTAACCTTAAACATCACATTCAAAATACATGTATACATGAATATAAAAACACTGGGTATACCTGCTCGTACGTCACCACGTACCTTATCGTCGACAATCCAAGTCAATTCCCCGTTGTCCGGAGACTCGTGGAGTATCTACGACAATGTAATATTCATTCATTAATCCAACATTCTATTAATAACCAATACCCCTCATTTGAAGACTCAAGCATTGTTTTTGCATAAATAAGAGGCTATATTCACGAAATCATAATGTGCAAGGCCCAAGACTCTATTTACGATAAAAATGCCAAAGCTCGTTGGACATGAACCATCATTCATTGTTGTACCAAACACCTCAAAATCAATAAATACTAATAATCAATAACCAAATGAAGCGATTCTATTGATTAGATTAATAAAATCAATGCTACTTTCTCATGCCATTATAAATCTCAACTAGACAATTTTTTTTTCCAACATTCCCGCCATTCAAGACATTAAACTTCACTTGAACTTGGAATTATTAGCTCACAATGCTCACAATGCAGCAACTAAAACTTACCACATGCAGTAACCACTCACACAAATCAAACTAGGAATTCACGGTTGCACTAAGGAGTCGAATCAACTGAACATGGAACATTTACAGTTGAAGTAAGACTCATCCACATTAAAATTAACCAAATGAAAAGCCAAATTGATGGACCACAACAGAACTCGAATTAGCAGGGCTGGACTTATCGAGTAAGAAGGGAGAATGGAACAAGCAGCCTATCATTCGCATAACTATCAAGAAACAAGTAACAAAACATCAAAATGTTCATACCCCACAGCAAGCACAGCCGATGCAGCAGCAAGGGCAGGGACGAAGCGTAGAGAAGAAAAATCGGTACATTTATTCAATTAATAATTGACCAAGCTAAAATATAACTCAACAAGATGCTAAACTAGAAGCCAATTTCGAGCAGTAACTTAAAACCCACATCATCGTTTTTTTTTTCTCCAAAAGCAACAAGTTCACTTCGAGCAAAAAGAAAACATTTCAAGGGAAAGGAGTAATTTCGAAATTTAAGTGGAATCTTACATCCAAACCTGAAGAAATCTCCAAACATTAGCCTGGAACTCGATGTTTCCTCTTGCAAGCGCGATCCTGGTCGTGGTCGAGGGAAGAGGAAGAAAATGGGAAGAAAGATAGAGGCTTATCGATTTTTTTGGGGAAAAGAAATAGAGTGAAGCAACCCTTATTAATCTCTACCATTCAAATATTAATTCATTTTAATATTATTTTAAATATCCACTCTTCCTTTATCATTTCAAAATTAATATTGCAAAAGACCCTTTAAATTTAATTTGTACTACAAGTTCGACCCGGAATTATATATTCCAACACCGGACCAAAATACGATTCCCAATAATTTAATTCTATAATTATTTCATAATTACCACAATTATAATCAAATAATAATTATAAATTATCCAAGGCATCACATAAATGTACATCATGAACTACTGTAGCGTATTATAACGTTATCTATCGATCTCAGTTATAACTCACAAAATTCAATCAAAGTTAGCTAGGCTTTGATCTTAATAAGCATTTAATTCATGAACAATAAGAAATCAATCCACTCAAACACATTCGCATCAATGAATCAAACACAATTATACTCAAACTCGATAAAATAAACTCAATTCAATTCAAAACAAATCAATAAGGCGTTTAATTGTTTCTCAACCTCAAAAACATCCAATTAAAATGAAAATCAAATAAATCCGAGTTTAGAAATACGATAAATGCTGGAACGAATCTGTGCGTTGCACCGTAATCTCTTCTCTTGCTCCTTCCTTGCACTCCGGAAACGGCTCGCTCAAGCTTGGACGAAGAACGGAGGAAGATGGCTTTTCCCCGGCTTCTTCTCGGGGGCGGCTAGGGTTGTAGGTTGATGAAAATCGGCTCCTTTCCCTCTCTGATATGATATGGAATGATATGGAAGAGATTTCCTTTTAAATCCACCGAGAATCAAGTTATTTTTGGAAGATAAGATTTTCAGAAAATCGCGTATCGATCGATCTAAAAGATTTTTTCGATCGATCGGTGCACTGTTCGCTTCAGCGTTTAAACTCTCTGCCTCGATCGATCGATCGAGATTTTTGTTCCGATCGATCGACACTTCGCTAAATTTGTTGCTGAAGTCTGTGCCCGGATCGATCGATCGAGAAATAATCTCGATCGATCTCTGCCTTAAAAATCCGAATTCTTCATTTTTTCTCTTTTTCGCCTCGATTTCACCCGTTTTCTTCATTTTAGCTCATTTCTTCCATTTCCGACCTATTTTCCTGAAACAAGTAAATAAATACCAAAGAGCGTAATTTCATCCAGGAAAAAGTACGAAAAACGGAATGAAATTACAGCTAAAAACACTTAAAATCTAAGCATATCAACTCCCCCAAACTTGGACTTGATCGCCCTCGAGCAAGCAATAAGCTCAAAAAGTAGTGTCAAACTTAATACTTTGAATGAATCATCTTTACAACTCAACGTAAAAGCTCAGCAATCCTACTTACACGTCAATAAGAGTCTTTCAAAGTTCAACAGGAAGCGTTTTCTCCTAAGCTAAACAATACATCGCAACATCGGAACGTGCGTGTGTGCTATTGTCAAACATGAGTTATATACATATCTTTTAAGATCAAACTGTGCCATAAAAACTCAAAGTCAAGATTACTTTAAAATACTCTACAAATCTACTATCCAGCACTTCTCCACTAATATAATTATTCCCTAGACTTGGATCAGAAGGTCTTTAAAAGCTTATAGCTTTAGACCTTTTGGTGTCGGCTCCAAAGAAAAGGTAGGATAAATGCAACGAAGAGAGTATAATAGAATCAGAAGCTAAATTTTCGCACAAAATTTAGCTTCTCTTCAACTTTTATAGCCTTGGCCACTTTGGGTCGTATTTGAATGTTTTCAAGACTTTTATCTACATCTTTTCTTATTGCTCATTCTTTTTTTCATTTTTGTTTTTCAAAATGAACTCATCTACATATAACAATTCAGTGCAATGAATGAGATTCATTATACTCTCTTAGGGACGGATAATTTTTTTCATTTAGGCTCAATCCAAGGTAGGTATAATGAGTTAGCCAAAAATGTCGAATGGGGGTCTAGTTATATGCAATGCATATTCCATTCTTTTTCAATAAGGCTCAAGAGGGGACACTAAGGAATGATGTACACAAGGTAAGCTTGAAAGGCACAAACGGTCCAAAGATCGCCTAAATCATCTCCAAGTCAAGTTCCTAATTATAAAATTTTTCCTCAAAGTGCTTTCAAGTAAATTGTAGAGTTTTCTAAGATGCTCAAGACTAATCATAGTTAACACAACTTTTCACTTTATTCAATACATACTTCACTCAATCATGACTCAAAACGTGCTCAAACTATTCCTCAATTTTGACATAAGCTCAACAAAGGATATATACAAACAAGTTAAAAATTTTCATGACTCCTATCTAGATGGGGATTAATTTCATCATGTATTACCGTTGCAAATCCAACTCATCATTTCTCAAGTATTGACTCATTTTCTAAAGAAAAAAAATTTGTTGATAGTGCTCAAGGACGATTTAGTCTCATAAAAGTGCAGTCATGCAAGAAAAGAAACAAGACAAGAGGCAGAAATGCAAAAGCAACAAAAATACTAAAAATATTAACAAAACCCCCCCAAACTTAAAATGTGCATTGCCCTCAATGTACAAGACAAATAAGCGTAAAGGCAAAACACATACTGTAAGTAATCCAACAAGCATGGAACGCAGCGGAATAATAAAATTTTGGATTACTATAACCGCGGATCTATACATAGGGATTCATATCGGATAAAGGTTTACAAAAGTCTCACCCTTGTAGCGTGTTTGAGCAGATTCCACGGAGCAGCACCACGTCCAACGTCTCCTTCGAGTCACTAGCAAAACTTGTCAAGTTTTGCCTCAACGGTATCCACACGATCAAATCGGGTGAAGGGATAGTTTAAGAACAAGTTGCTAGACAAGTTCTTAAACTGGAACAAGAAACACACTCGATTCACAATCGAATAATCGCCAAAAATCACCAAGACTCTCACGGCTACAAAGAAAAACCGAGAGCTCTTTGATGATTGTAGGAGGCGGCCGTGTCTTGCTTGTTAGTGTTTAGGTTGGAATGATATGAATTGTATCTAAACAATTAATCATAACCTTGTATTTATATTATAAGATTTAATTAAGGTTTAAGGCTTTCTTAAAGCCTCATGGGCCCAAACCCATGATTTAATTTAATCTTTATAATCTTTTAATTAAGACACTTCTTAATTAATTAATTCATCCAATGAATTTAATTTCCCTTCTCGATTTAACCTTTTGTGCGACCCGATAGGATCTTGTAATGTTGGCAGTGACATAAAATCTTATTTTACGTTACAAGCAAGGAGCAGTGTCTAGAAACACATCGAGGCTACCCAAATTACAAGAATGTCAATGACTCGACGTAACCTTTAGTACTTGTGATAATATTAACCATGTAACTTAATCCCTTTGTCCTTTGTGTTTAGATTGAACACGAGTCATGGAATAGTCATACTCGTATATTCAATCTTTATTTCTTGATCCCCAAGTAGAACTAGAATAAACGAATAAGCTCGATATCTCATATCGACTCATTCGAGCATGGCCATGCATTTTAGTTCTCACTTGATCAAGGGCCAAACACATCTCCTGTAATATAGGAGGGACACATCCTATCTCGATCAGTCAACATCCCTCTACATAATTCGTAGTGTATCCAATAGTCGCCTTTATATTTTACCCTGTTACGGGTAACGTTTGACAATATCAAGATACATTGTTCATGAATTAAATGCTTATTAAGATCAAAGCCTAGCTAACTTTGATTGAATTTTGTGAGTTATAACCGAGATCGAGAGATAACGTTATAATACGCTACAGTAATTCATGATGTATGTTTAAGATTGAGATCGAGAGATAAAATCACATACGTGAGAACTTTGAATCGAGAGATTTAGAGTAACGCGGTTTTGAAGATTTATGCAATATCGGATTAGTAAATAAGTGAACGAGAGTTACTTGTTCTAATTTGATATTAGTTTCTATACAGCTCGAGAGAGTGTATTGAATAATAACGAAAACCTTTCACCTTAAGAATCAATTGTTTGGTAATTGCCTATTCAAACGAATCTTTGAAGATAACATAGTTGAACAAAGAGCTAGATAAATTTCTCGAGCGAAATTCCTTTGCATATCCAGAAGCCATTTATTTTATCTATTCTTGTTTTATTTGGGTCCTTTAGTTCTAGAGTTGCATTAGTTTAATCTACCATCTTTTTAATCGTAGGCTAAATATAATTTTACTAGTTTTATTTGGTACTTATACGTTAGTCCCTATGGATTCGACAACCCTTACTTTCATTTAACTATACTAAAACTTGACAACCGTGCACTTGTGGTATAGAATTGCGTTACACTCTGAAATCTTTTGTTTAAAAATATCACGGTCACATATCAGCGGCATCGAATAACCTCGCTCAAATGCGACATGCGGCAATAGCCGCTTCAACATTTGGCGGTAAATATTCTTTCCTTGCTATGATATGACAGCGGTAAGTACTCTATCATCGCGTCAAGTGACAGCGGCAAAGCATTTAAAATCATCACTCATTCATAACAACGACTCATGGGATATTCACCGAGCATTCCATCTATACCTGTATACACAATGTGTTAGTTCCGGATTTTAAAGATGACAAAACATATCAGACCGGATCGAGAGAAATCAGACTGACCAGATCGATCGCTCAAAACAGATCAAGCTGATATGGTATATCACAAAACAGAACGGATCGATGGAAATCAGCCTGACCAGATCGAAGCTTCAGATCGATCTCAACTTCTATCAGATCAGAGCAGTCAAGGCTGAATAAGATTGACTCTTCAGTCCGAATCATTAACGGCTATTTATTGAAGCATTTAATGTTGCAATTAATGATGAAAAAGACCAAGGACTGAAGATTACCATAAAAGGTAAGAAGACAAAGAAGAGCCTACCTGACAGTCGCCGAAAGCATGAACCAGAACGGCAAGTACCCTAAAGAAGAAGACTGCAGCTTACTCAGCGTTTAAGCAGAGTCAAGAGTTGCACATTAAGGGAAATAATGTCGTTGGTACATGCAACTATAAAAGGATGCAACAGAAGAGCTCAAGAGAGAGTCTGATCAATCGAAAGCAAAACAGCACAAGCTTACAAGCTCAGACATTCTCGAGCTGAAAATCTTCATAAGCACAAGTATATTGTAATATTTGATCATTTAGGATCATTGTGTGCATAGACTAAAGTCTATCTTGTGTATTTTGTATTGAAATATAGAAGTGAAAAAAATTGTAACTGTCAGACAGAGTGTGTCTAAACAGATCGAGAGACTAGGAGTTTCAGTCTGGTAGTGAGGTAAATCCAGCTGAATCGGGTTTGTACAACAGGATTGTATAAATCAAAGTTTTCTAGTGGAATCCTTCCTTAATTGGAAGAAGGGGAGACGTAGAAGGATTACACCACCTTCGAACTTCCAGAAACATATTATGTCTTTTATCATTCCGCGCTCGTTCTATTATTCAAGCCTTCAAGCCGTTCTTACTAATCAAACGAAGACTATGATGATTGGAGAATCAGAATGCAAGCTCATCTGGCAGCACAGGATGACGATATGTGGTTCGTCATCATTGATGGACCAATGAAGATTCTGAAAGTCAATACAGCAGTCTCCATTACTGGTGGTGAACCCCAAATGGTCGAGAAGGACAGATCCCTCTGGACGATTGAAGAAAGAAAGAAAGCAAACCTCGACAACGTTGCCAAAGACATCTTGTTCAAGACATTGGACAATAATATGTTCAGTAAAATCAAAATGTGCTATACTGCCAAAGAAATTTGGGAGAAGATAGCACAGCTATGTGAAGGGAACGACCAGACCAAGGAAAACAAGCTGACTGTTGCTCTTCAAAGATTTGAGAGCATAAAAATGAAGATTGGAGAAACTCTAAATGAGTTTGATGAAAGAGTTACTGGTATCATCAATGAACTGAATGGTCTGGGCAAGGAATACTCAAACAGATAGATCGCTCTGAAAGTTATGTGAGCCCTGCCAAAAGAATGGGATATTAAAACCATTGCAATGAGGGAGTCCAAAGATCTGAACAAAGTTGAACTTCATGATCTGTTCGCAGATCTTAAGGCATATGAGTTCGAACTGATCACTAGAGGTGAAGCAGAGCCATTAATCTCACAACCAAACAAAGCGCTGGCAGCCATTCCATACCAGACAGCCCCAACAACAGATCAATCTATCGAACAGATAAGTAATGATGCTATGTCATTATTTATCAAGAAATTTGGTAAATTTATGTCTAAAAATAAAAGAAATTTTAAACCCTCTCACCATTATAAATCAAGAAAGGACGATGATGTTAATGATCAGGCTTGCTACAATTATGGTAAGACCGGACATTTCATTACAGATTGCACCAGACCGAAGAAAGAAGAGCGAAAAGAGAAGCATCGTGATGACAAGAAAAAGAAGAAATACAAAGATCGTAAAAGTCATCATGGGAAGTCCCAAAAGGTCCTAGTAGCAGAAGAAGGAAACAACAAGTGGGCTCAGACTGATTCAGATTCAGAAAGCTCCGAATATTCTTCCAGCGAAAGCGAAGAAGATATTCAATGTCTAATGGCAGAGGAAGATATGAGTCAAACAGACAAGGTATTCGATCTTGACTCAAATGAATTTACACGTGAAGAGTGTTGGGATATGCCCTAAGACAAATCATTAGATGATTGTTTTGACATACAATGTTTATGATTTTATGAATGGCAATTCATTATTATATATTATTCTTTTAACTGTGCAATGTGAATTAATATATATGTTAATGTCCTTAGAATTATATTGTATTATTCTTAAAGATGTCCCTAGTCAAGTATTATCATGAATAGGGATAATGATAATACGTAGAGACTAGTATGTGTTGATCGATGAATTGTTCATTGATATGAGATATCAAATCAACATATGGGTACATGTTAGAGAACGATGTACTGGACAGACCCACCATGAGAATGCAACATGGATAGTTATATGATCGTCATATGCAATTCTCATAGTGATAATAATGTATGTAATCCTTACGACTTGTGATCATCAGAGATCCCAACATAAGGAGTTATGTATCTTGATATCGTCAAACGTTACCCGTAACAGGGTAATCTATAAAGGCGACTATTGGATACACTACGAATTATGTAGAGGGATGTTGACTGATCGAGATAGGATTTGTTTCTCCTATATAACAGGAGATGTGTTTGTCCCTTGATCAAGTGAGAACTAAAATGCATGGCCATGCTCGAATGAGTCGATATGAGATATCGAGCTTATTCGTTTATTCTAGTTCTACTTGGGGATCAAGAAATAGAGATTGAATATACGAGTAGGACTATTCCAAGACTCGTGTTCAATCTAAACACAAAGGACAAAGGGATTAAGTTACATGGTTAATATTATCACAAGTTCTAAAGGTTATGTCGAGTCATTGACATTCTTGTAATTTGGGTAGCCTCGATGTGTTGCTAGACACCGCTCCTTGCTTGCGACATAATATGAGATTTTATGTCACACCAACATTACAAGATCCTATCGGGTCGCACAAAATATTAAATCGAGAAGGGAAATTATATTCATGGGATGAATTAAATAATTAAGAGGAATCTTAATTAATAATCATAATGATTAATTAAATCATGGGCTTAAGCCCATGAGGCTTTATGAAAGCCTTTAATTAATCATATATAATTTGATTGCATGGTGATTAATTAGATTAACACATCATATCACAACCTAAACTCTAAGAAGCCACACGGCCGCCGACCACTCCAATCTCTCACGGCTTCTTCATAGCCGAAGTGAGTTGTGGTGTTGTGTGCCATTGATCGATTTGGAATCGAGTGTGCTTCTTGTTCCGGTTTAAGAACTTGTCTAGCAACTTGTTCTTAAACTATCCCTTCACCCGATTTGATCGTGTGGATACCTTGGAGGCAAAACTAGACAAGTTTTGCTAGTGACTCAAAGGAGACGTTGGACGTGGTGCTGCTCCGTGGAATCGGGTCAAACACGCTACAAGGGTGAGACTTTTGTAATTCCTTTATCCGATATGAATCCCTATGTATAGATCCATTGTTCTAGTAATCCAAAATTTTATTCCGCTGCGTTGTATGCTCTTAGGATTACTAACAGTGGTATCAGAGCCGTGTACAAGGCTCATATCGGATTTATATGGTTAAATAGTTTAATCATATTTAGATTAATATTGCATGCTATAAAATTGTATATAATCATATATGATATGATTAAATTGAGTTTGTGAAAATCATCGTATAATTATATTTGATATAATTGGCGAATAATTGTATACGATACACGAAAGCATAAAATCGAGGTGTTAGCTCACCATGGCTCACGGTCGACGCCACCGAAGGGTTCGAACCCTAGACACCATGGCTCACGACCGACGCCACCGAAGGGCTAGGGTTTCGAACCCTAGTCATCATGGCTCACGGTCGCCGCATGTTGCTAGGGTTTCGAACCCATTGGCTCGTGCATGGCCGAGCAGCCGCCGCTTAAGGGCTAGGGTTCGGACCCTGGCTCGAGCGTGGACCGAGCCGCCGCATAAATTAGGGTTTTGAACCCATTGGCTCGTGATGGCTAGGGTTTCGAACCCTAGCAGCCGTGCATGGTCTCGGCCGCCGCCGCTTGGTGGTTCGGCCATGGGCTAGGGTTTCGAACCCTAGGCCCATAAACGAACCATGATGGTTCTTGGTTTAGTCGTTTTAGTTCGTGGCATGTGATGTCCCGAGCGTACGATATTTTTCAAAATTCTATTTTACAGTTTTAATTAGAATTAAATTTAAAATGTTTAGAATTTAATTAATTAAATGTTAATGCATGCTTTATGTAATGCCTCGAATTGTTTCATTCCTTGCCATATATCATTTCATACATGTATTAATTCATTCTTGGTTCCACCCGAAACCCCATTATCATACCGCCAATTGATATAATTACACCATTGTGTGTATAGATAACAATTATCTCAGTGCAATATCAAAACACAATATCAACATCAATGATAAAGGACAATAAAATCATCTAACGTGAATGTTTCTGTAGGGACTCATAGACGTGGGGAGCGTGAGTCATGATTTCCGCTGCGAGGGGAACCACTGTATAGGGGTTATCTTGGAGTAGGTTGTTACTTGTATATGGGATGTATAGTTGATTAGGGTTTTGTAAACTTTGTAACAACTTAACTAGTAAGATAATCTAAATTAGTGCATGTTATTACTTAATTCAGACTCACATATGTATGTTTAATTGAATACATAATGGATTAAGTAACGAGGACCCCACATTAGTGGTATCAGAGCAGTGGTTCGAGAACGGGGTGAACATGGGTAGAGGAAGTGTATTAGGGAGTTACCTAAACACTTTGAGAATGGTAATAGCATGTTAGTATTTGGAATATGATGTTATTCTAACATGTTATATACTTGTAAATGTTATTGTTAACCCTTGATCTACAGCTATGACAGACAGAGGGTATCATGAGGATGTTGGGAATGCCCTGAGTGGCAATGCTAGTGTCAGGATGGTGCCTGTGCCACCACCACCGATTGAACAAGGGCCAGTGGAATAGGTATTGTTACCTGGAGAATTGACATTAACGCAGTTTCTGAGTTATCAGCCACCTAGGTTTGAGGGGACTGAATCAGGGGAACTGTCAGAGGAGTGGCTGGAACGTGTGGAACAAATATTTGTGTCAGCACCGTGTGCCAAGACAGCTTGGTTACGTTTAGCTGAATTCCAGTTAGCCAAGAAAGCTATGATGTGGTGGAAATCCACAGTGCTTGAGTTGAGGGCTCAAGGACAGACAGTTAACTGGGATGTGTTTAGAACGAAGTTCCTGGAGCATTATTTCTCTGTTGCTGCAAGGCAGAGGAAAGAGGATGAATTTACGAACTTGAGACAGGGATCAATGACAGTATCTGACTATGCTGTGCATTATTCTTCTTTGCTCCGGTATGTGCCACATATTGCTGTTAACACCAAAGCTAAGATCAGACAATTTGTGAAAGGTTTGAGGCCTGAATTGTTTGATAGGGTAATGTCCAATAACCCTACATCATATGAAGAAGCATTGACTAGGGATGAGATGGCTGAGATTGCCGTAGGAGTATACAAGGATGTTGGACAAGCCCAACCACCTACATCTGATAGTATGAGACCTAGAGGGGAACCATTTAAATCACCACGAGGTGGTGCATCTTCATCTAGGTTTAGTGGGAAACGTTTTGGATCACAAAAAGGGGGTGATCAAAAATCTAAGGGACAGTCCCAAGGAAGTAGTAGTAGTAGTGGACGAGGATTACAATGCTTTAAATGTGGAGGGCCACATTATCAACAAAATTGTCCACAGTTTGATACGGTGGTTTGTTTCCGTTGTGGGAAGCCAGGACATGTGATCCGTGATTGTCCTCAAGTGGGTGGACAACAGAGGAGAGGACCCATGTCAGAGAATACAGTGCAGCAGAGACCACAGGGTGTACCACAGTCTGGTGGAGGACAGAGGACAGGAACACCTCAGGCTCAGGTATAT
This sequence comes from Haberlea rhodopensis, assembly GCA_907163345.1. NCBI lineage: Eukaryota > Viridiplantae > Streptophyta > Magnoliopsida > Lamiales > Gesneriaceae > Haberlea > Haberlea rhodopensis. The sequence continues at coordinate 154,121 of CAJQUN010000470.1, read as the reverse complement.
GCACTGAACAGGGAGGAAGTAGAGGCAGCTCCTGATACTGTGATAGCGGGTAAGTGTACTTTGTTTACTTATCCTACTTTTCTGTTGATTGATACTGGTGCATCACATTCTTTTATTGCACAAGCTTTTATTGATCGGTATCATATATGCTCGTCCCCACTGTTGATGCCTCTTTATGTTTCGACACCCATGGGAACTACTGTGATGACTTGTCAGAGTGTGTCTGATTGTGATATTCAGTTTGAGACTGAGTATGGACTACAAACTGATTTAATTGTGTTAGATATGACAGATTTTGATTGCATCATTGGAATTGATGTATTGAGTAAATATCAATCTGTTGTGGATTTAGTCAGAAGATTGTGAGATTTCAGTCTAATACTGGAAGTCAATGGTATTTCTATGGTCAGGGATCGAGGGCAAGGATTCCTCTGATATCAGCAATCCGAATGTCGCGTTTGTTAGAACGTGGACATGCGGGTTATTTGATTTATGCCCTTGATATAACGGAACAGAAACGAGAAAGGAAAGTGGAGGAGATACCAGTGGTTGCAGAATATGCGGATGTGTTTCCAGATGAGATACCTGGATTTCCACCGATTCGAGAAGTGGAATTTTGTATTGATTTAATACCTGGTACTTCTGCAATTTCACGGGCTCCTTATCGGATGTCACCAACTGAATTGAAAGAATTGAAAACTCAATTACAAGATTTATTGGACAAGGGGTACATACGTCCTAGTGTATCGCCTTGGGGTGCTCCGGTCTTATTTGTTAAGAAGAAGGATGGGACAATGCGATTGTGTATTGACTATAGACAATTGAACAAGGTAACAATAAAGAATAAATATCCTCTTCCTCGTATTGATGATTTGTTTGATCATTGCAAGGATCAAAGATTTATTCTAAGATTGATTTGAGGTCAGGATATCATCAAATACGTGTGAGGGAAGGAGATATACAGAAGACAGCATTCAGAACTCGTTATGGACATTATGAGTTTCTGGTAATGCCATTTGGAGTGACAAATGCTCCAGCTGTCTTTATGAGTTTAATGAATCAGGTTTTCCAGGAATACCTTGATCGATTTGTCATTGTCTTTATTGATGATATACTGATCTATTCGCAGAGTGATGCAGAACATGTTCAACATTTGCATATGGTATTGCACTTGTTGAGGACACATCAATTGTATGACAAACTCAGTAAGTGTGAGTTTTGGTTGACTAGTGTCGGTTTTTTGGGACATGTTATTTCAGAAGAAGGTATATCAGTTGATCCAAAGAAAGTGGAAGCAGTGTTGAATTGGTCAGCACCTACTTCTGTGCCAGAGATTCGTAGTTTCTTGGGTTTGGCTGGATATTATAGACGGTTTGTTGAAGGATTTTTAGCGATTGCTAAACCATTGACACATTTGACACAGAAGGGAGTATCATTTCAATGGTCGGAGGCATGTGAGCGTAGTTTTCAGGAATTAAAACATCGATTGACTACAGCTCCAATCTTGATCATTCCATCTGAGCATGACAGGTTTGCATTGTATACGGATGCATCATTACTTGGTTTGGGTTGTGTATTGATGCAGGATAAACATGTAGTGGCTTATGCATCACGACAGTTGAAGCCACATGGAATGAGATATCCAGTGCATGATCTGGAATTAGCTACCATTGTCTTTGCATTGAAGATATGGCGACATTATTTATATGGTACGTCGTTTACTATATACACAGATCATAAGAGTCTAAAATTTCTATTCACTCAAGCGGAGTTGAATATGAGACAAAGGAGATGGATGGATCTGTTGAAAGATTATGATTGTGAGATTGAATATCATCCAGGAAAGGCTAATCTTACAGCAGATGCTCTGAGTCGAAAGGTACATCATACGGCTGATGAGATGATTCATTTACCCGCATTGATGACTTCTTGTTGTACTTTGGGTTATGATTTTGATGTGGAAATAGAGCCAGTAAGGGTATCAACATTGTTGGTTGAACCCGACATTTTTGAGAAAATCAGAACGGCACAATTAACTGATGATGAAGTACAACAATGGAAGGAAAGGATAAGTCAAGGACAAACATCTCAATTTGTACTTACCAATGATGGAACGTTGATGTACAGAAACTGTTGGGTAGTACCTGCTTCATTTGGACTACGCCAAGAACTACTACAACGTGCTCATTGTAGTAGATACAGTATACATCCTGGAGGAAAGAAAATGTATCATGATTTACGTACCCAATTTTGGTGGAAACGTATGAAACAGGATGTGTTGAGCTTTGTGAAACGGTGTTTGATCTGTCAACAAGTGAAAGCGGAAAGATAGAGACCAGGAGGTGAATTACATAGTTTGGAAATTCCTCAGTGGAAATGGGAACATATCACGATGGACTTTGTGACTCATTTACCACGGACGTCTTCTGGTTGCGATGCTATTTGGGTGATTGTTGACCGACTCACCAAAGTATCTCATTTTGTGCCATATTGTATGACATTTACATATCTGAGAATGGCACAGTTGTACATTCAACATGTAGTGAGACTACATGGTATTCCAGTTTCCATTGTATCAGATAGAGATCCGAGATTTACTTCTCATTTCTGGGAAGGGTTACAGACAGCGTTGGGAACTGAAGTGCGGTTGAGTACAACATATCATCCTCAGACAGATGGACAAACAGAGCGTACGATACAGACACTTGAGGATATGTTGCGTGCCTGTGTATTAGAGTTTGATAACTCTTGGCAAGAGTCGTTGCCATTAGTGGAATTTTCTTATAACAACAGTTATCAGTCTAGTATACAGATGGCACCATTTGAGGCTTTATATGTGTGATGACCAGGGATTATATATGCTAATCCCGTAGTGTTAATAATCCCTAAAGTGGTTTTACGTGGCAATGTGGGTTTAATCGAGGTATTGGGCCTTCTGGGCTCGTTTAATTGGGTAGTTGGGATCGTTGGATCCAGAGGTTGAGATTGTATTCACATTACGGTGAAAAACCTAAGAGTTGGGTTTTTGATGTGTCTCGGGATCTCGGGTGCTATGTGAGCACCGGTAGAGGGTTTTGGAGTTAGAGAGAGAGTTTTTGAAAACAGATGATTTTTAAGGAATCACGATGTATTTGTGGGGTTATTAATTTTTCGGGGTATTTTTGCTATAAATACCAATTGAACCCAAAATTTTAAAGAAAATTTCATTTCAACCCCTTCATTTCCTCTCTCCTCTCCCGCGACCCTCTCCCGCTGCCAGCCCCTGCCCGCGCGCAAAAGCGCTTCGGCCGCCGCCGTCCCGCCGCCGATCGGCGCGTCCGACCTACCCACGGCTTCGTCTCGTCCAGGCGCTCATTTCCCCTCCGGCAATTGTAAGTTTCATCGCGATTTGAGGTCGAATTTTGAGAAAGAGCGTCGATCCCCAAAAGTTAGGGTTCATCGGATTTCGTCCGATTTTGCTTCCGATTTCGTTGGGTAACGTTCCTTACCCCTTTTCCATGCTTATGATGTATTTTCCCTACCTATTGTGAATTATTGTGTTCGAATTTAAGGATGATGTTATGAAATGTTACCAATCATTGCCAAATAAAGTAAGATGTTATGAAAGGTTACTGATTTGAGACTGGCTAGGGTTCGAACTATTGAAGATGTTCTTGAGCAATTTTTCGATATGTCGCATTCGTCTTCCCTCCCTGCATGTACCCTGCCCCGGGTCTTTTAAATGATTTATTGTCGTGTGTTGACAATATTTTGAGGGTTATGAAGGTGCTTGAGCATGGGTTACATGTTCGTAAATAATTGTGAATTATTTATCGTTTTAGCACATCGTTCCTCGGGGCATGGAACTCGAGCAAGGTTTGGCTCGGACTTCGAGGATTTAAGGTACGTTTAACGTACGAGCATAATTTAAATGATGTTTTACAAGTATGATGCATGATTTAAGATATATGATATGTTTTACTATGATGGTATCGGGACTTGGTTACGATATGTTGTTTCACATGGTGGAATGCTCAGTGCCGCTATGAAGCGAACCAATGATGAGGTGTGGTTGCTACGGAGCAAACACCCATAGTATGACGTTACCTTGAAGTAAGAAATGAGAATGTGGGATTTGATTAGATATCTAGGATATCTGTATTTTATTCCCTATGGGTAATAATAGGAACAGAGACGTAGTTAATCAGAGAAGTGATTAACCAGTATCGGAAGTTAAGGAAATCTCAATATGATATCTAGAACTATGATCATTGCTAAATTAAGTAAGATGTTATGAAAAGATGTTATGAAAAGATGTTATGAAACGATGTTATGAAATGATGTTATGAAAAGATGTTATGAACGATGTTATGAAAAGATGTTATGAAACGATGTTATGAAAAGATGTTATGAAACGATGTTATGAAATGATGTTATGAAATGTTACCAATCATTGCCAAATAAAGTAAGATGTTATGAAAGGTTACTGATTTGAGACTGGCTAGGGTTAACCAATATGATGATTAACTGCATATTCAAGATTTGATGATTTATCTGTTTTGAGAACAGGGTTATACAGGGGTACGCTATGATGAGGATGATACCATCCAGGAAGTATCACATATGTTCCACAATATTTACATTTTCGTAAATTATGCATTATGTCATTATGATTATGAAATTGTGGAATTGGTATGCTCACCCCGTTGGGGGCTGTCTCTGTTGGGGCAGGTGAACAGGTACATCGATGGCTTTGGAGATGAGCTCGAGCTGTTGATTGGATGTACTTCCAGGATCGTGGTACCAGGGCTTGATGAAGCACGGTATCGTATAAAGTACTCATACGCCCATGAGGGTTATATACATATTCATGATGCTCGCATGTGAGCACGATTATACTTGTATATGGGTTGTATGTAAAGGCATGAGCCTTTCTCTCTTTCATTCTATGTTGCATGCAATTGTGGTAGAATTGCTAATGATATGAGAGTCGTTAGTGTGTTATGTGGGGGTTGAAACCCATTTTTGTCGTCTTATGTGTGGTGTCTTCCCTGGCTGGGAATTTACTTTGTGTTCAGTATTCTGTTGAGTATTGTGTATTCCCTGGCCGGGAATTATATTATGTGATGTGCTTTTATTTTTGGGATAGCTCAATTTATGGGGAGACTCTGCCCAAATTTTTATAAAAACCCACAATGCAAAAGTGATGTAATGGGGATGGTATTGGGCGAACTCGATTAGTCTATATGCTGTTAGGATGATGACCTTATAACATTGAGTATTAAAGAAATTCTGTAGTTACCATTCAATGGTAAAGTATCATCTGAGCTTCCCGATTGACTTTTTATTGAAAGCATGTGCCACACATAGTGGTTAATACACTAATTAAGGGTTAAGGGCATGGGGTCCTTACATTAGTGGTATCAGAGCAGTGGTTGCTCATTGGGGCTGTTGAGGGCCTAGGAAGTCATTGATAGCACATATTTATGCATGATGGCATTAATGTTATACGATGACTAATTGTTTATGTGCTTTTATGTTATGAAAAGTGGTATTGCTAACCATTGTGGTTGCAGGAATCGTGTGGAACACGATAGGATGGCATTAATAGTGATGTCTAACGCTCTATATGCTACGTGCCAAGGAATCTGATTTTGGAAGAAAATCAGGGAAAAGAAAGATATGATGTATTGTCTGAGGACAGACTGGGTAGACAACCGACAGTGGAATACTTCGGTATGGTCTCAATTATTATTGAATATACTAATGCGTTTGTTCATGTAATGCCCAAGCAAGGAAGGTACGTAAGACGCGTACGGGCATCGGACGGTAACACACTCCTAACTCTGACTATGCATTGAATGCATAAGTTTTTATGATAATGTTATGATGATGATGATTATGATAAGTAAGTTATGATGATGATGGCTATGATGATGATGTTACGATGATGATTTTGATAAGTAAGTTTATGATGATGTGATACGATGTTATGATGTGGTAAGATGCCACGGGGTAAGATGCCCATATGGTAAGAGGCCATACTCCTATATTATGATCATACTATGATTGCATAAGAATTTACGATGCCATGATGATGTGTATAATGAATAAAAAATGATAAGATGTTTAAGATGATGTTATGATAAGTAAGTTCACGATGAAGATGATTTTATAATGAATAAAGATGACAAGATACTTACGATGATGTTATGATAAATGAAGATGATATGACGTTTACGATGACGACTATGATAAGTAATGATGATGTTAATATGATGTTTATAGAATGATATGATGTTTATAAGGCGGTAAGATGCCATAGGGTAAGATACCCATATGCATGAATATGAACCAGGGAAAAAGAAAAGAAGTTAATGAATAACTAGCAAGCTTACTCAACTATGATTTCGTACATTTACTGTTATATCTATAAGATGATGATGTTTATATGATGATGATGCTACAAGATGATAATGTATGTTTAACTATGTTACTTAGAATGGTTGAATGTCCGGTGGTCATTATGGGCAAGCGAGGAAGGTCTTGCCGCTCACATAGCTGATGAGCGATGGGGTACATCCGCTATCAAGGTGTAGCGATGGGTATCATCCGCTGATGAGCGATGGGGTACATCCGCTATCAAGGTGTAGCGGCGGGTATCATCCGCTGAGCGATGGGGTACATCCGCTATCAAGGCGTAGCGATGGGTATCATCCGCTGAATAAGAGATACATCCGCTATCAAGGCGTAGCGATGGGTATCATACGATGTGTTATGTCGAGCGAGGGGGCCAATTGTGCCGCTGTCATAATGGAACCCGGACAGTCCCATTTCTAATTAACATAGTTTGTTGTGAGTATATATATGAATATGATGTGTATGATGATGTTTATGATGAGTAAAGATGATATGATGATTATGATGATGTTTATGATGATAGGATGCCTCATTCCGCTATTTTACGATGACTCACTCTTCTATGAGGATTGGCGATGGTTTATGCCGCCGGATATGTTAATAGCGATGCCCCATTCCGCTATTATGTGGATTTACGATGACTTATTCTTCTATGAGGATTGGCGATGATTAGTGCCACCAGATATGTTGATAGCGATGCCTCTTTCCGCTGTTATGTAGACCATGATTCAGGCTCAGGTGTATAGCGAGGTTTCATGCCACTTATTATATGACGAGGTATCATGCCGTCGATTCTATAGCTATGTATTCAGCACGAGATTATGCCGCCTTCGAGCGATGAGTGCTGATTTTGCACTATTGTCGAGCGACGGAGACAGGTATGCCGCTATCTTGTTAGCGATGAGGTATGAGATATTGCTATTCTGTTAGCTTTATTATAGCTGGCATGCGTTGTTATACATGTTTTATTATGACTATTTTACTAGCATGATGATGGATGACATATGTTGATGTACATGGACCGTCACGAGTCGACTGGGTTGTTTAGATGTCATTGTTGACATGTATCGTCACTAGTTGACAATGTCTTAGATGCCATGATTTGGCACGTGTCGTCACAGGATGACGACGACGATGGTGTAGGAGATGTCTTATTAGACATGCATCATCGTTACGATGATCAATGCGTTGAGTATACGCTTCCAGTTGTATGCCTTGGGTGCCAGTGTCGGGCACAAGGTGGTGTGTGCGGCACCGATTGACGTGACCCTTATACCGAGCGGGTTGCTCGAGGAATGGGTGGATGCACTGTACATGTGATTGTACCGCAGCTTATGTTCAGGAGTAATCGTGGAGGAATTACTCTCTTTCTATTGATATGACATGTGGTAGACATGGTCACACCACCCATGAGGATGTAAGATGGGTCCTAAGGAGTAGGATCAGGTTATGTTAAGTACATGGGGACGTTGAAGTATCCAGGGTATATCATCATTGGAGGAATGTTGGGTAAAGACCCACTATTCTATTGATTTTCTTTTTCTTCCCATGGTATGGTATGCCGTGCGGAAGCGTCCATCTGATTGGTAGGTTTGAGGTGAACCAAGTGAGTCAGCGATTAGTTTGTCTGCCGCGTGTGTGCAGCACCATGATGGGCTTGCTAGAGCCGTTATACTGCTCGTTGGAACCAAGTTTGGCAAATCGTAAGGTGATACGAAGTGAATTGTGGTGAACTCTGGTAGTCACCACGTCATTTGAAGTTGAGGTTGAGTATGCCTCACTGAAACGTATATATGTTTATGTTTAAATCTTGGGGAGACTTGTCTGGGACAGCTTATGATGTGAAGTCCCAACGAGAGAGTCGTCAAGTCGTCGTTGTTTCGGTCTGAGAATCCATGTATTTGAGTTGCAATGATGCGACTGCTCCTTCGATAGAGGAGGTTTGAAAGTGGAAACCAGGTTTGGTATGTGTACACCGTGGAATACTGGTGTTTCCCTCGTAACGATGTATGTTGGACATCGTGAGTCATGATAAGAGATGTCAAGGAATGAAATCTACGATGGAATCAGGAGCGATTCGAATCCTTACAGTTTCAGTTGACTAACTGCTTTTGGATTATTAGCGTTGAGCTGTGCTGACGCTCTTTGACGTTATGATGGATTTGGAAGTCTATTCCACTCCAGAGTTTGACACGAGGTCAACGTTCTCACGGTTGAGGTGTCATTCAGGTTGACTGTCCGATCTACAGTCGTAAGTATCGGTTGTTTTGCAGTCATGAGGGACTGACTTTTGGGATGACCCGCATCGAGGTACGTTTTGCCTCTTAGGTGATATGTTGGTTTTGGTAAGTCGCTCTGTTTCAGAGTTTGAAGCGAAGTAAGTATCCTCGCGTTTATTAATACGATTCTGATATGGTCAGGAATCGAGGTTATGGCTTCATGTTGTTGTGTAGCCTGGGTGTTACGTGATACACCAGTGCTAATTTCGAGGACGAAATTCTTTTAGTGGGGGATATTGTGATGACCAGGGATTATATATGCTAATCCCGTAGTGTTAATAATCCCTAAAGTGGTTTTACGTGGCAATGTGGGTTTAATCGAGGTATTGGGCCTTCTGGGCTCGTTTAATTGGGTAGTTGGGATCGTTGGATCCAGAGGTTGAGATTGTATTCACATTACGGTGAAAAACCTAAGAGTTGGGTTTTTGATGTGTCTCGGGATCTCGGGTGCTATGTGAGCACCGGTAGAGGGTTTTGGAGTTAGAGAGAGAGTTTTTGAAAACAGATGATTTTTAAGGAATCACGATGTATTTGTGGGGTTATTAATTTTTCGGGGTATTTTTGCTATAAATACCAATTGAACCCAAAATTTTAAAGAAAATTTCATTTCAACCCCTTCATTTCCTCTCTCCTCTCCCGCGACCATCTCCCGCTGCCAGCCCCTGCCCGCGCGCAAAAGCGCTTCGTCCGCCGCCGATCGGCGCGTCCGACCTACCCACGGCTTCGTCTCGTCCAGGCGCTCATTTCCCCTCCGGCAATTGTAAGTTTCATCGCGATTTGAGGTCGAATTTTGAGAAAGAGCGTCGATCCCCAAAAGTTAGGGTTCATCGGATTTCGTCCGATTTTGCTTCCGATTTCGTTGGGTAACGTTCCTTACCCCTTTTCCATGCTTATGATGTATTTTCCCTACCTATTGTGAATTATTGTGTTCGAATTTAAGGATGATGTTATGAAATGTTACCAATCATTGCCAAATAAAGTAAGATGTTATGAAAGGTTACTGATTTGAGACTGGCTAGGGTTCGAACTATTGAAGATGTTCTTGAGCAATTTTTCGATATGTCGCATTCGTCTTCCCTCCCTGCATGTACCCTGCCCCGGGTCTTTTAAATGATTTATTGTCGTGTGTTGACAATATTTTGAGGGTTATGAAGGTGCTTGAGCATGGGTTACATGTTCGTAAATAATTGTGAATTATTTATCGTTTTAGCACATCGTTCCTCGGGGCATGGAACTCGAGCAAGGTTTGGCTCGGACTTCGAGGATTTAAGGTACGTTTAACGTACGAGCATAATTTAAATGATGTTTTACAAGTATGATGCATGATTTAAGATATATGATATGTTTTACTATGATGGTATCGGGACTTGGTTACGATATGTTGTTTCACATGGTGGAATGCTCAGTGCCGCTATGAAGCGAACCAATGATGAGGTGTGGTTGCTACGGAGCAAACACCCATAGTATGACGTTACCTTGAAGTAAGAAATGAGAATGTGGGATTTGATTAGATATCTAGGATATCTGTATTTTATTCCCTATGGGTAATAATAGGAACAGAGACGTAGTTAATCAGAGAAGTGATTAACCAGTATCGGAAGTTAAGGAAATCTCAATATGATATCTAGAACTATGATCATTGCTAAATTAAGTAAGATGTTATGAAAAGATGTTATGAAAAGATGTTATGAAACGATGTTATGAAATGATGTTATGAAAAGATGTTATGAACGATGTTATGAAAAGATGTTATGAAACGATGTTATGAAAAGATGTTATGAAACGATGTTATGAAATGATGTTATGAAATGTTACCAATCATTGCCAAATAAAGTAAGATGTTATGAAAGGTTACTGATTTGAGACTGGCTAGGGTTAACCAATATGATGATTAACTGCATATTCAAGATTTGATGATTTATCTGTTTTGAGAACAGGGTTATACAGGGGTACGCTATGATGAGGATGATACCATCCAGGAAGTATCACATATGTTCCACAATATTTACATTTTCGTAAATTATGCATTATGTCATTATGATTATGAAATTGTGGAATTGGTATGCTCACCCCGTTGGGGGCTGTCTCTGTTGGGGCAGGTGAACAGGTACATCGATGGCTTTGGAGATGAGCTCGAGCTGTTGATTGGATGTACTTCCAGGATCGTGGTACCAGGGCTTGATGAAGCACGGTATCGTATAAAGTACTCATACGCCCATGAGGGTTATATACATATTCATGATGCTCGCATGTGAGCACGATTATACTTGTATATGGGTTGTATGTAAAGGCATGAGCCTTTCTCTCTTTCATTCTATGTTGCATGCAATTGTGGTAGAATTGCTAATGATATGAGAGTCGTTAGTGTGTTATGTGGGGGTTGAAACCCATTTTTGTCGTCTTATGTGTGGTGTCTTCCCTGGCTGGGAATTTACTTTGTGTTCAGTATTCTGTTGAGTATTGTGTATTCCCTGGCCGGGAATTATATTATGTGATGTGCTTTTATTTTTGGGATAGCTCAATTTATGGGGAGACTCTGCCCAAATTTTTATAAAAACCCACAATGCAAAAGTGATGTAATGGGGATGGTATTGGGCGAACTCGATTAGTCTATATGCTGTTAGGATGATGACCTTATAACATTGAGTATTAAAGAAATTCTGTAGTTACCATTCAATGGTAAAGTATCATCTGAGCTTCCCGATTGACTTTTTATTGAAAGCATGTGCCACACATAGTGGTTAATACACTAATTAAGGGTTAAGGGCATGGGGTCCTTACAATATGGGCGACGATGTAAATCGCCATTGTATTGGGATGATGTGGATCAGTATTCCTTACATGGACCAGATATGATTCATGAAATGGAAGAGAAAGTAAAAGTAATTCGATTGAAACTTAAAGCTGCTCAGGATAGACAGGCTGCTTATGCCAATAAGCGACGTAGACCACTTGAATTTCAAGTTGGTGACCGTGTGTTCTTGAAAATCTCACCTTTTAAAGGTGTAGTACGGTTTGGTAAGCGTGGAAAATTGTCTCCACGGTATGTTGGTCCATATGAAGTATTGCAACGTATTGGTACGTTGGCATATCGATTGGCATTACTGCCGGCATTGAGTGGTATTCATGATGTCTTTCATGTTTCACTGTTGAGGAAGTATGAACCATATCCGAGTCATGTATTACAGTTACCTGATGTACAGTTGGATACAGATGTGTCGTATGAGGAATGACCGGTTATGATCTTGGATCGAGCTGAACGCAGGTTGCGTAATAAAGTGATTCCTATGGTGAAAGTACAGTGGGACAGAAGGGGTGTCGAAGAGGCAACGTGGGAGACGGAGCAGCATATGATGCAACGGTATCCGGATTTGTTTTCTGGTATGTTGATATGTTATTTATACATGTTTCTTATGTTACATATATCATATATGTTCTTATGTGCAGCATGTATTATGATATTTGTATATGCAATTTCGAGGACGAAATTCAATAAGTGGGGGAGAATTGTAATGACTCGAATTGTTGTATACACGTGTGATATGATTATGGTGTAATTATATCAATTGGCGGTATGATAATGGGGTTTCGGGTGGAACCAAGAATGAATTAATACATGTATGAAATGATATATGGCAAGGAATGAAACATGATGTACAAAATGTAGTGCAAAGATATGATTTGAACTAGTAAGCAATAAGCATGTGAATTTACTTGCAATTGGAATTGCATTTGAATTTGGAGTTCATTTCATGTACATGTTACTTAACATGTAATTACCTTTAAATGATATGATAGCAAGTGAATTAGGGAACTAAGGATCTATATCAAGTGGATTAGAGAGGTGGAATCACATACTACACCACTTTCACCTCAAAATCTCTACAAAGCTCCTCTCCAAACCCTTCGAGATTTTATTAGTTGAAGCTTGGTTTTTCACTTGTGATTTGAGCTAGAAGTTAGGTGAAGTGATTTCTTCACATCTTGGTAAGGAATTCATAGCTTTACACTTGAAATATGTAAATTGGTGTTGCATATGTGAAGTGAAATATCAAGTGTTCATATGAAGAATCATATCATGTTTCTATGCTTTGAATTGGAATCTATGATGTTGGAATCATGTTAAGATATTCCTAGAGAGTGCTTGAAACATGTTTAAATGTTGAATTTCGAGTTGTAGGAGAAGAGCTAGGATGATAAGCTCAAAATCGCCATGGTTTCAAAATTTTGTCTTCGACCGATCGATCGCTGGAAGCGTACCGATCGGTAAAACAGGGGAAACGGTGTATGTACCGATCGATCGCTGAAAGCGACCGATCGATCGGTACAATGCCGTAGCATTTTTGAGAAATTCAACTATTTAAGCGATCGATCGCTGGCTTTTGATCGATCGATCGCTAGGGTTACTTGTTTGGATCGATCAATCGCTAAGGTGACCGATCGATCGGTAGACTTAAAATGTTTATATTTTTTAGAATTTGATTTTAATGCCTATGATAACATGATATATTATTGGCATTGTTGTAGCACCATCACAGGGGACAGGACAACGAGGCAAGTAGCCAGGGACGACTGATTTATCTCGTTTGTGTCGCTTTCCAGGTACGTGTTGACGTACGGAGTATAGATATGATGTGATGATGAGGTTATGGTTTTGATATCATATGCTCTATGTTATCCTTGTGTCATATGATTGGTAGTTCATATGCATGTTCATACATGGATTTCATATGATTGGGATGGAGGCCTTGATAGATATGTGTATATGCTTTGGTGAGATCATTGCCTCGATAGATATGCCTGGTGTGGTATATGCTTTGGCTGGGATCGTTGCCACGATAGATATACTACATATGCTTTGGCTTGAGAGATATACGCCTGGTGTGGGTATATGCTCTGGCTATTGTCGCAGATGAGCATGGTACTATGATATGTGCTGCTAATATGAAGATGTGATGTGGTTCCACTGACATATTGAGCTGAATAGGCATATCATATGGGGCTCGTGATAATAGGGTGTCTCTTAGACATGTCATGACATAGTGCATTTGTTGATGCATGATACAAAACATTCACGTTAGATGATTTTATTGTGCTTTATCATTGATGTTGATATTGTGTTTTGATATTGCACTGAGATAATTGTTATCTATACTCATTGTGTGAATGTTTCTGTAGGGACTCATAGACGTGGGGAGCGTGAGTCATGATTTCCGCTGCGAGGGGAACCACTGTATAGGGGTTATCTTGGAGTAGGTTGTTACTTGTATATGGGATGTATAGTTGATTAGGGTTTTGTAAACCTTGAAACAACTTAACTAGTAAGATAATCTAAATTAGTGCATGTTATTACTTAATTCAGACTCACATATGTATGTTTAATTGAATACATAATGGATTAAGTAACGAGGACCCCCACACTTTATGTGTTGTTTGAGCATAGTGCGTGGTTATAGCCCTTTGACCTATTAGATAGGATTTGTGGATGTTTGTAATGTATAATACGACCTGCGTGTCGTGCCTTCTCTATTTCATTCTAAATGTAATCCCTCCCCTATGTTCCCCTCGAATGTGAATCGAGGAATTCTATATCTTGTAAATAGTGTAGTTTATATTTTATTGATGGTGATCAATGAAGATGGAGCATCGTGCCGGATGAGGAGGCCATTCACAAATTGGAGCCAAAGGAAGGTGCTTGTGAAGTTACCTTAGGTTGACTCTTAGGATTTTCTCATTGGCTTGAGAAAATCATTAGTAGGGGCTATAACCATGTCACGTTTAATTGTGTATGTTGATGCATGATTTATCTTATGTTTTAGATTGATAATTGTATTACACATATATGTAGATATGTATACAACTATATGTAGTGGACATATTTTAAATTATCAAACTAATCATGAGATCAATAAATCCCTCTAAAATATTAAGTTTTAGATGCCTTCCAAAATGAAAAGTACTCATCAATAACTTCGATTGTACATGTGTGGGTTTGCCAAAGCAAAGCACCGTGGCAATCTTAGTAAGGCGCGAAAGGATAAATGTGATATCCGTTATACTTTAAATTGGGTACGACTTAACTAAGTCATCTCAATAGGATTGGGAACTTAGAGGCATGGGTTGGATTATAATTCATTTGATGAATTGAACAAAGTGTTGTTCGTCCAACTATCCAAGAATTACATGTGATGTATTTGACAAAGTGTTGTCTACCTAAATAACCGAGTCTTGGGCGATTAGCCAAAGCTAACTCAAGATTAGGCGAAATATGGATCTTGGCCCACTAAAGGTTTTGAGGGTTGATATTTTTTAAAACAAAATAGTGGGAGTATCATTTAATATAAGACCATGTTAAATGATTAAATCATAAACTTATTTTGCATATTTATATTGTAGATATCCATGGCAACTAACAACGTATCAAACACATTATCAATGCGATCGGTCCTTGAGAAGGATAAGCTAAATGGGACAAATTTCCTAGACTGGCATAGGAACTTGAGGATATTCCTCAAACAAGAAAAGAAACAATATGTCCTAGAGGAACCCTTGCCCGCTGAGGAACCTCCCCTAACAGCTACAAGAGCTGATAAAGATGCTTACAAGAAGCATCAGAGTGACGCACTTGATGTTGGGTGCCTTATGCTTGCCACGATGAACTCTGAGCTTCAGAAGCAACATGAGGAAATGGAGGCGTTCGATATGATCGAACACTTAAAGCAATTGTACCAACAGCAAGCTAGACAAGAGAGGTATGACGTCTCTAAAGCGTTGTTCCAGTGCAGGATGGTAGAGGGAAGCCTAGTTGGAACTCATGTGCTCAAGATGATAGGGTACATTGAGAATCTGGACAAGCTGGGTTTTCCATTGGACCAAGAGTTGGCCACCAATGTAATCTTGCAATCGTTGCCGGAGAGCTTCAGTCAATTCGTAGTAAATTACAATATGACTGACATGGATAAGACTCTACCTCAATTGCTTGGTATGTTGAGAACATATGAAGCAAATACAAAGAAGACTAAGGCCACAAATGTTCTTATTGTGAATAAGGGCAAAGGAAATGCCAAAACTAAAGGCAACAAGAAAGCAAAGAAGGTCTTTGTTAAATCTAAGCCAAAGTCTTATGCACTGAAACCAAAAGGAGGGATAGCAAAGGAAGGGAACTGTTTCCATTGCGGTGAGACCGGCCATTGGAAAAGAAACTGCAAAGTATATATGGAGGATCTAAAGAAAGGAAGTGTGACTTCCACTTCAGGTATTTTTGTTATAGAAGTCAATTTATCTACTTCTTCATCATGGGTATTAGATACTGGATGTGGATCTCACATTTGTGTAAATGTGCAGGACCTCAAAAAGAGTAGATTATTGGCGAAAGGCGAAGTTGATCTCCGAGTTGGAAATGGAGCATGCTGCATTAGCTATAGGAGAATATTGTTTAGCTTTACCTCCTAGTTTATCATTGATTTTAAAAGACTGTTATTTTGTGCCATCTATTACTAAAAACATAATTTCTATTTCTTGTTTAGACAAGTATGGTTTTTCATTTATAATAAAGGACAACTGTTGTTCTATTTATTTAAATGATATGTTTTATGCTAGTGCACAAACGGTGAATGGTCTTTATGTATTAAATCTTGATATACCTATTTATAACATAAATACTAAAAGGATTAAAAATAATGATTGTAATCCGACTTATCTCTGGCACTGTCGCTTGGGCCACATAAACGAGAACCGCATATCTAAACTTCATAAGGATGGAGTATTAGACTGATTTGATTTTGAATCATATGAAACATGCGAATCTTGTTTAATGGGCAAGATGACAAAAGCCCCTTTCAAGGGACATGTTGAAAGGGCAAATGTTTTATTGGGACTAATACATAGTGATGTATGAGGACCAATAAGTACACAAGCTAGAAGTGGTTTTCAATACTTCGTTACATTTACTGATGACCTCAGTAGATATGGGTATGTGTACCTAATGAAGCATAAACATGAAACCTTTGAAAAGTTCAAAGATTTCAAGAATGAAGTACAAAACCAACTTGGCAAAAGTATCAAAATCCTTCGATCAGATCGAGGAGGTGAATACTTAAGCCAAGAGTTTCATTACTATCTAAAGGAGTGTGGGATAGTCCCACAACTCACTCCTCCGTATACTCCACAATGGAATGGTGTATCCGAGAGGAGAAATCGAACCTTGTTGGACATGGTTAGATCAATGATGAGTCATGCAGATCTTCCGATATCGTTTTGGGGACACGCTCTAGAAACAGCGATTTTCTTACTGAACCGTGTTCCATCTAAATTCAACGGAAAAGACACCATATGAGATATGGACTGGGAAGCGTCCTAGTATGTCTTTTATGAAGATTTGGGGTTGTGAGGCTTTCGTTAGACGTCACGCCACTAACAAACTTGGACCCAAATCTGATAAGTGTTTATTTGTGGGGTATCCTAAGGAAACCAAAGGATACTATTTCTATTATCCCACCGAGAACAAAGTAGTTGTTGCTCGGACTGGTGTATTTCTTGAAAGAGAATTTATTTCTAGTAAAACCAGTGGGAGAAAAATAGAACTTAGTGAAGTTCAACCACAAGAAAACACTGAACCTGATATTGAGATGGAAACAGAGCAGGCACCGCAAGCTGTTGTGGAAGAAGCACCTGCTCAAGAGACACAAGTGTGGGGTCCTCTTTACTTAATCCATTATGTATTCAATTAAACATACATATGTGAGTCTGAATTAAGTAATAACATGCACTAATTTAGATTATCTTACTAGTTAAGTTGTTACATGGTTTACAAAACCTTAACCAACTATACATCACATATAAAAGTAACAACCTATTACAAGATAACCCCTATGCAGTGGTTCCTCTCTCGCAGCGGAAATTATGACTCACGCTCCCCACGTCTATGAGTCCCTACAGAAACATTCACACAATGAGTATAGATAACAATTATCTCAAGGCAATATCAAACCACAATATCAATATCAATGATAAAGCACAAATAAATCATCTAACGTGAATGTTCTGTATCATGCATCCACAAATGCACTATGTCATGACATGTCCAAGAGACACCCTATTATCACGAGCCCCATATGATATGCCTATTCAGCTCAATATGTCAGTGGAACCACATCACATCTTCATATTAGCAGCACATATCATAGTACCATGCTCATCTGTGACAATAGCCAAAGCATATACCCACACCAGGCGTATATCTCTCAAGCCAAAGCATATGTAGTATATCTATCGTGGCAACGATCCCAGCCAAAGCATATACCACACCAGGCATATCTATCGAGGCAATGATCTCACCAAAGCATATACACATATCTATCAAGGCCTCCATCCCAATCATATGAAATCCATGTATGAACATGCATATGAACTACCAATCATATGACACAAGATAACATAAATAATATGATATCAAAACCATAACATCATCATCACATCATATCTATACTCCGTACGTCAACACGTACCTGAAAAGCGACACAAACGAGATAAATCAGTCGTCCCTGGCTAATTGCCTCGTTGTCCTGTCCCCTGTGATGGTGCTACAACAATGCCAATAATATATCATGTTATCATAGGCATTAAACTCAAATTCTAACAATAAAATACATTTTAAGTCTACCGATCGATCGGTCATCCTAGCGATCGATCGGTCCAAACAATTAACCCTAGCGATCGATCGGTCAAAAGACAGCGATCGATCGCTTAAATAGTTGAATTTCTCAAAAATGCTACGGCATTGTACCGATCGATCGGTCGCTTTCAGCGATCGATCGGTACATACACCGCCTTAACTTTTCCCCTGTTTTACCGATCGATCGGTACGCTCCAGCAATCGATCGGTCGATGATAAAATTTTGAAACCATGGCGATTTTGAGCTTATCCTCCTAGCCCTTCTCCTACAACTCGAAATTCAACATTACAACATGTTTCTTGCAATCTCTAGGAACATATTAACATGATTCCAACATCATAGATTCCAATTCAAAGCATAGAAACATGATATGATTCTTCATATGAACACTTGAATAGTTTACTTCACGTATACAACACCAATGACATAATTCAAGTATAAAGCTATGAATTCTTACCAAGATGTGAAGAAATCACTTCACCTAACTTCCTAGCTCAAATCACAAGTGAAAAACCAAGCTTCAACTAACAAAAGCTCTAAGGGTTTGGAGAGGAGCTTTGTAGAGATTTTTGAGGTGAAAGTGGTGTTAGTATGTGATTCCACCTCCCTAATCCACTTGATATAGATCCTTAGTTCCCTAATTCACTTGCTATCATGCCATTTAAAGGTAATTACATGTTAAGTAACATGTACATGAAATGAACTCCAAATTCAAATGCAATTCCAATTGCAAGTAAATTCACATGCATAATCACATGCTTACTAGTTCAAATCATATCTTTGCACTACATTTTGTACATCATGTTTCATTCCTTGCCATATATCATTTCACACATGTTTTAATTCTTTCTTGGTTCCACCCGAACTACCATTATTATACCGCTAAGTGATATAATTACACCATAATCATATCACACGTGTATACAACAATTCGAGGCATTACAATTCTCCCCCACTTATTGAATTTCGTCCTCGAAATTGTATATACAAACATGCATGTATAGATACCCAACTCAACAATCCTTCTATAAGAAGATAGGAAACATGCTCATGGATGCAACAGTACAGTACGTATATACCAATAGTATAATAAAACTGTAAAATCATACCAGAAAACAAATCCGGATACCGTTGCATCATATGCTGCTCCGTCTCCCACGTTGCCTCTTCGACACCCCGTCTGTCCCACTGTACCTTAACCATAGGAATCACCTTATTACGCAACCTGCGTTCAGCTCGATCCAAGATCATAATTGGTCGTTCCTCATACGACACATCTGTATCCAACTGTACATCAGGTAACTGTAATACGTGACTCGGATCTGGTTCATACTTCCTCAACAGTGAAACATGAAAAACATCATGAATACTACTCAATGCCGGTGGTAGTGCCAATCGATATGCCAACGTACCAATACGTTGCAATACCTCATACGGACCCATATACCGTGGAGACAATTTTCCACGCTTACCAAACCGTACTACACCTTTAAAAGGTGAGATTTTCAAGAACACACGGTCACCAACTTGAAATTCAAGTGGTCTACGTCGCTTATTGGCATAAGCAGCCTGTCTATCCTGAGCAGCTTTCAGTTTCAATCGAATTAACTTTACTTTCTCTTCCATGTCATGAATCATATCTGGTCCAGTTAAGGAAGACTGATCCACATCATCCCAATACAATGGCGATCTACATCGTCGCCCATACAAAGCCTCAAATGGTGCCATCTGTATACTAGACTGATAACTGTTGTTATAAGAAAATTCCACTAATGGCAACGACTCTTGCCAAGAGTTATCAAACTCTAATACACAGGCACGCAACATATCCTCAAGCGTCTGTATCGTACGCTCTGTTTGTCCATCTGTCTGAGGATGATATGCTGTACTCAACCGCACTTCAGTTCCCAAAGCTGTCTGTAATCCTTCCCAGAAATGAGAGTAAATCTCGGATCCCTATCCGATACAATGGAAACTGGAATACCATGTAGTCTCACTACATGTTGAATGTACAACTGTGCCATTCTCAGATATGTAAATGTCATACAATATGGCACAAAATGAGATACTTTGGTGAGTCGGTCAACAATCACCCAAATAGCATCACAATCAGAAGACGTCCGTGGTAAATGAGTCACAAAATCCATCGTGATATGTTCCCATTTCCACTGAGGAATTTCCAAACTACGTAATTCACCTCCTGATCTCTGTCTTCCCGCTTTCACTTGTTGACAGATCAAACACCGTTTCACAAAATTCAACACATCCTGTTTCATACGTTTCCACCAAAATTGGATACGTAAATCATGATACATTTTCTTTCCTCCAGGATGTATGCTGTATCTACTACAATGAGCACGTTGTAGTAGTTCTTGGCGTAGTCCTAATGAAGCAGGTACTACCCAACAATTTCTGTATTTCAAAGTTCCATCATTGGTAAGTACAAATTGAGATGTTTGTCCTTGATTTATCCTTTCCTTCCACTGTTATACTTCATCATCAGTCATTTGTGCCGTTCTGATTTTCTCAAAAATGTCAGGTTCAACCAACAATGTTGATACCCGTACTGGCTCTATTTCCATATCAAAATCATAACCCAAAGTACAACAAGAAGTCATCAAAGCAGATAAATGAATCATCCCATCAGCCGTATGATGTACCTTTCGACTCAAGGCATCTGCTGTAAGATTAGCTTTTCCTGGATGATATTCAATCTCACAATCATAATCTTTCAACAGATCCATCCATCTCCTTTGTCTCATATTCAACTCCGCTTGAGTAAATAGAAATTTTAAACTTTTATGATCTGTGTATATGGTAAACGACGTACCATATAAATAATGTCGCCATATCTTCAATGCAAATACAATGGCAGCCAATTCCAGATCATGTACTGGATATCTCATTTCATGTGGCTTCAACTGTCGTGATGCATAAGCCACTACATGTTTGTCCTGCATCAATACACAACCCAAACCAAGTAAAGATGCATCAGTATATACTGCAAACCTGTCATGCTCCGATGGAATGATCAAGACTGGAGCTGTAGTCAATCGATGTTTTAATTCCTGAAAACTACGCTCACAAGCCTCTGACCATTGAAATGATACTCCCTTCTGTGTCAAATGTGTCAATGGTTTGGAAATCGCTGAAAATCCATCAACAAACCGTCTATAATATCCAGCCAAACCCAAGAAACTACGAATCTCTGGCACAGAAGTAGGTGCTGACCAATTCAACACTGCTTCCACTTTCTTTGGATCAACTGATATACCTTCTTCTGAAATAACATGTCCTAAAAATCCGACACTAGTCAACCAAAACTCACACTTACTGAGTTTGGCATACAATTGATGTGTCCTCAACAATTGCAACACCATATGCAAATGTTGAACATGTTCCGCATCACTCTGCGAATAGATCAGTATATCTGTGAGGGCCTGGTCCTAATCAGAGGTTTAATTAATACACGATTGTTATATTAATGTAAACAGCGGAAGATTTAGTTAAAAACTTTATCAAAGTGACCCTCAAAATTTTTCGCATTTTGTTTCTAAAACATTTCCGAATAGTGAAAATATTTATTTCCAGTTTTACATCTAACATGATATTCATCGCATAAGCATTACATATAATTTCTCAATAAAGTAATACTTAAAAATACAGATACTCAGGGCATACCCCGGTAATTTAAAACATAAGTAAAAATACTAAACAACTACTGGGACTCAAAACATAAATCGTATACCTGAGCTCGCTCTCAAGGAGCTCTGGTATTTATCGATGCTTCATCTCGAGCATCCACAGTACGTCCACCTGCAATACCTGTCATGTCCATCCAACAAAGACATGACAGCCCCCCGCGAAGGGGGTCAGAACCCCAGTACGAGAAACAGATAAAATCACAGTGTATGACAAATAACATGCGATGTATGCCGTGCATGAATGCAAATGCACATGAAGGGTATCAAATCTCGAATATCCCTGTCTCAAGGGTCCAAAGGAAATCATCAATCACTCATCAGTGCTCGAGCAGGACGTGACACGCTCCGCGCTCCGATCTATCTCTCAGTCGAGCCATCGGCGGTCCATCATCCTCGTGTCTGGGCGACGTCGGCACGCTCGTCGCTCCGGCATCCCTCAGCTCACTCTCACTCCTGCCGAGCCAACGGCTGCCCATCATCCCCAGACATGCATCACTCATACCAAGAAAAGATATAGGTACCAAGAACGAATCAATAGGCTCAACATGACATGCTCAATGTCCATGCGTGTCAATGCATCATGCAATATCATAATCTCATGTGATGCACCTCAAATCTCATGTCATCATATATCATGCAGTCAATGTACCATGTAATTCACATACTGCAAATCAACTTATCACATAGTCACATAAGGAGCAAGTAATGACAAGTAAATCATACCCGGGAACATCACATGTCTTTGCCAGACATTGTGATAAAACCCGTTTTCTACGTACCTCAAACCGTTAGCTAATTACCAAGTGATCCTCGACTCAATCTAAGGATTAATAAATCTAGCCATAACAGTTCCAAATACAACATAATGTCACATACTAGCCTTAAACATATCAAATAAAACTCAAACTTAGACCCAAAACCAATTCTCTAAATTTCAGCCTGCGCAACCGTAGAGATCGGCTCATAACTTTTCCGATACTTAATAAAATCACATGGGTCCAATTTATTTTCAAAGCTAACTCAAAAATGAACATTTCATCAGTTCAACTCATCTTCAAATTCGTTCATTTAGCCTAGGTAAAATGGCCAAGAACAATCTGCTGGAAAAACAGGACAATTCACCAAATTTCAGCCTGACCCATTTTTGTATAAAAATCATAATAAATTCATATGACGTCCAAATGACTTAAGGATAGTGGGAAAATCACCAGAACCCAAAGTACTACAGTTCATATTTGAAATACAGAAGCTAGTTCGCTCATCTAGAGGCACATGCAAAACAAAGTATGGCAGTGTTGAAAATACCTATACACTCTGTTTTGACAGAGTGAGCAGTTCTAGGAAAAAGTGCATATCTTGCACAAATAAACTCCAAATCATGTGAGGCCAGTTTCTAATGCAATATAACCCAACATAAAACAAAACATCTCTTATGATCTTTAAGCTAAACAATTCATCTTCATGTACGTTAATTGAAAAACGTACAAGCCTAGAAAACTCGTATATCCCCTACTTCCAGATTGTATAGTTGCTGGTAAAATTAGCATAATTCTTTCATATGAGCTCCGAATTGAGTGAGGCCAATTCAAAATGCAAGCTAACATCGAATACTACAATACTTATTAGAGCCTAAAACTTCATATTCGTAGCCATTTATTCCCAGAAATACAAATAACAAAATGCATGAAACTCACATGCAGTAAATTTCCAGATTTGACACATGTTGGTAGAACGACCATAACCTTTTCATCTTAAATCCAAATTAGCTGGTTTTGGTGGCCATTTAAAGATAACACAAAATAATACAACTTGTCATTGGAGCATTATTTTCCAATTCGAAACGTAACTATGCTAAAAACGCGAAACACCAGACTGTTCATGCAATGGTCTTAGCAGACTATAATTGACAGCAACTTCTTCGTAAATGAACAGGGTGGTTCGACCCTCAATCCTACATGCAAGTTGATAAAACTCAAGGATGATGATATACCTTCATTTATCTTCAAGATTTGAAGCTTGATCATCCACAAAACCAAGCCATGATCGAAAATCCTACCCCAAAACTGCTGCAACTCGAAAATCTTGCATCTTCTTTCTCCAAACTTGAAAATTCTTGGTGCATCTTGTTCCTCAAGATGAGTAGCACTCAAATCCATCTTTGCATGTGACATGCACTCACAATTTCAAGAGGATTTTTGTAGGAAAAGAGCTGTAATTTTCGAAATTGCTAGAGGAGAGAAGGTGGAGATTTTATTTTAAAGAGAGAGAAAGGGCTAGCTAAAGTTGAGACCAAAAATCTGAAATGGCAAGTTATGGGCGTGAGATTCAATGCCATGCATGATTTTATTTATTTATTTGATGTATTGTAGAATCCATGTGTCCATACATCATTACCTTGCAAGATTATTGGTCCAAAATCATGTATTAAACATGAGTTAAATTAATTAGTGGCATGTGTTCTCCAAGTGCCATGTGATCATGCACATGCTCATGCACTAAAAGATGTTCCACTAGTTGGTTGACTCGTCGTAGTCCGGAATTCCTTATTTCAAATTTGCACTTTTAATTATCCGGGTTTGCTTAATCATCGTTAATCCGGATTAATTAGCATCGGGGCCTTACATTTTTTCCCCTCTTAAAAAGATTTCGTCCTCGAAATCGCAAAACTGAGTATAACTCAATAAATTAAAACATACGAGATGTCTCAATCTCATTCATAGATACTTAAGGATCATCATGTATCAATGACGACTGCTATGGTCGTCTCAACGATCTACCACTTAATCAAAGTTCTCTATGATTCCATAAAGTTCAAAATATCGAGGCAACATCAAACCTCACTTAACGAATCATATTGATAATCGCAAATGTAATATTTTCATATTTACCTGATTCTCAACTCGAAGTCTAACGATATATTTCTCTTTGCCGTAGCAAATCTGCTCACCTCAAGCCAAATTTCAATCGTTTTCGCAGAAATTTTATCGTTCCTGGCATTTTTTCTCAACAATCTTAAGTTATGCCAAAATTTCTTATCAATTTCTATCATCATCTTAGTGATCTGTAATTCTGACTCTACAAAACTTGAACCGATGCCATCCCAAAAGTTGTCTGAAACTTAAATTATAGGAAAATCCCACTGGTGAATAGTGATTTATGTCCGTTCTCACTAAATTCATCACTATTACTTGGTACATATATTCCAAAATCTGGATAATTCTTTCAGTTTATCCATAAGTCTGGATATGATAAGCAATACTTATTGTTAATTTAGTACCCATGACATTCTTAATATAGTTATTTAATTCTGATATTATTCTCGAATCTCAATCAGATACAATTGTTACAGAATACTCGCTGTAACTAAACCACATTATCCACATCTTAAATATGTCATTTTCTCATAGACATATATACTATCATATGAAATCAATATCTTGTATTGAATAGTCAATAAATTCCGATTCAACTTGTTTCATAATCTCTGTTTGATCTAAACAATTTGAGCTATAAAACAAAGCTAAAAATTTCCCAAATTCATTGTGGTACTTACAAATTCTGTAGTATTCAATTAGGTCTCGTCTTTTTATCTTGACCTGCTGGCATGTCAAACAGTTTGCCACAAAATTTCAAAAATTCTTTCTTCATACCATCTCATCATAAATAGGATCTCGAGAATGATACATATCATCATTCCCAGAATAACACTATGTTCTCTATAGTGTGCTTTCTGTTGTAATACTTCTTTCAAATCGGTTGGATTCGATGCTACTGATTGTTCAATCGCCACCCGCCACTAAATGGCATACTAAATTTACTTGGTTGATAAGACAGAACCAATTTCTTAACTCAATATCTGTATGGGTCTGTCCTTCGAGTCTTTCCGATTGTCAAAATCAGATGTTATCAAACTGCAAAGCAAACATCGATGCTACCATTGCACCTTGCACTTTTAGGTTCAGTGCATCTGCTACTAGTTTCATTTTCCTTGATTTATATTGACTATCAAAGTCAAATTCTTTAATAATTCCAGTCATCGCTTATATCTCAAGAATATGCAATCATCTTTTCATGATACATTAGAACATACGTATTTGCACAACTACATATCTCCCTGAACCAGTTAACCACATCAACATTGGGGCTGTAGTTCACTCCCATTTTAATTATGACAACCGCTTTCACATTCATCTGACCAAATGAAACTCAAATTTCTTCTTGGTCAATTGGTTCATCCTTCCATAAAGCCTGTAATATCTGGCCAAACTCGTAAAACTTTGTATCTTGAGTACACTGGTTGGTCTTAGCCCAATTTAGTACTATCTTTACTTTACTGGAATCAACAGATATCTGGTGAGATGGTATCACCTATCCCAAAACAACACTCAATTCAACCAAGATTTACAGTTCGATAACTTGGTATACAATTTGAGCTTCACGAAGCGTCTGAATAACAAATCGTAGATGTTCTGTGTGGTTCCTTCCGATCTCGTATACACTAGTATACCACTGATGAATATGATTACATTCCGCCCAAAAGTTACGAAATATGTTATTCATCAAATTCATAACTCTACTGGTATGGTTGTCAGACTACACGGCATTTCCAAAATTCAAGATGTCTATATCTGGTTTGACCAATTGCCTAGAGAACATTTTCTCTTCTGACTCAAATTGATGGTAACCAGAGTAAAAATCGTTCTTCTTATACATTAAAGTTCCTTACAACTTGATCAGTTACTTTTCGATCTTAGGCAGTGGGTATTTATTCTTGACAATAGCCCGATTCAACTACCTTTAATCGATACACATCTTCATCAAATCATTTTTCTTCTTCACGAACAATACTGATGTTTCCTCAAGTGACATAAGTACCCGTATTGAGGAGATTCTGCAACTATTCTTTTGTATCTGTCAACTCTGTTGATGACATTCCATACAGTGCTTTTGCTATCAAATCTATTCCTTGTCATCAACGAATAGTTAAAATCGATTTCCTTCTTTAGTGGAGATTCTATTATTTCCTCAGGAAAATCTCGGTAAGTTCCTACCATTAAGATATCAGTCAACCTCGACTCTTACTGGAGTATCAACTGTTTATTATCAAATATCCTTCATTTTCCAAATATCGCAACAGCAATATTTCCATAGCTGATACTATCAGTATCTTAGCTTGCTATTCGTGGCGATAAACATTTCATTTGTATCCAGAAGACGGTAAAAAATTTCATTATACCCTGAAATCAACTTACGATATCCTCAAAATTTATCAGAGTATCCATGCCCTTGATACAATCAAAACCATATTTCGACAACATCATTTCATTCAAATCCACAGCACTATCAACAAACTGTAATCTGCAGTTCACTATTACAAGTGTGGATAGTATAATTATCATTGCTGGTGTATTATCCCAATCATCATTATCAATGCACATTTGATGCAATATATGAAACCAATGATTTTATCTCAAATCAAACTCGTGCCGTGTGACCAATACACAACATGTATCTGTGATCACTAGCATCTCTATCATTGCAAAAATCGAAATGGTTATATATCTTGGAGACATCTCAATCCCATTGTCAAGGTATACTCTCTGGTCTACAGGTAATTTACTGCTGCTGAAACTGAGTGGTCGTAAAGACTCCACCATGATATCTACCCCTAGCTCAGGGTATTTGTTGTTATGGCTGCATCTATTCCCGAGTAAGTAACAGACATGCTCTGACTGGCCACAATCAATATCAGTTCTTATTATTCTTTCAAATGGATCAGTAGATATTTACATCCACAGTGACCTCGAAAAGTTTGGTATTCTACAATCTCATAGTCCCTTTAGAACTACTAGAGCTGGATAAATTTGAGTGATACTTCTTAAACTTTTCCAGGACTACTTGGATTATCCCAATGATAGTCACTTCATTAATCTTTAACCCAGTTCTAATTACTTCACACCACATTGGTGTCTTATTCCTTAGTCAAAATCTAATCTCTTCACTAGTGAATAGCTATTGAGATTAAGCAGATATTTCCATTTCTCAAGTCTACGATAATCAATTAACGTTTTCTATGTCATCAACATGGCATTCTCGTAAACATATTTTGCCGTATCAGAAAGAGGAAAAATCATCTTCCATCACTACCATTACTCTAGATATATCATTTAGACGAGTTCATATTGTGGTATTTATTCATAGTTTGAACACAAAAACTGGAACTGAATTGCGACAGTCTCCATATCCAAGTCCTCATTCAAACCAATTCTCGTTGTTTCTCCCAACAACTAACTTTATTATTCAATTGAAATATCACTAATTTCAATATTCTCAAGTTCTAAATCATCATCTCGACGTAAACAGGTTTTGACGTAAACTCATACGTATTACCATCGTCTTTCAGACTCAAATTCCCAATGTCAAACGACAAAATGCGTTTTAATTAGTTATAGTGTCATCCCACTATTCACAAGGATAAATCCCAAAGTGATAAATACAATTTCCAATAATGGACACATTATCACTAAGTTATAGTGCAATTAACAGTTTGTAGTGTCTACAGGTTCGATAGATAGCTCTTAAAGTCTATATCGCTGCTACCTGTCCAGACACTAACTGTCCATCATAAAATCAAAACATCATATACAATCTCAAGTCAAAGATGTTCTCATCACTTATTCTACATCATCATCCGGTCAGCAACTAACATTGCTAACAAATAAAATTCTCAAATTCTCTAGAATATATGCAACTCAGCATTCAAATTCTCTAGATTATATGCAACTCAGCATATTAAAATACTCAGATATAAAACATTTAACTGTCCCTGCTTAGTAATCCGTTACATGTATAAAATCTCATTATCGAACATGTAAACATAGCAGGCAAGAGCATATAAAATCACATAGTCAGACACATGCACAAACAATTCATTTGTGCCTATTCTCAGTGTCCTAACTCTAGTTCGAGCATATCCCAGATATATGCTCTGATACCAACTGTGAGGGCCTGGTCCTAATCAGAGGTTTAATTAACACACGATTGTTATATTAATGTAAACAACGGAAGATTTAGTTAAAAACTTTATCAAAGTGACCCTCAAAATTTTTCGCATTTTGTTTCTAAAACATTTCCGAATAGTGAAAATATTTATTTCCAGTTTTACATCTAACATGATATTCATCGCATAAGCATTACATATAATTTCTCAATAAAGTAATACTTAAAAATACAGATACTCAGGGCATACCCCGGTAATTTAAAACATAAGTAAAAATACTAAACAACTACTGGGACTCAAAACATAAATCGTATACCTGAGCTCGCTCTCAAGGAGCTCTGGTATTTATCGATGCTTCATCTCGAGCATCCACAGTACGTCCACCTGCAATACCTGTCATGTCCATCCAACAAAGACATGACAGCCCCCCGCGAAGGGGGTCAGAACCCCAGTACGAGAAACAGATAAAATCACAGTGTATGACAAATAACATGCGATGTATGCCGTGCATGAATGCAAATGCACATGAAGGGTATCAAATCTCGAATATCCCTGTCTCAAGGGTCCAAAGGAAATCATCAATCACTCATCAGTGCTCGAGCAGGATGTGACACGCTCCGCGCTCCGATCTATCTCTCAGTCGAGCCATCGGCGGTCCATCATCCTCGTGTCTGGGCGACGTCGGCACGCTCGTCGCTCCGGCATCCCTCAGCTCACTCTCACTCCTGCCGAGCCAACGGCTGCCCATCATCCCCAGACATGCATCACTCATACCAAGAAAAGATATAGGTACCAAGAACGAATCAATAGGCTCAACATGACATGCTCAATGTCCATGCGTGTCAATGCATCATGCAATATCATAATCTCATGTGATGCACCTCAAATCTCATGTCATCATATATCATGCAGTCAATGTACCATGTAATTCACATACTGCAAATCAACTTATCACATAGTCACATAAGGAGCAAGTAATGACAATTAAATCATACCCGGGAACATCACATGTCTTTGCCAGACATTGTGATAAAACCCGTTTTCTACGTACCTCAAACCGTTAGCTAATTACCAAGTGATCCTCGACTCAATCTAAGGATTAATAAACCTGGCCATAACAGTTCCAAATACAACATAATGTCACATACTAGCCTTAAACATATCAAATAAAACTCAAACTTAGACCCAAAACCAATTCTCTAAATTTCAGCCTGCGCAACCGTAGAGATCGGCTCATAACTTTTCCGATACTTAATAAAATCACATGGGTCCAATTTATTTTCAAAGCTAACTCAAAAATGAACATTTCATCAGTTCAACTCATCTTCAAATTCGTTCATTTAGCCTAGGTAAAATGGCCAAGAACAATCTGCTGGAAAAACAGGACAATTCACCAAATTTCAGCCTGACCCATTTTTGTATAAAAATCATAATAAATTCATATGACGTCCAAATGACTTAAGGATAGTGGGAAAATCACCAAAACCCAAAGTACTACAGTTCATATTTGAAATATAGAAGCTAGTTCGCTCATCTAGAGGCACATGCAAAACAAAGTATGGCAGTGTTGAAAATACCTATACACTCTGTTTTGACAGAGTGAGCAGTTCTAGGAAAAAGTGCATATCTTGCACAAATAAACTCCAAATCATGTGAGGCCAGTTTCTAATGCAATATAACCCAACATAAAACAAAACATCTCTTATGATCTTTAAGCTAAACAATTCATCTTCATGTACATTAATTGAAAAACGTACAAGCCTAGAAAACTCGTATATCCCCTGCTTCCAGATTGTATAGTTGCTGGTAAAATTAGCATAATTCTTTCATATGAGCTCCGAATTGAGTGAGGCCAATTCCAAATGCAAGCTAACATCGAATAATACAATACTTATTAGAGCCTAAAACTTCATATTCGTAGCCATTTATTCCCAGAAATACAAATAACAAAATGCATGAAACTCACATGCAGTAAATTTCCAGATTTGACACATGTTGGTAGAACGACCATAACGTTTTCATCTTAAATCCAAATTAGCTGGTTTTGGTGGCCATTTACAGATAACACAAAATACTACAACTTGTCATTGGAGCATTATTTTCCAATTCGAAACGTAACTATGCTAAAAACGCGAAACACCAGACTGTTCATGCAATGGTCTTAGCAGACTATAATTGACAGCAACTTCTTCGTAAATGAACAGGGTGGTTCGACCCTCAATCCTACATGCAAGTTGATAAAACTCAAGGATGATGATATACCTTCATTTATCTTCAAGATTTGAAGCTTGATCATCCACAAAACCAAGCCATGATCGAAAATTCTACCCCAAAACTGCTGCAACTCGAAAATCTTGCATCTTCTTTCTCCAAACTTGAAAATTCTTGGTGCATCTTGTTCCTCAAGATGAGTAGCACTCAAATCCATCTTTGCATGTGACATGCACTCACAATTTCAAGAGGATTTTTGTAGGAAAAGAGCTGCAATTTTCGAAATTGCTAGAGGAGAGAAGGTGGAGATTTTATTTTAAAGAGAGAGAAAGGGCTAGCTAAAGTTGAGACCAAAAATCTGAAATGGCAAGTTATGGGCGTGAGATTCTATGCGATGCATGATTTTATTTATTTATTTGATGTATTGTAGAATCCATGTGTCCATACATCATTACCTTGCAAGATTATTGGTCCAAAATCAAGTATTAAACATGAGTTAAATTAATTAGTGGCATGTGTTCTCCAAGTGCCATGTGATCATGCACATGCTCATGCACTAAAACATGTTCCACTAGTTGGTTGACTCATCGTAGTCCGGAATTCCTTATTTCAAATTTGCACTTTTAATTATCCGGGTTTTCTTAATCATCGTTAATCCGGATTAATTAGCATCGGGGCCTTACAATGTCATCGATAAAAACAATGACAAAATGATCAAGGTATTCCTGGAAAACCCGATTCATTAAACTCATAAAGACAGCTGGAGCATTTGTCACTCCAAATGGCATCACCAGAAACTCATAATGTCCATAACGAGTTCTGAATGCTGTCTTCTGTATATCTCCTTCCCTCACACGTATTTGATGATATCCTGACCTCAAATCAATCTTAGAATAAATCTTCGATCCCTGCAACCGATCAAACAAATCATCAATACGAGGAAGAGGATATTTATTCTTTATCGCTACCTTGTTCAATTGTCTATAGTCAATACACAATCTCATTGTCCCATCATTCTTCTTAACAAATAAAACCGGAGCACCCCAAGGCGATACACTAGGACGTATGTACCCCTTGTCCAATAAATCTTGCAATTGAGTTTTCAACTCTTTCAATTCAGTTGGTGCCATCCGATAAGGAGCCCGTGAAATTGCAGAAGTACCAGGTATCAAATCAATACCAAATTCCACTTCTCGAATCGGTGGGAATCCTGGTATCTCATCTGGAAACACATCCGCATATTCTGCAACCACTGGTATCTCCTCCACTTTACTTTCTCGTTTCTGTTCCGTTATATCAAGGGCATAAATCAAATAACCCGCATGTCCACGTTCTAACAAACGCGACATTCGGATTGCTGATATCAAAGGAATCCTTGCCCTCGATCCTTGGCCATAGAAATACCATTGAGTTCCAGTATCAGACTGAAATCTTACTACCTTCTGACTACAATCCACAACAGATTGATATTTACTCAATACATCAATTCCAAGGATGCAATCAAAATCTGACATGTCTAACACAATCAAATCAGCCTGTAGCCAATACTCAGTCTCAAACTGAATAGCACAATCAGACACACTCTGACAAGTCCTCACAGTAATTCCCATGGGTGTCGAAACATAAAGAGGCATCAACAGTGGAGATGAGCATATATGATACTGATCAATAAAAGCTTGTGCAATAAAAGAATGTGATGCACCAGTATCAATCAACAATAAAGCAGGATAAGTAAACAAAATACACTTACCCGCTATCACATCATCTGGAGCTGCCTCTGCTTCCTCCCTATTCAGTGCATACACCTGAGCCTGAGGTGGTCCTGTCCTCTGTCCTCCACCAGACGGTGGTACCCCCTGTGGTCTCTGCTGCACTGTATTCTCTGACATGGGTCCTCTCCTCTGTTGTCCACCCACTTGAGGACAATCACGGATCACATGTCCTGGTTTCCCACAACGGAAACAAACTACCGTATCAAACTGTGGACAATTTCTTTGATAATGTGGCCCTGCACATTTAAAACAGTGTAATCATCGTCCACTACTACTACTACTTCCTTGGGACTGTCCCTTAGATTTTCGGTCATCCCCTTTCCATGGTCCAAAACGTTTCCCACTAAACCTAGATGAAGATGCACCACCTCGTGGTGATTTAAATGGTTCCCCCTCTAGGTCTTATACTGTCAGATGTAGATGGTTGGGCTTGTCCAACATCTGTATATACCCCTACAGCAATCTCAGCCATCTCGGCTCTAGTCAACGCTTCTTCATATGATGTAGGGTTATTGGACATTACCCTATCAAATAATTCATGCCTCAACCCTTTCACAAACTGTCTAATCTTAGCTTTTGTGTTCACAGCAATATGTGGCACATACCGGAGCAAAGAAGAATAATGCACAGCATAATCAGATACTGTCATTGATCCCTGTCTCAAATTTGTAAATTCATCCTCTTTCCTCTGCTGTAAGGACCCCAAGCCCTTAACCATTAATTAGTGTATTAACCACTATGTGTGGCACATGCTTTCAATAAAAAGCCAATCGGGAAGCTCAGATGATACTTTATCATTGCATGGCAATTACAAAAAAATTCCTTTAACACTCAATGTTATAAGGTCATCAGCCTAACAACGAAATAGACTCACAAAGTTCGCCCAATACCATCCCTTTTTGCCACTTTTCACATTGTGGACTTTTATAAAAATTTGGGCAGAGTCTCCCCATAAATAGAGCTATCCCGAAATAAAAGCACAACACACAATCATAATTCCCGGCCAGGGAAAACATAATACTCATCAGAAAGCAGTAATACCAAGTAAATTCCCAGCCAGGGAAGACACCACACATATGACGACATAAATGGGTCTCAACACCCACATAATACACTAACGACTCTCATATCATTAGCAATTCTACCACAATTGCATGCAACATATAATGAAAGAGAGGAAGGCTCATGCCTTTATATACAACCCATATACAAGAATGTCCGTGCTCACATGCGAGCATCATAAATGTGTATATAAACCTCGGGTGTATATAAGTACTCTATACGATACCGTGCTCCATCAAGCCCTGGTACCACGATCCTGTGAGTACATCCAATCAACAGCTCGAGCTCAGCTCCACAGCCATCGATGCACCTGTTCACCTGCCCCAACAGAGACAGCCCCCAACGGGGTGAGCATACCAATACACAAAATCTCATAATCACAATAATGAAATTCATAATTTACAACACAAGTAAATATAAATGAATTTTAAATGATACTCCCTGGATGGCAACATCCTCATCCGGGATTCCGTGTACTGTCCCTGTTCTCACAATCATCAAACTCATCAAATCTCAAAATCAGTAAATCAACGCATTGATAACTCATCGCATGCCTAATACTCGAATATCAACAGATAGTGGTTGCAAACTCATTAAACATGCAAATATAGATATCTCAATATCTAATACTGATTTCACAACCTCGCTATCAATCACAGATAGCTCAAATGCCTAGCATTTATTTTACCAATTCTTCATTATACCTAGACATCTCAAATGTCTTATAATGAATACATGATCCCACGATCATTCTCAGGCATCTCAAATGCCCTACAATGGTCATATAAACCCAGTACCCCATATATCATGTAAGAGTCATCCTACTCTAGTGTCACGCACGCTACAAGCGGCGATATCAAGATTTGGGTCATTCCTTGGCTATATCAACATATATATATATAATCCTCATGCGCGATTATTCAATGAAATCAAATTTCATTATGCATTCACAAATGCCCAAATATATAGAAATGCTCGTACGTCGCACGTACCTTAAATCTCCGAAGTCCGAGCCAAACCTTGCTCGAGTTCCATGCCTCGAGGAATGATGTGCTAACACGATAAATAATTCACAATTATTTACGAACATGTAACCCATGCTCAAGCACACCTATAACCCTCAAAATATTGTCAACACACGACAATTAACCTCTTAAAAGACCCGGGGCAGGGTACATGCAGGGAGGGAAATAAATGAGACAATATCGAAATTTGTTCAAGAATACCCTACAAAAATCGAACCCGAATCTCACAATTTCGAACCCAAATAATACCATAATTCATCTAAAATGAGAATTAAGCTATCCAAGCAAGAATCAACACCCCTTGCCAAAAACCCCCAATTTTCGAACTCAACCCCCTTAAATTCGAACCCAAACAAGCCCTTAAATTCGAACCCTTAAAATTCATCAAATTCGAACACAATAATGGCAGGGAAATACACGAAAATGACGAAAAAGGGGTAAGGGAGGTTACCCAATCGAAAATCGGAAGAAATCGGACGAAAATCGAAGAACCCTAGAAATTGGGGATCGACGCCTCCAGCCAAAATTCGACTTCAAAACGCGACGAAACTTCGAATTGACGGAGGGGTTAGCTGCGCCTCGACGAGACGAAGCCGGTGATAGGTCGCACGCGGCGAACGGCGGCCGGACGGCGGCGGACGAAGCGCCTGAAGCGGCTGGAGCTGGGGGGCGACGGGAAAATCGTATGCGGGGAGAGAGAGAGGAATTTGGGGCTGAAATGAAATAATTTCTAAAATTTTGGGTTCAATTGGTATTTATAGCAAAAATACCCCGAAAAATTAATAGCCCCACAAATACATCATGATTCATTAAAAATCATCTGTTTTCAAAAACTCTCTCTCTAACTCCAAAATCCCCTACCGGTGCTCATACAGCACCCGAGATCCCGAGACACAAAAAAACCCAACTCTTAGGTTTTTCACCCAAATGAGAATACAATCTCAACCTCTGGATCCAACGAACCCAACTACCCAAATAAACGAGCCCAGAAGGCCTAACACCTCGATTAAATTCCAAATCGCCACGTAAAACCACTTTAGGGATTATTAACACTACGGGATTAACACCTATAATCCCTGGTCATCACAATATCCCCCACTAAAAGAATTTCGTCCTCGAAATTAGCACCGGTGTATCACATAACACCCAGGCTACACAACAACATGAAGCCATAACCTCGATGCGGGTCATCCCAAAAGGCAGTCTCTCATGACTGCAAAACAACCAATACTTACGACTGTAGATCAGACAGTCATCCTTCGTTCTAATACAACTAGTAAGAACGCAACCTGAATGACACCTCAACCGTGAGAACGTTGACCTCGTGTCAAACTCTGGAGTGGAATAGATTTCCAAATCCATCATAACGTCAAGGAGCGTCAGCACAGCTCAACGCTAATAATCCAAAAGCAGTTAGTCAACTGAAACTGTAAGGATTCGAATCGTTCCTGATTCTATCGTAGATATCATCCAATGACATCTTTACCAAGACTCACGATGTCTAACATACATCGTTACGAGGGAAACTCTAGTATACCACGGTGTACACATACCAAACCTGGTTTCCACTTTCAAACCTCCTTCAAGGAGCAGTTGCACCCTCTGCAACTCGGATCGGGCAACTCACGGCCACCGATCCACACAAAAGACATCTCACAAGATGTCCACCTCCGGATATCCCAAGAACCACATCTTGGTCATAAATAAACAATCGAGACTCCACAGAGTTTCAAATTTGAAAGGACATGCAATAAACCTATTGCATCCACAACGCTTGTGTCGACAGTGACACCCAACCAATCCGAATTCCTGCCATCCCTTGATAATCCTAGGATTTAACAATCCAAACTTGGGAAGGCTATCGCATAACTCTGAGGGAAACACCAATAATGAAGTACCTTAACCCTCACAAGATAATCCCTCCTCAAGGGAAGTCAACTAACTTCACGATTATCCCTCATGATCATCGTGCCATGGAGATTCCCAATCTCAAGGTGTTCCATATCTCTCATCAGAGATTTAACCATCCTAAAATAGCATAACTCTATGCTTGACAGGAAGGAAATCAACAACTGGCATCCGTATACTCATCGGTATACCTGCCTCAGCACGAACACCACATGCATACTCAATGCACTTGGCTCAGGTATCTACAACATACCCTTAAGCCGCAAACACAACCGTCAATCCTGAGTCTCCCATCCAGTGGAGAATGAAAATCGACGATCAACAACACGGCGTGATTCTCAAAATCAACACCACATGCACCAACTTACCGAATCTTTCAAAGATTCCCCAAATAGGTATAGTACTACCCCCTTCCTCACAAGGGAAGTGCCGTCGAACTCGAGATCCACTAGTCTCGAACCACTGTTCGGAAAAACTGGATACAATAACACCCATCGCATCCCAAATACACGGATTCCCTTAGATTGAGTCAATAACGACCTGATGACTCTCTTGTTGGTACTCCAACATCCTGAGCTGTCCCAGACAAGTCTCACCAAGATTAAACACAAACGTATACACGTTTCAGTGAGGCATGCACAACCTCAGTCTCAAATGACATGGTGACTACTAGGGTCCACCACAATCCACATCGTATCGCCTTACGATTTGCCAACTTGGTTCCAACGAGCAGTATAACGGCTCTAACAAGCCCTTCATGGTGCTGCACACACACGACAGACAAACTGGTCGCTGCCTCTCTAGGTTCACCTCAAACCTACCAATAAGATGGACGTTTCCACATGGTATATCATACTGTGGGAAGAAAACTCAATAGAGTAGTGGGTCTTTATCCAACATTCCTCTAATGCCGATATACCCTGGACACTCCAATGTCCCTATGTACTTAACATAACCTGGTCCTACTTCCTTAGGACTCATCCTACACCCTCATGGGTGGTGTGACCATGTCTACCACATGTCACATCGACAGAAAGCGAGTAATTTCCTCATGATTACTCCTGTCGTCAAATTACATGGCCAAAAGCCATTCCAACGAGCATACCTCAAGGGTATCACCACTCGTAATATGATCACCCCAACGTAAGCTGCGGTACAATCACATGTACAGCGCATCCATCCATTCCTCGAGCAACCCGCTCGGTATAAGGGTCACGTCAATCGGTGCCGCACACACCACCTTGTGCTCGGTACTGGCACCCAAGGCATACCACTGAATACATATACACAACGCATTGATCATCGTAACGATGATGCATGTCTAATAAGACATCTCCTACACCATCATCATCGTCATCCCGTGACGATACATGCCAACTCATCGTCAACTAGTGACGATACATGTCATCCACCATCATGCTAGTAAAATAGGCATAATAAGACATGTATATCTACGCATGCCGGCTACAATAAAGCTAATAGAATAGCAATATCTCATACCTCATCGCTATCAATATGGCGGTATACCTGTCTCCGTCGCTCAATAATAGTACGTAATCAGCACCCATCGCTCGAAGGCGGCAAAATCCTCTGCTGAGTACATAGCGGCACAATCCCTCGCTATAGAATCGACGGCATGACACCTCGTCATATAATAAGTGGCATGAAACCTCGCTATACACCTGAGCATGAATCATCGTCCACATAATAGCGGAAAGAGGCATCGCTGCTATCTATATATACGGCGGCACGAATCATCGCCAATAATCACAAAGAGGTGAATCATCATCATCGACACAGCGGGAAACATCACCGCTATCATCCGTGTCCGG
Organism: Haberlea rhodopensis; assembly: GCA_907163345.1. Lineage (NCBI taxonomy): Eukaryota > Viridiplantae > Streptophyta > Magnoliopsida > Lamiales > Gesneriaceae > Haberlea > Haberlea rhodopensis. The sequence goes on along the minus strand of CAJQUN010000470.1, from coordinate 115,255 downwards.
CGGTATAAACCATCGCCAATCAATATAGCGGAATGAACCGTCGCTATAAATACACCTGGCGGAATGAACCCTCGCCAATCAATATAGCGGAATGAACCATCGCTATAAATACACCTGGCGGAATGAACCCTCGCCAATCAATATAGCGGAATGAACCGTCGCTATAAATACAAATCGACACAGCGGAACACATCACCGCTATCATCCGTGTCATCACAATGAAATGAATATAAATCGACACAGCGGGACACATCACCGCTATCATCCGTGTCATCACAATGAAATGAATATAAATCGACACAGCGGGACACATCACCGCTATCATCCGTGTCATCACAATGAAATGAATATAAATCGACACAGCGGGACACATCACCGCTATCATCCGTGTCATCACAAAGGAATGCATCATCATCCTTTCTTGAGTCAGTCATCATCAGTTATGTTAATGCTTCCCCGCTCAATATGGTATACCTCGCCTCCATGTGCCAGCGAGCCTCCCCCCTCCCGCTCCACATGCGCAGCGATAAAGAGTAAGCATTAAAACCTTAACTGTGATCGCCCTGACTCGTGGAATACACCTCTTTATTCCACATCACAATATGCAACAACAATGCATAATATGCAACAACAATGCATAATAACATGTATCATAACCGTAATGCATCACATTGCATTCATCATGTGTCACACAGACAAACATGAATACATGTTACCGTTGGGATACCCGTACGTCGCTTACGTACTCCATATTTCCTGTAACCTGCAACCATCATGGTTAGCAACAATAGCCATATACGCTATGCAGCAATCATCCAATGCATAAATGCAACCACTTGCAGTCAATACGTATACCAAGACATGTTACCTCGGAAATATCCCTTTACCTGATTCTCTTACAAAATCAGATTCCTTGGCACATAACACACGGAGTGCCAGACATCACTATTAATGCCATCCTATCGTGTTCCACACGATTCCTGCAATCACACTGATTAGCAATACCACTTTTTATATCATAAAAGCACATAAACAATTGGTTATGTCGTACAACATTAATGCCATCATGCATAAGTATGTGCTATCAATAACTTCTTAGGCCCTTAACAGCCCCAAAGAGCAACCACTGCTCTGATACCAATAATGTAAGGACCCCAAGCCCTTAACCCTTAATTAGTGTATTAACCACTATGTGTGGCACATGCTTTCAATAAAAAGCCAATCGGGAAGCTCAGATGATACTTTATCATTGCATGGCAATTACAAAAAAATTCCTTTAACACTCAATGTTATAAGGTCATCAGCCTAACAACGAAATAGACTCAAAAAGTTCGCCCAATACCATCCCTTTTTGCCACTTTTTACATTGTGGACTTTTATAAAAATTTGGGCAGAGTCTCCCCATAAATAGAGCTATCCCGAAATAAAAGCACAACACACAATCATAATTCCCGGCCAGGGAAAACATAATACTCATCAGAAAGCAGTAATACCAAGTAAATGCCCAGCCAGGGAAGACACCACACATATGACGACATAAATGGGTCTCAACACCCACATAATACACTAACGACTCTCATATCATTAGCAATTCTACCACAATTGCATGCAACATATAATGAAAGAGAGGAAGGCTCATGCCTTTATATACAACCCATATACAAGAATGTCCGTGCTCACATGCGAGCATCATAAATGTGTATATAAACCTCGGGTGTATATAAGTACTCTATACGATACCGTGCTCCATCAAGCCCTGGTACCACGATCCTGTGAGTACATCCAATCAACAGCTCGAGCTCAGCTCCACAGCCATCGATGCACCTGTTCACCTGCCCCAACAGAGACAGCCCCCAACGGGGTGAGCATACCAATACACAAAATCTCATAATCACAATAATGAAATTCATAATTTACAACACAAGTAAATATAAATGAATTTTAAATGATACTCCCTGGATGGCAACATCCTCATCCGGGATTCCGTGTACTGTCCCTGTTCTCACAATCATCAAACTCATCAAATCTCAAAAATCAGTAAATCAACGCATTGATAACTCATCGCATGCCTAATACTCGAATATCAACAGATAGTGGTTGCAAACTCATTAAACATGCAAATATAGATATCTCAATATCTAATACTGATTTCACAACCTCGCTATCAATCACAGATAGCTCAAATGCCTAGCATTTATTTTACCAATTCTTCATTATACCTAGACATCTCAAATGTCTTATAATGAATACATGATCCCACGATCATTCTCAGGCATCTCAAATGCCCTACAATGGTCATATAAACCCAGTACCCCATATATCATGTAAGAGTCATCCTACTCTAGTGTCACGCACGCTACAAGCGGCGATATCAAGATTTGGGTCATTCCTTGGCTATATCAACATATATATATATAATCCTCATGCGCGATTATTCAATGAAATCAAATTTCATTATGCATTCACAAATGCCCAAATATATAGAAATGCTCGTACGTCGCACGTACCTTAAATCTCCGAAGTCCGAGCCAAACCTTGCTCGAGTTCCATGCCCCGAGGAATGATGTGCTAACACGATAAATAATTCACAATTATTTACGAACATGTAACCCATGCTCAAGCACACCTATAACCCTCAAAATATTGTCAACACACGACAATTAACCTCTTAAAAGACCCGGGGCAGGGTACATGCAGGGAGGGAAATAAATGAGACAATATCGAAATTTGTTCAAGAATACCCTACAAAAATCGAACCCGAATCTCACAATTTCGAACCCAAATAATACCATAATTCATCTAAAATGAGAATTAAGCTATCCAAGCAAGAATCAACACCCCTTGCCAAAAACCCCCACTTTTCGAACTCAACCCCCTTAAATTCGAACCCAAACAAGCCCTTAAATTCGAACCCTTAAAATTCATCAAATTCGAACACAATAATGGCAGGGAAATACACGAAAATGACGAAAAAGGGGTAAGGGAGGTTACCCAATCGAAAATCGGAAGAAATCGGACGAAAATCGAAGAACCCTAGAAATTGGGGATCGACGCCTCCAGCCAAAATTCGACTTCAAAACGCGACGAAACTTCGAATTGACGGAGGGGTTAGCTGCGCCTCGACGAGACGAAGCCGGTGATAGGTCGCACGCGGCGAACGGCGGCCGGACGGCGGCGGACGAAGCGCCTGAAGCGGCTGGAGCTGGGGGGCGACGGGAAAATCGTATGCGGGGAGAGAGAGAGGAATTTGGGGCTGAAATGAAATAATTTCTAAAATTTTGGGTTCAATTGGTATTTATAGCAAAAATACCCCGAAAAATTAATAGCCCCACAAATACATCATGATTCATTAAAAATCATCTGTTTTCAAAAACTCTCTCTCTAACTCCAAAATCCCCTACCGGTGCTCACACAGCACCCGAGATCCCGAGACACAAAAAAACCCAACTCTTAGGTTTTTCACCCAAATGAGAATACAATCTCAACCTCTGGATCCAACGAACCCAACTACCCAAATAAACGAGCCCAGAAGGCCTAACACCTCGATTAAATTCCAAATCGCCACGTAAAACCACTTTAGGGATTATTAACACTACGGGATTAACACCTATAATCCCTGGTCATCACAATATCCCCCACTAAAAGAATTTCGTCCTCGAAATTAGCACCGGTGTATCACATAACACCCAGGCTACACAACAACATGAAGCCATAACCTCGATGCGGGTCATCCCAAAAGGCAGTCTCTCATGACTGCAAAACAACCAATACTTACGACTGTAGATCAGACAGTCATCCTTCGTTCTAATACAACTAGTAAGAACGCAACCTGAATGACACCTCAACCGTGAGAACGTTGACCTCGTGTCAAACTCTGGAGTGGAATAGATTTCCAAATCCATCATAACGTCAAGGAGCGTCAGCACAGCTCAACGCTAATAATCCAAAAGCAGTTAGTCAACTGAAACTGTAAGGATTCGAATCGTTCCTGATTCTATCGTAGATATCATCCAATGACATCTTTACCAAGACTCACGATGTCTAACATACATCGTTACGAGGGAAACTCTAGTATACCACGGTGTACACATACCAAACCTGGTTTCCACTTTCAAACCTCCTTCAAGGAGCAGTTGCACCCTCTGCAACTCGGATCGGGCAACTCACGGCCACCGATCCACACAAAAGACATCTCACAAGATGTCCACCTCCGGATATCCCAAGAACCACATCTTGGTCATAAATAAACATCGAGACTCCACAGAGTTTCAAATTTGAAAGGACATGCAATAAACCTATTGCATCCACAACGCTTGTGTCGACAGTGACACCCAACCAATCCGAATTCCTGCCATCCCTTGATAATCCTAGGATTTAACAATCCAAACTTGGGAAGGCTATCGCATAACTCTGAGGGAAACACCAATAATGAAGTACCTTAACCCTCACAAGATAATCCCTCCTCAAGGGAAGTCAACTAACTTCACGATTATCCCTCATGATCATCGTGCCATGGAGATTCCCAATCTCAAGGTGTTCCATATCTCTCATCAGAGATTTAACCATCCTAAAATAGCATAACTCTATGCTTGACAGGAAGGAAATCAACAACTGGCATCCGTATACTCATCGGTATACCTGCCTCAGCACGAACACCACATGCATACTCAATGCACTTGGCTCAGGTATCTACAACATACCCTTAAGCCGCAAACACAACCGTCAATCCTGAGTCTCCCATCCAGTGGAGAATGAAAATCGACGATCAACAACACGGCGTGATTCTCAAAATCAACACCACATGCACCAACTTACCGAATCTTTCAAAGATTCCCCAAATAGGTATAGTTCTACCCCCTTCCTCACAAGGGAAGTGCCGTCGAACTCGAGATCCACTAGTCTCGAACCACTGTTCGGAAAAACTGGATACAATAACACCCATCGCATCCCAAATACACGGATTCCCTTAGATTGAGTCAATAACGACCTGATGACTCTCTTGTTGGTACTCCAACATCCTGAGCTGTCCCAGACAAGTCTCACCAAGATTAAACACAAACGTATACACGTTTCAGTGAGGCATGCACAACCTCAGTCTCAAATGACATGGTGACTACTAGGGTCCACCACAATCCACATCGTATCGCCTTACGATTTGCCAACTTGGTTCCAACGAGCAGTATAACGGCTCTAACAAGCCCTTCATGGTGCTGCACACACACGACAGACAAACTGGTCGCTGCCTCTCTAGGTTCACCTCAAACCTACCAATAAGATGGACGTTTCCACATGGTATATCATACTGTGGGAAGAAAACTCAATAGAGTAGTGGGTCTTTATCCAACATTCCTCTAATGCCGATATACCCTGGACACTCCAATGTCCCTATGTACTTAACATAACCTGGTCCTACTTCCTTAGGACTCATCCTACACCCTCATGGGTGGTGTGACCATGTCTACCACATGTCACATCGACAGAAAGCGAGTAATTTCCTCATGATTACTCCTGTCGTCAAATTACATGGCCAAAAGCCATTCCAACGAGCATACCTCAAGGGTATCACCACTCGTAATATGATCACCCCAACGTAAGCTGCGGTACAATCACATGTACAACGCATCCATCCATTCCTCGAGCAACCCGCTCGGTATAAGGGTCACGTCAATCGGTGCCGCACACACCACCTTGTGCTCGGTACTGGCACCCAAGGCATACCACTGAATACATATACACAACGCATTGATCATCGTAACGATGATGCATGTCTAATAAGACATCTCCTACACCATCGTCATCGTCATCCCGTGACGATACATGCCAACTCATCGTCAACTAGTGACGATACATGTCATCCACCATCATGCTAGTAAAATAGGCATAATAAGACATGTATATCTACGCATGCCGGCTACAATAAAGCTAATAGAATAGCAATATCTCATACCTCATCGCTATCAATATGGCGGTATACCTGTCTCCGTCGCTCAATAATAGTACGTAATCAGCACCCATCGCTCGAAGGCGGCAAAATCCTCTGCTGAGTACATAGCGGCACAATCCCTCGCTATAGAATCGACGGCATGACACCTCGTCATATAATAAGTGGCATGAAACCTCGCTATACACCTGAGCATGAATCATCGTCCACATAATAGCGGAAAGAGGCATCGCTATCTATATATACGGCGGCACGAATCATCGCCAATAATCACAAAGAGGTGAATCATCATCATCGACACAGCGGGAAACATCACCGCTATCATCCGTGTCCGGCGGTATAAACCATCGCCAATCAATATAGCGGAATGAACCGTCGCTATAAATACACCTGGCGGAATGAACCCTCGCCAATCAATATAGCGGAATGAACCATCGCTATAAATACACCTGGCGGAATGAACCCTCGCCAATCAATATAGCGGAATGAACCGTCGCTATAAATACAAATCGACACAGCGGAACACATCACCGCTATCATCCGTGTCATCACAATGAAATGAATATAAATCGACACAGCGGGACACATCACCGCTATCATCCGTGTCATCACAATGAAATGAATATAAATCGACACAGCGGGACACATCACCGCTATCATCCGTGTCATCACAATGAAATGAATATAAATCGACACAGCGGGACACATCACCGCTATCATCCGTGTCATCACAAAGGAATGCATCATCATCCTTTCTTGAGTCAGTCATCATCAGTTATGTTAATGCTTCCCCGCTCAATATGGTATACCTCGCCTCCATGTGCCAGCGAGCCTCCCCCCTCCCGCTCCACATGCGCAGCGATAAAGAGTAAGCATTAAAACCTTAACTGTGATCGCCCTGACTCGTGGAATACACCTCTTTATTCCACATCACAATATGCAACAACAATGCATAATATGCAACAACAATGCATAATAACATGTATCATAACCGTAATGCATCACATTGCATTCATCATGTGTCACACAGACAAACATGAATACATGTTACCGTTGGGATACCCGTACGTCGCTTACGTACTCCATATTTCCTGTAACCTGCAACCATCATGGTTAGCAACAATAGCCATATACGCTATGCAGCAATCATCCAATGCATAAATGCAACCACTTGCAGTCAATACGTATACCAAGACTTACCTCGGAAATATCCCTTTACCTGATTCTCTTACAAAATCAGATTCCTTGGCACATAACACACGGAGTGCCAGACATCACTATTAATGCCATCCTATCGTGTTCCACACGATTCCTGCAATCACACTGATTAGCAATACCACTTTTTATATCATAAAAGCACATAAACAATTGGTTATGTCGTACAACATTAATGCCATCATGCATAAGTATGTGCTATCAATAACTTCTTAGGCCCTTAACAGCCCCAAAGAGCAACCACTGCTCTGATACCAATAATGTAAGGACCCCAAGCCCTTAACCCTTAATTAGTGTATTAACCACTATGTGTGGCACATGCTTTCAATAAAAAGCCAATCGGGAAGCTCAGATGATACTTTATCATTGCATGGCAATTACAAAAAAATTCCTTTAACACTCAATGTTATAAGGTCATCAGCCTAACAACGAAATAGACTCACAAAGTTCGCCCAATACCATCCCTTTTTGCCACTTTTCACATTGTGGACTTTTATAAAAATTTGGGCAGAGTCTCCCCATAAATAGAGCTATCCCGAAATAAAAGCACAACACACAATCATAATTCCCGGCCAGGGAAAACATAATACTCATCAGAAAGCAGTAATACCAAGTAAATTCCCAGCCAGGGAAGACACCACACATATGACGACATAAATGGGTCTCAACACCCACATAATACACTAACGACTCTCATATCATTAGCAATTCTACCACAATTGCATGCAACATATAATGAAAGAGAGCAAGGCTCATGCCTTTATATACAACCCATATACAAGAATGTCCGTGCTCACATGCGAGCATCATAAATGTGTATATAAACCTCGGGTGTATATAAGTACTCTATACGATACCGTGCTCCATCATGCCATGGTACCACGATCCTGTGAGTACATCCAATCAACAGCTCGAGCTCAGCTCCACAGCCATCGATGCACCTGTTCACCTGCCCCAACAGAGACAGCCCCCAACGGGGTGAGCATACCAATACACAAAATCTCATAATCACAATAATGAAATTCATAATTTACAACACAAGTAAATATAAATGAATTTTAAATGATACTCCCTGGATGGCAACATCCTCATCCGGGATTCCGTGTACTGTCCCTGTTCTCACAATCATCAAACTCATCAAATCTCAAAAATCAGTAAATCAACGCATTGATAACTCATCGCATGCCTAATACTCGAATATCAACAGATAGTGGTTGCAAACTCATTAAACATGCAAATATAGATATCTCAATATCTAATACTGATTTCACAACCTCGCTATCAATCACAGATAGCTCAAATGCCTAGCATTTATTTTACCAATTCTTCATTATACCTAGACATCTCAAATGTCTTATAATGAATACATGATCCCACGATCATTCTCAGGCATCTCAAATGCCCTACAATGGTCATATAAACCCAGTACCCCATATATCATGTAAGAGTCATCCTACTCTAGTGTCACGCACGCTACAAGCGGCGATATCAAGATTTGGGTCATTCCTTGGCTATATCAACATATATATATATAATCCTCATGCGCGATTATTCAATGAAATCAAATTTCATTATGCATTCACAAATGCCCAAATATATAGAAATGCTCGTACGTCGCACGTACCTTAAATCACCGAAGTCCGAGCCAAACCTTGCTCGAGTTCCATGCCCCGAGGAATGATGTGCTAACACGATAAATAATTCACAATTATTTACGAACATGTAACCCATGCTCAAGCACACCTATAACCCTCAAAATATTGTCAACACACGACAATTAACCTCTTAAAAGACCCGGGGCAGGGTACATGCAGGGAGGGAAATAAATGAGACAATATCGAAATTTGTTCAAGAATACCCTACAAAAATCGAACCCGAATCTCACAATTTCGAACCCAAATAATACCATAATTCATCTAAAATGAGAATTAAGCTATCCAAGCAAGAATCAACACCCCCAAAAAACCCCCAATTTTCGAACTCAACCCCCTTAAATTCGAACCCAAACAAGCCCTTAAATTCGAACCCTTAAAATTCATCAAATTCGAACACAATAATGGCAGGGAAATACACGAAAATGACGAAAAAGGGGTAAGGTAGGTTACCCAATCGAAAATCGGAAGAAATCGGACGAAAATCGACGAACCCTAGAAATTGGGGATCGACGCCTCCAGCCAAAATTCGACTTCAAAACGCGACGAAACTTCGAATTGACGGAGGGGTTAGCTGCGCCTCGACGAGACGAAGCCGGTGATAGGTCGCACGCGGCGAACGGCGGCCGGACGGCGGCGGACGAAGCGCCTGAAGCGGCTGGAGCTGGGGGGCGACGGGAAAATCGTATGCGGGGAGAGAGAGAGGAATTTGGGGCTGAAATGAAATAATTTCTAAAATTTTGGGTTCAATTGGTATTTATAGCAAAAATACCCCGAAAAATTAATAGCCCCACAAATACATCATGATTCATTAAAAATCATCTGTTTTCAAAAACTCTCTCTCTAACTCCAAAATCCCCTACCAATGCTCACACAGCACCCGAGATCCCGAGACACAACAAAAACCTAACTCTTACGTTTTTCACCCAAATGAGAATACAATCTCAACCTCTGGATCCAACGATCCCAACTACCCAAATAAACGAGCCCAGAAGGCCTAACACCTCGATTAAATTCCAAATCGCCACGTAAAACCACTTTAGGGATTATTAACACTACGGGATTAACACCTATAATCCCTGGTCATCACATCTGCCTTGCAGCAACAGAGAAATAATGCTCCAAGAACTTCGTTCTAAACACATCCCAGTTAACTGTCTGTCCTTGAGCCCTCAACTCAAGCACTGTGGATTTCCACCACATTATAGCTTTCTTGGCTAACTGGAATTCAGCTAAACGTAACCAAGCAGTCTTGGCACACGTGCTGAAACAAATATCTGTTCCACACGTTCTAGCCACTCCTCTGACAGTTCCCCTGATTCAGTCCCCTCAAACCTAGGTGGCTGATAACTCAGAAACTGCGTCAAAGTCAATTCTCCAGGCAACAGTACCTGTTCCACTGGCCCTTGCTCAATCGGTGGTGGTGGCACAGGCACCATCCTCACACTAGCATTGCCACTCAAGGCATCCCCAACATCCTCATGATACCCTCTGTCTGTCATAGCTGTAGATCAAGTGTTAACAATAACATTTACAAGTATATAACATGTTAGAATAACATCATATTCCAAATCCTAACATGATATTACCATTCTCAAAGTGTTTAGGTAACTCCCTAATACACTGCCTCTACCCATGTTCACCCCGTTCTCGAACCACTGCTCTGATACCACTAATGTGGGGTCCTCTTTACTTAATCCATTATGTATTCAATTAAACATACATATGTGAGTCTGAATTAAGTAATAACATGCACTAATTTAGATTATCTTACTAGTTAAGTTGTTACATGGTTTACAAAATCTTAACCAACTATACATCACATATAAAAGTAACAACCTATTACAAGATAACCCCTATGCAGTGGTTCCTCTCTCGCAGCGGAAATTATGACTCACGCTCCCCACGTCTATGAGTCCCTACAGAATCATTCACACAATGAGTATAGATAACAATTATCTCAATGCAATATCAAACCACAATATCAATATCAATGATAAAGCACAAATAAATCATCTAACGTGAATGTTCTGTATCATGCATCCACAAATGCACTATGTCATGACATGTCCAAGAGACACCCTATTATCACGAGCCCCATATGATATGCCTATTCAGCTCAATATGTCAGTGGAACCACATCACATCTTCATATTAGCAGCACATATCATAGTACCATGCTCATCTGTGACAATAGCCAGAGCATATACCCACACCAGGCGTATATCTCTCAAGCCAAAGCATATGTAGTATATCTATCATGGCAACGATCCCAGCCAAAGCATATACCACACCAGGCATATCTATCGAGGCAATGATCTCACCAAAGCATATACACATATCTATCAAGGCCTCTATCCCAATCATATGAAATCCATGTATGAACATGCATATGAACTACCAATCATATGACACAAGATAACATAAATCATATGATATCAAAACCATAACATCATCATCACATCATATCTATACTCCGTACGTCAACACGTACCTGAAAAGCGACAAAAACGAGATAAATCAGTCGTCCCAGGCTAATTGCCTCGTTGTCCTGTCCCTTGTGATGGTGCTACAACAATGCAAATAATATATCATGTTATCATAGGCATTAAACTCAAATTCTAACAATAAAATACATTTTAAGTCTACCGATCGATCGGTCATCCTAGCGATCGATCGGTCCAAACAATTAACCCTAGCGATCGATCGGTCAAAAGCTCGATCGCTTAAATAGTTGAATTCTCAAAAATGCTACGGCATTGTACCGATCGATCGGTCGCTTTCAGCGATCGATCGGTACATACACCGCCTTAACTTTTCCCCTGTTTTACCGATCGATCGGTACGCTCCAGCGATCGATCGGTCGATGATAAAATTTTGAAACCATGGCGATTTTGAGCTTATCCTCCTAGCCCTTCTCCTACAACTCGAATTCAACATTACAACATGTTTCTTGCAATCTCTAGGAACATATTAACATGATTCCAACATCATAGATTCCAATTCAAAGCATATAAACATGATATGATTCTTCATATGAACACTTGAATAGTTTACTTCACATATACAACACCAATGACATAATTCAAGTATAAAGCTATGAATTCTTACCAAGATGTGAAGAAAATCACTTCACCTAACTTCCTAGCTCAAATCACAAGTGAAAAACCAAGCTTCAACTAACAAAAGCTCTAAGGGTTTGGAGAGGAGCTTTGTAGAGATTTTTGAGGTGAAAGTGGTGTTAGTATGTGATTCTACCTCCCTAATCCACTTGATATAGATCCTTAGTTCCCTAATTCACTTGCTATCATGCCATTTAAAGGTAATTACATGTTAAGTAATATGTACATGAAATGAACTCCAAATTCAAATGCAATTCCAATTGCAAGTAAATTCACATGCATAATCAAATGCTTACTAGTTCAAATCATATCTTTGCACTACATTTTGTACATCATGTTTCATTCCTTTCCATATATCATTTCACACATGTTTTAATTCTTTCTTGGTTCCACCCGAACCCCCATTATTATACCGCTAAGTGATATAATTACACCATAATCATATCACACGTGTATACAACAATTCGAGGCATTACAACAAGCCCAGCGTAGGTTTGTAAGAGAACACCGGGAGCCACAAAGATATGGATTTCTTGTGACTCAACAAGGTGACTTACTACTTATTGATGAGGATGAGCCGTCATCTTATCAACAAGCTATAATGGGCACTGATTCTGAGAAATGGCAAGAGGCCATGAAATCTGAGATGGAATCCATGTATGCAAACCAAGTATGGACTTTGGTTGATCCACCTGAAGGGGTACGACCCATAGGGTGCAAATGGATTTTCAAGAAAAAGACCGATATGGATGGTAACGTACAAACCTATAAAGGTCGGCTGGTTGCAAAAGGATTCAAACAAATTCATGGTATTGACTATGATGAAACCTTTTCACCACTGGCCATGGTTAAATCCATAAGGATCTTACTTGCAATAGCTGCATTTCATGATTATGAAATCTGGCAGATGGATGTCAAAACAGCTTTCCTTAATGGAAATCTGCTCGAGGATGTGTACATGACACAGCCCGAGGGTTTTGTCGATCCAAAGGATGCTGGAAAGATATGCAAGCTACAACGATCCATCTATGGATTGAAGCAAGCTTCTCGGAGTTGGAATCTTCGATTTGATGATGCAATCAAAGAGTTTGGTTTTATCAAAAACGAAGATGAACCTTGTGTCTACAAGAAGGTCAGTGGGAGCGTAATCATTTTCCTAGTGTTATATGTAGATGACATACTTCTCATTGGAAATGATATCCCTGCCTTACAATCTGTAAAGATTTGGCTAGGGAATTGCTTTTCGATGAAAGACTTGGGAGAAGCCACCTATGTATTAGGAATCAAGATCTATAGAGGTAGATCAAGAAGGCTTCTTGGTCTGAGTCAAAGTACATACATAGACAAAGTGCTTAAAAGGTTTAGCATGCAAGAATCAAAGAAAGGATTCGTGCCTATGACACATGGTATTTATCTCTCGAAGGAACAGTGTCCTTCAACACCAGATGAGAGACAACGCATGAGTAAGATTCCATATGCGTCAGCTATTGGATCTATCATGTATGCCATGATATGTACTCGTCCCGATGTATCGTATTCTTTGAGCATGACGAGCAGATATCAAGTTGATCCAGGTGAAGGTCACTGGATTGCTGTCAAGAACATCCTGAAGTACTTGAGAAGGACTAAGGATACATTCTTGATTTATGGAGGTGAGGAAGAGCTCAATGTAATGGGTTACACTAATGCAAGCTTCCAAACTGACAAAGATGATTTTCGATCGCAATCTGGATATGTGTATTGCCTAAATGGAGGTGCTGTGAGCTGGAAGAGTTCAAAGCAAGAAACAGTAGCTGATTCTACAACGGAAGCTGAGTATATTGCTGCCTCAGATGCAACAAAGGAAGCTGTTTGGATGAGGAAGTTCATTTCTGAACTTGGAGTGGTGCCTAGCATTAAAGATCCGATAGAACTCTATTGTAACAACAATGGAGCGATCGCATTGGCTAAGGAACCAAGATCTTACCAAAGATCCAAGCACATACTTAGGTGTTTCCATTTCATTCGAGAAATCGTTGAAAGGGGAGATGTTAAAATATGCAAAGTACCAACAGATGATAATGTATCTGACCCATTGACGAAGCCACTGTCACAGCAGAAGCATGATCGTCATACTAGATCTCTAGGCATTAGGTATATGTCTGAGTGGTCTTAGTGCAAGTGGGAGATTTGTTGGGATATGCCCTAAGACAAATCATTTGATGATTGTTTTGACATACAATGTTTATGATTTTATGAATGGCAATTCATTATTATATATTATTCTTTTAACTGTGCAACGTGAATTAATATATATGTTAATGTCCTTAGAATTAATTGTATTATTCTTAAAGATGTCCCTAGTCAAGTATTATCATGAATAGGGATAATGATAATCCGTAGAGACTAGTATGTGTTGATCGATGAATTGTTCATTGATATGAGATATCAAATCAACATATGGGTACATGTTAGAGAACGATGTACTGGACAGACCCACCATGAGAATGCAACATGGATAGTTATATGATCGTCATATGCAATTCTCATAGTGATAATAATGTATGTAATCCTTACGACTTGTGATCATCAGAGATCCCAACATAAGGAGTTATGTATCTTGATATCGTCAAACGTTACCCGTAACAGGGTAATCTATAAAGGCGACTATTGGATACACTACGAATTATGTAGAGGGATGTTGACTGATCGAGATAGGATTTGTCCCTCCTATATAACAGGAGATGTGTTTGGCCCTTGATCAAGTGAGAACTAAAATGCATGGCCATGCTCGAATGAGTCGATATGAGATATCGAGCTTATTCGTTTATTCTAGTTCTACTTGGGGATCAAGAAATAGAGATTGAATATACGAGTATGACTATTCCATGACTCGTGTTCAATCTAAACACAAAGGACAAAGGGATTAAGTTACATGGTTAATATTATCACAAGTTCTATAGGTTATGTCGAGTCATTGACATTCTTGTAATTTGGGTAGCCTCGATGTGTTGCTAGACACCGCTCCTTGCTTGCGACATAAAATGAGATTTTATGTCACTACCAACATTACAAGATCCTATCGGGTCGCACAAAGATTAAATCGAGAAGGGAAATTATATTCATTGGATGAATTAAATAATTAAGAGGAGTCTTAATTAATAATCATAATGATTAATTAAATCATGGGCTTAAGCCCATGAGGCTTTATGAAAGCCTTTAATTAATCATATATAATTTGATTGCATGGTGATTAATTAGATTAACACATCATATCACAACCTAAACTCTAAGAAGCCACACGGCCGCCGACCACTCCAATCTCTCACGGCTTCTTCATAGCCGAAGTGAGTTGCGGTGTTGTGTGCCATTGATCGATTTGGAATCGAGTGTGCTTCTTGTTCCGGTTTAAGAACTTGTCTAGCAACTTGTTCTTAAACTATCCCTTCACCTGATTTGATCGTGTGGATACCGTGGAGGCAAAACTAGACAAGTTTTGCTAGTGACTCAAAGGAGACGTTGGACGTGGTGCTGCTCCGTGGAATCGGCTCAAACACGCTACAAGGGTGAGACTTTTGTAATTCCTTTATCCGATATGAATCCCTATGTATAGATCCATTTTCTAGTAATCCAAAATTTTATTCCGCTGCGTTGTATGCTCTTAGGATTACTAACAAAGAGCTAATGTCCGCACTACAAGACATGGCTAATGATTATAGACTCTTAGCTGAATCATTTGAGAAAAATAAAGCTAAAGCCAATGATCAAATGGATGAGCACATCAAACCAAGCTGCTCTGAGCTGGGCGAGTGCAATAATCTACAGATCGAGCTGAATAAGTTAAAAATCTCTTACGATCAGCTCCATGAAGAAAATAAGAGAATTAGCACACAAAATGCTAAGCTTTCTCATATCTTCAAAACATGGACAAAATCCAGAACATCATTGGAAGAATTGCAAGAGGTACAAAGAAATGTCGGTGATGTTACCGGCATAGGCTTTGATATCAAAGACTGTACCAAAGATGAATCTGAACTGTTGCTGGTAAAGAACAAAATCAAACAAATGACATTTGTTAAATCCAGCACAGTATATGAGACTGAAGCACCTACAATTCAAACGGGAGTCTCTTTCATGAATCAAGGTTTGAGAAAAGGGATTCGATATGTTAACCAAGCCAAAGAAAAGGCACCAGCAAGCTTTGCGTATTTCAGACCAAATCTAAAGGTGCAAGATCTAAGGCAAGGAAGACAATACAATTACTATAATTCAAAACCAGTTCAACGAAGATATAGACTACCCTATGAGAATCAAAGGTTTCCATATCGCACACATTATCACACACAACATCGAAACAGATCAGCTCACCGCGCACCAGACACACACAAGCCACTAAAGCTGATAAAGGTATGGGTTCCCAAAGGGCTAATCCGTTCTGGACCCAAGTAGGATTGGGTACCAACAATAATTATGTTTGATGACAGGTACCGAAGAAACTTGCATCAGATAGGTACTTAGACAGTGGGTGTTCTCGTCACATGACTGGAAACATCGAGCTGATGTCTGAAGTCACAGAATGTACTGGACCCAAGATCATCTTCGGAGATAACTCAAAGGGTAAGACCGTGGGCAAGGGTAAGATTGTCCATGGTAATGTTATTATCAATGATGTGCTGTTAGTTGAAAATCTATGCTATAATCTGATTAGTATAAGTCAACTATGTGATAATGGTTATGCTGTAGAATTTCAAAACACACTTGCACTGTTAAATCGTCAGACGGTATGACCATGCTTGTAGGAATCAGAAATGGAAATACATATAAGATTAACTGGAACTTTGCTCAACCTGATAATCCTACTTGCTTCATCGCTAATAATGATAATAAACACTGGCTATGGCATAAACGCTTGATTCACATCAATTTTAAGACTATTTCTAGCCTGTGTAAACATGATTTAGTTATCGGTCTGCCCAAGATCGACTTTGCTAAGGATAAGATCTGTGAAGCCTGCCAAATGGGCAAACAAATCAGATCATCCTTCAAAAACAAGAATGCCAAATCCTCCTCACGCTGTTTAGAACTATTGCATATGGACTTGTTTGGTCCTATACCCATACAAGTTTAGGGGAATGCGGTACACTCTTGTTGTTATTGATGATTACTCACGTTTTACTTGGACTATATTTTTGAGCAGTAAAGATCAGACCGGTCCGAAATTGATCAAGCTGCTGAAACGCACTCAGAATGAGAAATTATCAAGCATAGACAGGATTCGAAGTGACAAAGGCACTGAGTTTTCAAATCATAATCTTGAATCCTTTCTAGAAGATCAAGGAATTAAGCATGAATTTTCAGCCGCCCGAACTCCCCAACAAAATGGAGTTGCAGAACGAAGGAACATAACGCTTAAAGAGGCAGCAAGGACAATGCTTGCTGATTCTGGCATTTCGTAAAAGTTCTGGGCAGAAGCTGTAAATACTGCGTGCTACACTCAAAATCGGTCTATGATTAACAAGAAGTTGAATCTTACTCCATATGAAATATGGACTGGTAACAGACCGTCTATCTCTCACCTTCATATATTTGGTTGCAAATGCTTCGTTCACAATAATGGTAAGAATCATCTTACAGCTTTTGAAGCTAAATCAGATAATGGGATATTCTTAGGATATTCATCTAATAGCAAAGCTTTTCGTGTTTTCAATAATCGCACTTTAACTGTAGAAGAATCTATTCATGTAGTTTTTGATGAATCTTTATGAGGGTAGCAAGGAATTAATTCAAAATCAGATGGAAAATATCCATCTCGAAGCTAACAGTGATGATGAGATTGTAGATAACAGGTCAAGAGACAATCCACCGGAACCTGAAGTACCAGACAGACCGGATCATGGCAATGAAGCTCCTTCAGATCGAGCCGATCCGGATGTTCCTCACTCTAATGTTAAATCAGATGCTGATAACGCCGCCACTACTCATCCGTCTGAACCAGACAATCCAGAATCGAGTTATCGATGGACAAAGAGGCATCCACCTGATCTAGTAATTGGAAGTCCTTCTGCACCGATTAGAACTAGAGGATAGATGATGGATGAATTCACTCATGCTGCTTTCATATCAAATCTGGAACCTAAAAAGATTGATGAAGCTTTGACTGATTTCAACTGGATTAAAGCCAAGCAAGAAGAGTTTAATCAATTTGAACAAAATCAAGTTTGGAGTCTAACCCCCAGGCCAAGCGATCTGCCTGTTATTGGAACCAGATGGGTGTTCAGAAACAAGCTAGACGCAGATGGAGTTGTGGTTAGAAACAAAGCCAGACTGGTGGCCCAAGGATTCCGACAAGAAGAAGGAATTGACTTCGATGAATCTTTTGCACCAGTCGCCAGACTTGAAGCAATCCGAATATTTCTTGCTTATGCTGCTTTTAAAGACTTCAAGGTATATCAAATGGACGTTAAGAGTGCCTTTCTTAATGGTAAGCTTCAGGAGGAAGTCTAGATTGAGCAACCTCCTGGATTTCAGAACCACTCATTTCCAAATCATGTATATCTACTGAATAAAGCAGTATATGGTCTGAAACAAGCCCCAAGAGCCTGGTATGACACTCTGTCTCAATTTCTGCTGAACCATTATTTTCAGATCGGTTCAGTAGATAAAACTCTATTTAAATTTATTAAGGGGGAACATACTTTGTTAGTTTAAATTTATGTTGACGATATCATTTTTGGGTCAACTAACCCCAAATTATGAGAGAAATTCTCTAAGTTAATGCAGGGAAGTTTGAGATGAGTATGATGGGAGAACTTTCATTCTTTCTGGGTCTCCAAGTCAAACAGCTCAGCAATGACATTTTCATAAATCAAATCAAGCATACCAAAGAGCTTCTCAAGAGATTCGGAATGAAAACGTGTTCAACTGCATCAACTCCAATGAGTCCTACAATCAAGTTAGATAAAGACGAAGGGGGAACATCAGTTGAAGTATCTATGTATCGAGGACTGATCGGGTCGCTCTTGTATCTTACAACGAGCCGGCCTGATATTATGTTCTCAGTCTGTATGTGCGCTAGATTTCAGTCAGAACCAAAGAAATCACACTTTATTGCTGCTAAGCGTATTCTGAAATACTTGAAAGGATCTCAGAACGTTGGTCTTTGGTATTCCAAAGATTCAAATTTCAGCTTAATCGGATATTCAGACGCTGACTATGCTGGCTGTAAGATTGATCGCAAAAGCACCAGTGGAACATGTCAATTCTTAGGTGAAAGATTGATCTCTTGGTTTGTAACCAAGCCCTTAACCCTTAATTAGTGTATTAATCATTATGTGTGGCACATGCTTTCAATAATAAAAAAAAACAATCGGGAAACTCATATGATACTTTACCATTGAATGTCAACTACAAAATTTCTTTGATACTCAATGTTATAAGATCATCATCCTAACAACATATAGACTCATCGAGTTCGCCCATTACCATCCCCTTTTTGCCACTTTTTACATTGTGGACTTTTATAAAAATTTGGGCAGAGTCTCCCCATAAATTGAGCTATCCCAAAACAAAAGCACATCACATAATATAATTCCCGGCCAGGGAATACACAATACTCAACAGAATACAGCAATACCAAGTAAATTCCCAGCCAGGGAAGACTCACACATATGACGACAAAAGTGGGTTTCAACACCCACATAATACACCAATGACTCTCATATCATTTAGCAATTCTACCTCTAATTGCATGCAACATCAAATGAAAGAGAGAAAGGCTCATGCCTTTATATACAATTCATATACAAGTATACTCATGCTCACATGCGAGCATCATGAATATGTATATAACCCTCAGGTGTATATAGGTACTCTATACGATACCGTGCTCCATCAAGCCCTGGTATCACGATCCTGGGAGTGAATCCAATCAACAGCTCGAGCTCAACTCCAAAGCCATCGATGTACCTGTTCACCTGCCCCAACAGAGACAGCCCCCAACGGGGTGAGCATACCAATACACAAAATCCCATAATCACAATAATGAAATTCATAATTTACAACAAAAGTAAATACTAATGAATTTTAAATGATACTCCCTGGATGGCAACGTCCTCATCCGGGATTCCGTGTACTGTCCCTGTTCTCACAATCATCAAACTCATCAAATCTCAAAAATCAGTAAATCCACACATTGATTTACTCATCGCATGCCTGATTCTCAAATATCAATAATCAATGATTCCAAGTTCATTATACATACAAATATAGGTATCTCAATATCTAATACTGATTTCTCAATTTCGCTATCAATCACAGGTAGCTCAAATGCCTAGCATTTATTTTACCAATTTTCCATTATACCTAGACATCTCACATGTCTTATAATGAGTACATGATCCCACGATCATTCTCAGGCATCTCAAATGCCGTACAATAGTCATATAGACCCAGTACCCCATATATATCAACACATAAATATGACCATACGCACAACCATCGATGAAATCAAAATACATTATGCATTTCACAAATGCTCTCATATAAAGTAATGCTCGTACGTCGCACGTACCTTAAATCTCCAAAGTCCGAGCCAAACCTTGCTCGAGTTCCATGCCCCGAGGAATGATGTGCTAACACGATAAATAATTCACAATTATTTACGAACATGCAACCCATGCTCAAGCACACTCAACCCTAAAAAAAAATTGTCAACACACGACAATTAACCATTTAAAAGACCCGGGGCAGGGTACATGCAGGGAGGGAAACAAATGAGACAATACCGAAAATTGTTCAAGAACACCCTACAAATTTTCGAACCTTCACATCACAAATCGAACCCAATTAGGCACCATAATTCATCTAAAACATGAATTAATCCATCAATAACAAAAATCACCACCCCCCTGCCAAAACCCCCAAATTAGAACCCTAACCCCATACAATCAGCGTTAAATTCGAACCATAATGCATCACCAAAGAGACTCGAAAGCTGAACCATGTGAAGCATAATAATTTATCCAAAATCAGCAAGGTTTTCGAAAAATAGAACACCCAAAATCGAACCAATGGCAACGAATTTCTTTGAACCTCAAGGCAAGAAATATTCGACCCCAAACAAAGCACAAAACGCCCCAAAATCGCCTGAAAAAAAGCCCCAAAATCGCCTGAAAAAAAGCCCCAAAATCGTACCAAAAATCGAGCCCCAAATCGGACAGAATTCCAGTTTCGAACCCTAGCGCTTTCTGCAGAAATCCGAGCTCAAATCCTGACCAAACTTCGAATTGTTGGTACGGGGAGGTGCGCCTGGAAGAGACGAAGCCGGCGGCGGGTCGGACGCGCCGAACGGCGGCCGGACGGCAGCGGGCGCACGCCTGGAAGCGGCGTGGGTCGAAGGTGACGGGAAATCGCGTACGCGGGGAAGAGAAAAGAAGGTGGGGAAAAATGGTTCCGATAATTAAAATCTCGGGTTCAACTGGTATTTATAGCAAAAATATCCCGAAATACTAATAGCCCCACAAATACATCATGATTCATTAAAATCATCTGTTTTCCAAAACTCTCTCTCTAACTCCAAAACCCCCTACCGGTGCCCACACAAAGCACCGAGATTCCGGGTCACACTAAAAACTCAACTCATAGGTTTTTCACCGGAATGATAATACAATCTCAACCTCGGGATCCAACGATCCCAACTACCCAAATAGACGAGCCCGGAAGGCCCAACACCGCGATTAAACTCCAATTCGCCACATAAAACAACTTTAGGGGTTATTAACACTCCGGGATTACCATCTATAATCCTTGGTCATCACAATATCCCCCACTAAAAGAATTTCGTCCTCGAAATTAGCACCGGTGTAATACGTAACACCCAGGCTACACAACAACATGAAGCCATAACCTCGATTCTTGACCATATCAGAATCGTCTTAAAAACCGCGAGAATACTTATCTCACAACAAACTCTGAAACAGAGTGACATACCAAAACCAACATATCACCCAAGAGGCAAAACGTACCTCGATGCGGGTCATCCCAAAGGTCAGTCCCTCATGACTGCAAAACAACCGATACTTACGACTGTAGATCGAACGGTCATCCTTAGTTCCAATACAACTAGTAAGAACGTAACATGAATGACACCTCAACCGTGAGAACGTTGACCTCGTGTCAAACTCTGGAGTGGAATAGACTTCCAAATCCATCATAACGTCGAAGAGCGTCAGCACCACTCAACGCTAATAATCCAAAAGCAGTTAGTCAACTGAAACTGCAAGGATTCGAATTGCTCCCGATTCCATCATAGATATCATTCAAAGACATCTCTATCATGACTCACGATGTCTAACATACATCGTTACGGGGGAAACATTAGTATACCATGGTGTACACATACCAAACCTGGTTCCTGCTAGACAAACCACCTTCATCCAAGGAGCAGTTGCACCCTCTACAACTCGGATCGGGCAACTCACGGCCACCGATCCACACCCGAACACATCTCACAAGATGTCCACCTCCGGATATTCCAAGAATCATATCCTAATCATAAATGAACCATCGAGACTCCACAGAGTTTCAAATTCTGAAAGGACATGCAATAAACTCATTGCATCCTCAACGCTTGTGTCGACAGCGACACCCAACCAATCCGAATTCCTGCCATCCCTTGGAAATCCTAGGATTTAACAATCCAAACTTGGGAAGGCTATCGCATAACTCGGAGGAAAACACCGACAAGGAAATACCTTAACCCACACAAGATAATCCCTCCTCAGGGAGTCAACTAACTTCACGATTGTTTCTCATAATTATCGTGCCATTGAGATTCTCAATCTCAAGGTGTTCCATATCTCTCATCAGAGATTTAACCATCCAAAAATAGCATAACTCTATGCTTGACAAAAAAGGAAATCAATAACTGGCATCCGTATACTCACCGGCATACCTGCCTAAGCACTGACATCACATGCATACTCAATGCACTTGGCTCGGGTATTTACAACATACCCCTAAGCCCCAAACACAACTGTCAATTCTGAGTCATTCCCATCCAGTGGAGAATGATAATCGACGATCAATAATACGACGTGATTCCCAAAATCAACACCACACGTACCAACTTACCGAATCTTTCAAAGATTCCCAAATAGGTATAATACTACCTCCTTCCCACAAGGGAAGTGCCATCGAACTCGAGATCCACTAGTCTCGAACCACCGTTCGGAAAAACTGGATACAATAACACCCATTGCATCCCAAGTACACGGATTCCTCAGATCGTGTCAACGACGACTTGATGACTCTCTTGTTGGTACTTCAACATTATGAGCTGTCCCAGACAAGTCCCTCAAAACAAAAGACGTATAAACGTTCTCATGGGGTGTCACATGCCTCAAACATCATACTACAAAGGACAATCAAAAGCCTGCCAAAAGTCTTCATCGTATCATCATACGATTCACCAAACTCGGTTCCAACGTGCAGTATAATGGCTCCAACAATCACACTATATCATTACCACGATATCTGGCTAGCAAAGCGCTGTCTCCATAGGCTCATATCAAGCCCACCAACAAACCATATGTTCCATCTCGGTATGCCATACCGTACAAACCGTTAGAGTAATGGGTCATCGCCCAACTTATCTCTAAAATACCAAGCACAATGGACAACCCGGTGTCCTTGCTCACTTATGATGCAATCATAATCCAATATGATTTATCCCACACCCTCAGGGTGGGTGCAACCATGTCTACCCTACGTCACAACACAAGCGAGTAGTTTCCTCAATGACTACTCTTACCACCAATCACCTGGCCCTAGCCAAACCAACGAGCATATTCAAGGGTATCATCGCTCGACAATTATTTAACTCTATAACATGATGTGGTACATTTACCGGTACAATACATCCAATACTCCACCGAGCAAACCTGTTCGGCAAAAAGGTCTCGTCAACTAGTGACCCAGACACTACCATGTGCTCACCATCGGCACTCAAACTATACAGCCAAATACATAACACAAATGTATTAATCATCAAAACGACGCTACACGTCTACATAGAACATCCACTATGCCATTGTCATCTCGTGACGGTACCTGTCAACATATGACTTTGAAATAATATTGTCGACTCATGACGGTAAATGTCGATACACGACGTCTATAATCTCATCGTCAAACACATGACAACATAAGTAAATCAACACATGATATCCACAATAGTGCTAAATAAACAGTAATATGCCATACCTCATTGCTAACAATATAGCAGCATACCTGTCTCCGTCATCCACAGTGGTACGCAAAGCACCCATCACTCGTAGGTGGCGTAATCCAGCGTCACGTACATAGCGGCATAATCCATCGCTATAAAATCAGGGCATAAGCCCTCGTCATAGAGTCAGCGGCATAAAACATCGCTATAGACATCTGGCGGCATGAACCATCGCCATAGATGTAGTGGAATGTACCATCGCTATGAACACCCGGCGGCATAAGTCATCGCCAATCAATATAGCGGAATGAGGCATCGCTATCAATACCCGGAGGCATAAATCATCGCCAATAGAATAGCGGAATGAGACATCGCTATCAATATATCCGGCGGCAAGAACCATCGCCAATCAATATAGCGGAATGAACCGTCGCCATCAATACACCTGGCGGCATGAACCATCGACAATCCATATAGCGGAATGAACCATCGCTATCAATATACATGGCGGCAAGAACCATCGCCAGTCAATATAGCGGAATGAACCATCGCTATCAATATACATGGCGGCAAGAACCATCGCCAGTCAATATAGCGGAATGAACCATCGCTATCAATATACATGGCGGCAAGAACCATCGCCAGTCAACATAGCGGAATGAACCATCGCTATCAATATACATGGCGGCAAGAACCATCGCCAGTCAATATAGCCGATCCCTAGTCATTGTCACGGTAGTGTATTTTAATGCCCCTCGCTCAAATAAAACATGCGGTACTCCCACCCCTCGCTTCACATATAGGCGGCATATAATAACCTCGCTTAAATGGACATGCGGAGCTCCCACCCCTCGCTTCACATTTTAGCGGCAAATATTCTTTCCTCGCCTCATATGATAACCACGCTTCAATGTGACATGCGACGCTCCCACCCCTCGCTTCGCATTTTAGCGGCACAAAACAATAAATAGCGGCAAGCATTTAAAATCATCACTCATCCATAACAATGACTCATGGGATATTCACCAAGTATTTCATCCATACCTGCATCACAAAGCATAATCCATATTCCAACATACATCATCATGAGTGTATTTTAATGCACCGCGCTCAAATGCGACATGCGGTACTCCCACCCCTCGCTTCAACATTTGGCGGCAAAGCATTAAAATCATCACTACATGTACACATGCAACCACAATGCATAATTCATGATGTATATAAAACGCAGGTTACCGTTTCGTGTCTTTCAACCATGGCCTTAGCCTTTCCACGTCATAGTGTCCCTACAGGAACAATTCCAAACCATGAGCATACGATAATCCATATTCCCCAAAATATGATTATAATGAGTAAATGCATAAACTATGAGTACAAAGTACTTCCTGTATCCCAATGCATTTCAAAATGCTCCACTTGGTTGTCCCTGTGTCACAACTCACAATCATAATCAATAGGTTATATTATGATTCTATAGATGTCATGACATATAATCGTTTCACTATGATCACATATCACAAATGCACATAAGCAAAATAGTTGTGTCACACAACACTAACTACTATTATGCATAAATATGTGCTACCCATCCCTATCAGCATGTTTTAGGCCTTCAACAGCCCCAAAGAGCTAACCACTGCTCTGATACCACTAATGTAAGGACCCCAAGCCCTTAACCCTTAATTAGTGTATTAATCATTATGTGTGGCTCATGCTTTCAATAAAAAAAAAAAACAATCGGGAAACTCATATGATACTTTACCATTGAATGTCAACTACAAAATTTCTTTGATACTCAATGTTATAAGATCATCGTCCTAACAACATATAGACTCATCGAGTTCGCCCATTACCATCCCCTTTTTGCCACTTTTTACATTGTGGACTTTTATAAAAATTTGGCAGAGTCTCCCCATAAATTGAGCTATCCCAAAACAAAAGCACATCACATAATATAATTCCCGGCCAGGGAATACACAATACTCAACAGAATACAGCAATACCAAGTAAATTCCCAGCCAGGGAAGACCCACACATATGACGACAAAAGTGGGTTTCAACACCCACATAATACACCAATGACTCTCATATCATTTAGCAATTCTACTTCT
The DNA here is from genome assembly GCA_907163345.1 of Haberlea rhodopensis. Taxonomy (NCBI): domain Eukaryota; kingdom Viridiplantae; phylum Streptophyta; class Magnoliopsida; order Lamiales; family Gesneriaceae; genus Haberlea; species Haberlea rhodopensis. The sequence goes on along the minus strand of CAJQUN010000470.1, from coordinate 89,009 downwards.
AATTGCATGCAACATCAAATGAAAGAGAGAAAGGCTCATGCCTTTATATACAATTCATATACAAGTATACTCATGCTCACATGCGAGCATCATGAATATGTATATAACCCTCAGGTGTATATAGGTACTCTATACGATACCGTGCTCCATCAAGCCCTGGTATCACGATCCTGGGAGTGAATCCAATCAACAGCTCGAGCTCAACTCCAAAGCCATCGATGTACCTGTTCACCTGCCCCAACAGAGACAGCCCCCAACGGGGTGAGCATACCAATACACAAAATCCCATAATCACAATAATGAAATTCATAATTTACAACAAAAGTAAATACTAATGAATTTTAAATGATACTCCCTGGATGGCAACGTCCTCATCCGGGATTCCGTGTACTGTCCCTGTTCTCACAATCATCAAACTCATCAAATCTCAAAAATCAGTAAATCCACACATTGATTTACTCATCGCATGCCTGATTCTCAAATATCAATAATCAATGATTCCAAGTTCATTATACATACAAATATAGGTATCTCAATATCTAATACTGATTTCTCAATTTCGCTATCAATCACAGGTAGCTCAAATGCCTAGCATTTATTTTACCAATTTTCCATTATACCTAGACATCTCACATGTCTTATAATGAGTACATGATCCCACGATCATTCTCAGGCATCTCAAATGCCGTACAATAGTCATATAGACCCAGTACCACATATATCAACACATAAATATGACCATACGCACAACCATCGATGAAATCAAAATACATTATGCATTTCACAAATGCTCTCATATAAAGTAATGCTCGTACGTCGCACGTACCTTAAATCTCCAAAGTCCGAGCCAAACCTTGCTCGAGTTCCATGCCCCGAGGAATGATGTGCTAACACGATAAATAATTCACAATTATTTACGAACATGCAACCCATGCTCAAGCACACTCAACCCTAAAAAAAAATTGTCAACACACGACAATTAACCATTTAAAAGACCCGGGGCAGGGTACATGCAGGGAGGGAAACAAATGAGACAATACCGAAAATTGTTCAGGAACACCCTACAAATTTTCGAACCTTCACATCACAAATCGAACCCAATTAGGCACCATAATTCATCTAAAACATGAATTAATCCATCAATAACAAGAATCACCACCCCCCTGCCAAAACCCCCAAATTAGAACCCTAACCCCATACAATCAGCGTTAAATTCGAACCATAATGCATCACCAAAGAGACTCAAAAGCTGAACCATGTGAAGCATAATAATTTATCCAAAATCAGCAAGGTTTTCGAAAAATAGAACACCCAAAATCGAACCAATGGCAATGAATTTCTTTGAACCTCAAGGCAAGAAATATTCGACCCCAAACAAAGCACAAAACGCCCCAAAATCGCCTGAAAAAAAGCCCCAAAATCGTACCAAAAATCGAGCCCCAAATCGGACAGAATTCCAGTTTCGAACCCTAGCGCTTTCTGCAGAAATCCGAGGTCAAATCGCGACCAAACTTCGAATTGTTGGTACGGGGAGGTGCGACTGGAAGAGACGAAGCCGGCGGCGGGTCGGACGCGCCGAACAGCGGCCGGACGGCGGCGGACGCACGCCTGGAAGCGGCGTGGGTCGAAGGTGACGGGAAATCGCGTACGCGGGGAAGAGAAAAGAAGGTGGGGAAAAATGGTTCCGATAATTAAAATCTCGGGTTCAACTGGTATTTATAGCAAAAATATCCCAAAATACTAATAGCCCCACAAATACATCATGATTCATTAAAAATCATCTGTTTTCCAAAACTCTCTCTCTAACTCCAAAACCCCCTACCGGTGCCCACACAAAGCACCCTAGATTCCGGGTCACACTAAAAACTCAACTAATAGGTTTTTCACCGGAATGAGAATACAATCTCAACCTCGGGATCCAACGATCCCAACTACCCAAATAGACGAGCCCGGAAGGCCCAACACCGCGATTAAACTCCAATTCGCCACGTAAAACAACTTTAGGGGTTATTAACACTCCGGGATTACCATCTATAATCCTTGGTCATCACATGGTTTTGCAAGAAGCAAACATCTATTGCCACATCTACAGCTGAAGCAGAATATCTTGCCGTTGGAAGCTGTTGCGCTCAAATGCCCTGGATTCAACACCAGCTCAAAGACTATGGCATTCAAGCTGTTGAATCTCCGATATTTTGTGACAACACAAGTGCAATTGTTATAACGTATAATCCAGTTTTGCACTCTCGAACAAAGCACATTGATATAAGACATCATTTTATTTGAGATCATGTTGGCAAAAAGGAAATTCGGATCGAGCATATTTCAACAGAACAACAAGCAGCAGATATCTTCACCAAACCACTTCCTGAGGCTAAGTTTAATTACTTTCGTCAAATTCTTGGTTTAATAGACTTATCTTGATGTTTTAGAAGTATCTTTCTTTTAGTTATTTTTTTAAAGATTGTATGCTGGCACAGATCGATAATACAATGATCAGAACGACACAGACCGGTCCGAACTTTCAGACCGATCTATGTAAAATCTGATGTTATCCCATGATCTGTCTGGTCAACAAATCTTTAAATAAAATAATTGTTTCAAACAGCCCGGACTGATCTCAATTTTAACCGCCTTATCTCTCTTTCATCCTGACCGTTTATTTTGGATTATTTAATTATCAGTCTTCGAGATAAAGACACGTGTCTTCTCTCTCTTATTTAGCGGGCTGAACATTTCATTTTCATTCACTTACGAATTACCGCTGTCTGCTCTCTAACTCTCTCATTCTTTTTCAAACTCTTCATATTTTTCCATTACACTCAAATGGCTACTATCACTCACAACTATCTTTCTGTTGAGTTCCATGATATCTACAGGGCTGAAGATCCCGACATGGTCTCTATATTCAAGTCCTTAGAATCTTCTGGTTTAAGGAATTTTCTGGAATGTGGCACGGTGGTTTACGAGTCGGAGATTCGAGAACTGTTCGCCAATGCTGTATCACAGAAGTCGTCCATCTCTACCACCGTCAAGGGCAAATCTTTTGAAATCTCTCCGTGGACGCTGGCAAAGACCTTTGGTCTTTCCAACTCCGGACTGACTGAGTTTGGCCAGATTCCTCAAGCTTCCCTCACGGATCTTCAAGGGAAGGTATCCATCTTTGGCCACCGCCTGCAGCCTTCATTCAAGAAGAAGGAAAAGTTCTTTCATTTCCAGGTGTTATGCAAGATTGTTGGCAAGCCATTATTGGGCAAAGCCGGAAGCTATGATGCTGTTACTGCTGAGAAGTTCCGGGCCATGGCTGCTATTCACTCAGCGCAGAAGATGAATTGGTCTGCAATCTTATTTGGAGTTTTGCTTGAGACAGTCATCGCCTCCAAACAGGCTGTCTGTTTTGCTGTTCCTTTAAGAAAACTACTGGAGACGCTGGACATCGAGCTGGGGAAGCCGTCTGCTCTCAGTCCGTTTAAAATTCTCAACTCCAAGGGATTGGCTCTCCTGAAGTCCAAGAGTGCTCCACCCACTCCTACCGATCTGGTGGCTGTCAAGATTGAGAAAGAAACAGAACAGACTGCTGCTCGAAGACCTCGAGTCAAGCGCAAATTGACCATTCAGACTGACTCCGAGGAAACGCAGTCTGCTCCTTCATCTCCAGCCAAGCCTCCCAAAAAGCCAAGAACCCAGATCACCAAGCCAATCAAAAGCCTACCTCTCAAAACCATACCCATATTGCCTCCCACAAAAGCCACCCCTGTACCCCAACCTTCAACTCAACCTTCAACAACTTCAATCACTGTACCCAAAGTAACCATCAGAGTCCCCTCTGCCATCCCTGTGGTCAAAGGAATTGTTATAACTGAAGTGGGAGACTAAACCCAATCAGGGATCAAATCCCCATCTTCCACCGGCAAGGGCAAGGCCATTCTCTCTGAACCACTCTCCTCCAAACCCAAATCTGCCGCGCAAACAGCCATCGACATCGCTATGGAGGATGTTGAAGAAAAGGTGAAGGCGCTCATTGTGGTATTTGATGAATATGTCGAGTACAGAACGATCAACCACATTGATAAGTTCTTCGGCAAACTGAGACGCCTACAAAAGATGGAAGAAGAAGTCCTTAAGGGGACAGAGACAGACGATGTTAAAATTGCTGTACAGCACAAAGATCTGTTTCAGGCCAACCAGAGATTCAGACTGGCAACTTTGCTCTTGGCCGCTAAGAAAGCAAATTTTGATCCGAGCACTCCAACTGCCAAAGATGATGGTGCTGTTATTGCTCAACTGGAAATGGATATTCATGCTCTTCACTTAGCTGTCCGCTTTCAACGACAGAATCTCAGTATATCCACTCCAGTACGCAGCCCGGATCATCCATCTGGGAGCAAGACTCTGGCAGAACCTTTCATAGAGACTATTCCCTCTGGAGCAGCGGACCAGACAGCAGATCGAGCAGCGGACCAGACAGCAGATCGAACAGCAGAACAAACAGCGGAGCAGACAATGACTAATGCTCTGTCTGCTGCAGCGGATGAACCCTTGAATGTTTTGTTGGACTCCCCAACAACGTCTATTCCAGTCCAACCGCCGCACCTACAACAGTTGTCTCGCCAGCTTTCATCGATCCGGATCTGGTGGTCTCAACCGTTGTTGCAGCTTTACAGGTTGAGGAGCCGTCGAGACCTAGCACTCCTCCCGAACAATCTGCTGAAGATATGGCATTCATAGAAGAATTTTCTTCGGACTTGGTCACCTTGATCCGGTCCGAAACACGCCAAGCTGCTTTATCTTCAATTATACCCATTGTTGCAGAAGCTGATCACGCCCTGTCGTCATCAGGTCACTCTCCAAGCCAGTTATCTGATGCAGCACCATCCTTGGCAAGGTCCCTTCAGCAACTCTCTGATAACTGTCTATCTCTCTCTCAACGAGTCATAGAGGTTCATCAAAATCAGAGGACTACGTCTTTGGACTTTGATTCATTTAAAGAAAAGATGACAGCCAGTATTAGCAGCATTCAGCGAGGAGTGAATGATTTGTTCTCTCAGCAAGCGACCTATAAAAACAGCCTGAGAAAAGAGCAGATCGAGCTGGCCACTGAAGTTAGAGCATCCGTCGCCAATTCCCTTCGCGCTCAAGACACTCGTCTTGACGCTATCAGCGCTCAGCTAGCACAGGTTGTCGATTTTCTTCAAGAGATTGCTGCTGACAAAAAGGGGAAAAAAAGAAAAGACTTCAAGCCGCATCAGTCCCAGTCTTCAAGAAAGTAGCAGTTTCTTTGTTTAAGTCAGACTGGTCTGTATATAAGATTTTTGTGATCAATAAAAATCTAAGTTTAGTTAAGTCCTTGTTAATTTATTTTGAACTAAAATGGCTTAATCAATCCGAACTATAACTTAACTATGTTCATTTATTTTGAACAAGAAGAAATAATCGATCCGCAAGTATACGCTTCAGAGTTCTTTAAAGACTGGATAAAAAGATTTAGAAGCTAGGTTTTGTCATCATCAAAAAGGGGGAATTTGTTAGTTCCGGATTTTAAAGATGACAAAACATATCAGACCGGATAGAGAGAAATCAGACTGACCAGATCGATCGCTCAAAACAGATCAAGATGATATGGTATATCGCAAAACAGAACGGATCGATGGAAATCAGTGTGGGGTCCTCGTTACTTAATCCATTATGTATCCAGTTAACATACATATGTGAGTCTGAATTAAGTAATATACCATGCACGGATTAAGAGTTCATACTAGATAAGTTGTTACAGTACCAAATCCTGAGTACAAAAACCAACTAAATATGTTTTCTACATAAACACGACATGTACATAAGCAACCTAATCCAAAAGAACTCCTAGGCAGTGGTTCCCCTCGCAGCGGAAATCATGACTCACGCTCCCCACGTCTATGAGTCCCTACAGAAACATTCACAACGTGAGTATAGATAACAACTATCTCAGTGCAATATCAAAACACAATATCAATATCAATGATAAAGCACAATAAATCATATAACATAACGTGAATGTTCTGTCTCATGCATCCACCAATGCACCATGTCATGACATGTCTCAACACATACCCTATTATCACGAGACTAAAATGATATGCCTATTCAGCTCAATATGTCAGTGGAACCACCTCACATCTTCATATTAGCAGCACATATCATAGTACCGTCCTCAAATGATAATAGCCATAGCATATATCCAAAAACCGGCATATATCGCTATATAGCATAACCGAGCATATACCCAAACCAGGCGTATATCTCTCTGTCACATAACCGAGCATATATCCAAACCAGGCATATATCTCTATGTCACATAGCCGAGCATATATCCAAACCAGGCATATATCTCAAATGCATAACCGAGCATATACCCAAACCAGGCGTATATCTCACATACATATGATATCCATGAATGTACAAGCATATGATACTACCAATCATATGATAACAACATAAGACAATTCATATGATATCAATCTCATAACATCATCACACAATATCTATACTCCGTACATCAACACGTACCTGTACTGCGACACAAACGAGATAAAGCAGTTGTCAATAGCTAAGTGCCTCGTTGTCCTGTCCCCTGAGATGATGCTACAACAATGCCAACAATATATCATGTTATCATAGGCATTAAAATCAAATTCTACAAAAATATTTTATTTTTCAATATTTGAGCACTGGCGATTGATCGCCATCAGCACCGATCGATCGCCAAAACTCTCTGCCCCCTCGCGATCGATCGCAACAACTTGGCGATCGATCGCCACATTGCTCTGTTCATCGCGATCGATCGCGACAATTTCACCGATCGATCGCCATCCAATTTCACCGCCTTAAAATGTTACTGTCATCGGCGATCGATCGCTCACTCGCACCGATCGATCGCCGATGCCCAGAAAAGTGAGAGCATGGCGTTTTCAAGCTTATCTTCATGGTTCTTCTCCTCTAATTCATTTTAAACCATGTCAACCCGTTTCTTGCAATCTCTAGGAACATAATAACATGTTTCTATCATTAAAGAATCCAATTCATAGCATATACACATGTTATGATTCTCCACATAAACATTTCATATGCTATTTCTCATATAGCAACACCAATGACAAAAACAAGTATAAAACCATGATTTTCTTACCAAGATGGTACAATTCCACTTCACACACCTTCCTAGCTCACTTTACAAGTGACTCTCAAGCTCAAACCACAAGGAAGTTGAAAGAGATGGAGAGGAGCTTGGTAGAGATTTGTAGGTGTAAAATGGTGTGTTATGTGATTACACCTCCCTTATCCACTTGATATAGATCATTAGTCCCTTAATTCACTTGCTATCATGCCATTTAGGGATAATTACATGTTAAATAACATGTACATGAAATGAACTCCAAATTCAAATGCAATTCCCATTACAAGTAAATTCACATGCACATGTAATTCCCTTCAAACTCATGTCAAATGCAACTCACATGTACATTTTTAATGCACCTAATGAAAGGCAAAGGCAAATGCCTAAGTGCTTCATATGGCATAATTCAAATCATGAGACACCATGTTTCCTTCCTTATTAGACTTATTTCCATATATGTATTTACTTCATTCTTGGTTCCACTCGAACCCCCATTATCATATCGCCAATTGATATAATTACACCATAATCATATCCTACGTATATACAACAAATCGAGGCATTACAATTCTCCCCCCACTCATTGAATTTCGTCCTCGAAATTGCATATACAACATATGAATCTCATATATCATATGAATCACATACAGAAAGCCATAAGCTTCAACCCTATTAGCAATACTACAAGGAATAATAACATAGTGGCAAATAAGCTTTGCACAAACATGCCTTATAAATGCAACATTATTTGCCTGCTGGAACAAATAATCAAAAATAAATCTGCTACATACATGCTCAACTAGCAGATACTTATCAAATTAGCAGTATAAGAAATCAAATGCAAACATACCAGACATTGCACTTTGGATTCTACTGCATACTCATGTTCTCGCATACCACGTATACCAGCTTGTTACTATTTGCTTTTTGTCCACGTAGCCATATGCTCACAACGCTCTACACCAGTCAGGCATAGATAGTATGTATGTCTTGTTGTAAAACCATCAACAGACAAACATTTCACTAGTATCAATGAATACTCCAGAAATCATGTCTGAATATTGGCACATATACAGATCCTGTTATACACAACAGTAGCCATCAAATTGACTTGAGTTCATACAACTCATTGTACGGTGAATACCCATACCCAAGTCACTGCCCACTCACATTCCTGCTGGATGCATCCAAATGATCCCCAATGGAGTATCTGTTCGTCTAATCTCTAATACATCCGTCCCTCCTTGGACAACTAGTCACCATATAATAATACAGTCAATGGTTCAAATCCTGGTATTACACCTTTTCCATACACCTTATGCCACACTTTATAAACACAGCAACACACATACCCGCATTGTGTATTGTATAACGGTTTAGAATGTTTCCATTCGTCTGTACTCCTGTGTAAACCTACGCAGAATATCGAGATCAACAAGATACTCTAAACCAAGTACTTCGATCTTTGGCACATGCAGATTCTACACATCCAAATGTGCACAGAGCCATCTCTGCTCGCACATTTCACCAAGTGATATTATCGTATGTCATTACACAATGTGATAGATACAACATATACATCTATCGTATGTATACTAATCTCCCACGCCAGACTTCTCAGTCTAGATGAAACACTGGATATGTTACCAGTCTGAAACAAACACTGGACACGCACGTCTAAACCACAAGAAGCAATCAACATCACACTCATATGACATCAATGCATAATGTACACCAAAGCCATGTACAATACATATGTCCAGATGAGTATATGGTCATCTCACTCAATGACTATGGTCTCATCTGACCCCTGTACCGGAAATGTCATTCGTTGTACCAACTATTTCCCCCCAAGACTACCATCTTGAGTATGACAAGCTTTTACAACGATTCATTGCTCCTTGTAATGATCAACACAAAAACATCATGTAGAAGTGGAAACCAACAAGTTTTTCCACGTATGTGCAATTCACTTGCTACATTACTTACGCCAACAAGTTCCATACATCACAGGTACCTGATAACCCCTTCCATTCTGCTTCAAAAACTTGTCCATACGGATTATCAGATCACCCGGATAGATCATAAAATTGAAGATAGCACCCGACTATATCACATGATCGAATATATCACTCAGATATATCACATGATCGCATATAGTACATAACAGTTGTCTATCTCGCCATATTCATTGAATCTTTCTTTATTGGCATCCTGATAAACACGACTGCTCCCAGCAAATCGTTATCACCTCTGGTTCATAAAGGAATAGCCAATCCAACAATACATGGAAAGTAACAAATTCCAACTCAACTGCAATCACACAATCCACACATTCTTGTTGACACGAATGACAATCAAAGTACTATACCACTCATGGTCATTCTGGCACTATGGCACTACAATCAGACCCAAAAGAATTGCCATATCATATAGCAGTGCCAATGATACCTTCACAATACTGTATTCGTATTATGCTACTAGTACACCTTCCGTGTCCAATCAAAGGATATCTTATCAGAATACTCACGTCAAGTACAACCATATAGTACAAATACCATTCACCATCTGGTATATGTCAAATCAGTCTCATATTGGTCGTACCACTAGAACATGACACAAACTTCAATGTCATACATATATGTGTACGAACAAGCTCAAGAGATAATTCATTTCATGGACAAATCAAGTCCCATCACACTCAAGTCCCATCTCATACGTGTGAGTTTCTTCAGCCTTCAGCTTTCTCATAACCATCTGTTATTCATCAACCATCACATGGTTTAGCATACCAACCATTCATTAACCATTACATGGTTTAGTATACCAATCATATTGTTTCCTCATGAAACATATTCGCAGACTGTCCCTCAATAGATATCAACCCAACATCTATCGAGCACAAAATGTAAACCACTCAACTATGCAAACCAATCGCCTAACGAGATCGGCATATCACAATCACGATCCCATCAGTCATACATCTTGTAAGGACCCCAAGCCCTTAAACCATAATTAGTGTATTAACCACTATGTGTGGCACATGCTTTCAATAAAAAGCCAATCGGGAAGATCAGATGATACTCTATCATTGCATGGCATTTATAAAAAAATTCCTTTAACACTCAATGTTAAAAGGTCATCTGCCTAACAACGAAATAGACTCACAAAGTTCGCCCAATACCAACCCTTTTTGCCACTTTTCACATTGTGGACTTTTATAAAAATTTGGGCAGAGTCTCCCCATAAATAGAGCTATCCCGAAATAAAAGCACAACACATAACATAATTCCCGGCCAGGGAAAACATAATACTCATCAGAAAGCAGTAATACCAAGTAAATTCCCAGCCAGGGAAGACACCACACATATGACGACATAAATGGGTCTCAACACCCACATAATACACTAACGACTCTCATATCATTAGCAATTCTACACAATTGCATGCAACACATAATGAAAGAGAGGAAGGCTCATGCCTTTATATACAATCCATATACAAGTATAATCGTGCTCACATGCGAGCATCATGAATATGTATAAATCCTCAGGTGTATATATAGGTACTCTATACGATACCGTGCTCCATCAAGCCCTGGTACCACGATCCTGGGAGTACCTCAAATCAATAGCTCGAGCTCAGCTCCATAGCCATCGATGTACCTGTCCACCTGTCCCAACAGAGACAGCCCCCAACGAGTTGAGCATACCAATACACAAAATCCCATAATCATAATAATGAAATTCATAATTTACAACAAAGGTAAATGCTAATGAATTTAAATGATACTCCCTGGATGGCAACCTCATCCGGGATTCCGTGTACTGTCCCTGTCCTCACAATCATCAAACTCATCAAATCTCAAAATCAGTAAATCAACACATTGATTTACACATCGCATGCCTGATTCTCAAATATCAATAATGAATGATTCCAAGTTCATATACATGCAAATATAGATATATCAATATCTAATATTGATTTCATAATCTCGCTTTCCATTATACCTAGACATCTCAAATGTCTCATAATGAATACATGATTCTACGAACCTAGACATCTCAATGTCTCACGAAGAATACATGATTCTACAAACCTAGACATCTCAAATGTCTCATAATATAGTCATATAAACCCAGTACCCCTTATATCATGTAAGAGTCATCCTACTCTAGTGTCACGCACGCTACAAGCTGCGATATCAAGATTTGGGTCATTCCTTGGCTATATCAACATATATGTATAACCATACGCAAAACATTCAATGCAATCAAAACACCTTATGCATTTCACATATATATAGTAATGCTCGTACGTCGCACGTACCTTAAATTACCGAAGTCCGAGCCAAACCTTGCTCGAGTTCCATGCCCCGAGGAATGATGTGCTAACACGATAAATAATTCACAATTATTTACGAACATGTAACCTATGCTCAAGCACACCCATATCCCTCAAAATATTGTCAACACACGACAATTAACCTTTTAAAAGACCCGGGGCAGGGTACATACAGGGAGGGAAATAAATGAGACAATATCGAAATTTGTTCAAGAACACCCTACAAAAATCGAACCCGAATCTCACAAATTTCGAACCCAAATAATACCATAATTCATCTAAAATGAGAATTAAGCTATCCAAGCAAGAATCAACACCCCTTGCCAAAAACCCCCAATTTTCGAACTCAACCTCTTAAATTCGAACCCCAAACAAGCCCTTAAATTCGAACCCAATAATTCATCAAATTCGAACACAATAATGGCAGGGAAATACACGAAAATGACGAAAAAGGGGTAAGGAGGTTACCCAATCGAAAATCGGAAGAAATCGGACGAAATCCGATGAACCCTAGAAATTGGGGATCGGCGCTTCCAGCCAAAATTCGACTTCAAATCGCGATGAAACTTCGAATTGACGGAGGGGAAAGCTGCGCCTCGACGAGACGAAGCCGGTGATAGGTCGCATGCGCCGAATGGCGGCCGGACGGCGGCGGACGAAGCGCCTGAAGCGGCGGCAGCTGTAGCAGACGGGAAAAGGGGCGCGCAGGAAGAGAGAGGAAAAATAGGGGCTGAAATGAAATGATTTCTAAAATTTTGGGTTCAATTGGTATTTATAGCAAAAATACCCCGAAAAATTAATAGCCCCACAAATACATCATGATTCCTTAAAAATCATCTGTTTTCAAAAACTCTCTCTCTAACTCCAAAATCCCCTACCGGTGCTCACACAGCACCCGAGATCCCGAGACACAACAAAAACCCAACTCTTAGGTTTTACACCGTAATGTGAATACAATCTCAACCTCTAGATCCAACGATCCCAGCTACCCAATTAAACGAGCCCAGAAGGCCCAACACCTCGATTAAATTCCAAATCGCCACGTAAAACCACTTTAGGGATTATTAACACTACGGGATTAACACCTATAATCCCTGGTCATCACACATCTCCCGTCATAACTCAAGAATATATGAATTTCATGTCAAATGCATAGTACCAATCACAACACAACGGAAACTCTGATTGCATCAGCACTACAATCGCAGTGTACAAGCAATCGACGGAAACTCAACTTCCTTATCAATCTGGATAACTTGGACATTCAACATCAGACTTGTGAACCATACATCATAGCCACCAAGCTATGCTATCATACAATAGTTCACACTCAATGCTTACTGGATACTCACATTGCCAACCAATCTCTGTTGGTCTCACATTACCAACCACTCTCTGTTGGTCTCACGTGTACAGAGCACTACTGTCATGCAATAATCCAAAATATGACAAGATGTCAACATAGTTCCACTAAAGAATCAGTTTACGGATGTCTATCATGAAGTCATTTTCTATATCCAAAAGCCATACAAGCATCAAATGCTCTCAGCAACAATACAGAGACCTACACTCTGTTCAAAGAAGACCAACCAATGTCAACTTCATAAATACAGTTCACAAACACAGAACTAGATGTTCATATACAACATCCCATACACAATTGTATGCACTTGAGGTATCTCGTGTCAATCAAAGACACCCATGGCTGCCACACATACCACATACATAGAGTCTCATACGGACACCCTTATAGCTCGGACTGAGTTCACCTCAAAACAATGATATCCATTCCCATCTGTACTATACACTAACCAGATATAATACATGGCCACATAGCACTATGTATGTCCCAGTACAGCCATCACAAAGATCACATGTGCAGGCATCATAACAATCTTTGCCGGTAATCATTGCATCACTGCAATCTCCGCCGGTACTCATTTTCTTTCACTCTGAAAGACTTCCATGCTCAAATCCATATGATACAACAAGAACGAACACAAGAAACTAATACACAGAAAGGATCACACAGTCCGTTAACCAGTCACCAAAACACGAGTGACTTGAACGACATCAACTAATAACAGTCGAACATACTGCGGTTGTACCGCTCCATCAATACGCCTCAGCGTCACTAGCATTGAACTCTCTCAATTTCATGTTCCTTGCCAACTCCATGACAACAAACATAGAGATCAACATACACATACACACCGGAGAACCATACACAGATGATACCCTGACAAGAGAATCATCACCACGGTGATCTCACAAATCACCAATTACCGCTGTGGAATACAATACTCAAGAATACTATCATTGTACACGAATCGCATTCGCTACATGTACCATTTGAGTACCACAAGTAATCCATATCTGCATCATCTCCCAATGTAAACACACTGCGTTAGCCTTACTATCCACAGAGCAAGAGCAAAGTATTACATTCCCATTCAGGCCATACATGTCGAACTGACAATGCAACCACAGATTGCAATATCAAGACTTGCCCCTGAACTAGATACAGTGATCAATAACCTGTATCTTCACTTCCATTCACACATCATGTGTCAACGGCCAGTCCATCCACCAATGTTCTGTCTCATGCATCCACCAATGCACCATGTCATGACATGTCTCAACACATACCCTATTATCACGAGACTAAAATGATATGCCTATTCAGCTCAATATGTCAGTGGAACCACCTCACATCTTCATAGTAGCAGCACATATCATAGTACCGTCCTCAAATGATAATAGCCATAGCATATATCCAAAAACCGGCATATATCGCTATATAGCATAACCGAGCATATACCCAAACCAGGCGTATATCTCTCTGTCACATAACCGAGCATATATCCAAACCAGGCATATATCTCTATGTCACATAGCCGAGCATATATCCAAACCAGGCATATATCTCAAATGCATAACCGAGCATATACCCAAACCAGGCGTATATCTCACATACATATGATATCCATGAATGTACAAGCATATGATACTACCAATCATATGATAACAACATAAGACAATTCATATGATATCAATCTCATAACATCATCACACAATATCTATACTCCGTACGTCAACACGTACCTGTACTGCGACACAAACGAGATAAAGCAGTTGTCAATAGGTAAGTGCCTCGTTGTCCTGTCCCCTGAGATGATGCTACAACAATGCCAACAATATATCATGTTATCATAGGCATTAAAATCAAATTCTACAAAAATATTTTATTTTTCAATATTTGAGCACTGGCGATCGATCGCCATCAGCACCGATCGATCGCCAAAACTCTCTGCCCCCTCGCGATCGATCGCAACAACTTGGCGATCGATCGCCACATTGCTCTGTTCATCGCGATCGATCGCGACAATTTCACCGATCGATCGCCATCCAATTTCACCGCCTTAAAATGTTACTGTCATCGGCGATCGATCGCTCACTCGCACCGATCGATCGCCGATGCCCAGAAAAGTGAGAGCATGGCGTTTTCAAGCTTATCTTCATGGTTCTTCTCCTCTAATTCATTTTAAACCATGTCAACCCGTTTCTTGCAATCTCTAGGAACATAATAACATGTTTCTATCATTAAAGAATCCAATTCATAGCATATACACATGTTATGATTCTCCACATAAACATTTCATATGCTATTTCTCATATAGCAACACCAATGACAAAAACAAGTATAAAACCATGATTTTCTTACCAAGATGGTACAATTCCACTTCACACACCTTCCTAGCTCACTTTACAAGTGACTCTCAAGCTCAAACCACAAGGAAGTTGAAAGAGATGGAGAGGAGCTTGGTAGAGATTTGTAGGTGTAAAATGGTGTGTTATGTGATTACACCTCCCTTATCCACTTGATATAGATCATTAGTCCCTTAATTCACTTGCTATCATGCCATTTAGGGATAATTACATGTTAAATAACATGTACATGAAATGAACTCCAAATTCAAATGCAATTCCCATTACAAGTAAATTCACATGCACATGTAATTCCCTTCAAACTCATGTCAAATGCAACTCACATGTACATTTTTAATGCACCTAATGAAAGGCAAAGGCAAATGCCTAAGTGCTTCATATGGCATAATTCAAATCATGAGACACCATGTTTCCTTCCTTATTAGACTTATTTCCATATATGTATTTACTTCATTCTTGGTTCCACTCGAACCCCCATTATCATATCGCCAATTGATATAATTACACCATAATCATATCCTACGTATATACAACAAATCGAGGCATTACAATCAGCCTGACCAGATCGAAGCTTCAGATCGATCTCAACTTCTATCAGATCAGAGCAGTCAAGGCTGAATAAGATTGACTCTTCAGTCCGAATCATTAACGGCTATTTATTGAAGCATTTAATGTTGCAATTAATGATGAAAAAGACCAAGGACTGAAGATTACCATAAAAGGTAAGAAGATAAAGAAGAGCCTACATGACAGTTGCCGAAAGAATGAACCAGACGGCAAGTACCCTAAAGAAGAAGACTGCAGCTTACTCAGAGTTTAAGCAGAGTCAAGAGTTGCACATTAAGGGAAATAATGTCGTTGGTACATGCAACTATAAAAGGATGCAACAGAAGAGCTCAAGAGAGAGTCTGATCAATCAAAAAACGCACAAGAAAGCAAAACATCACAAGCTTACAAGCTCAGACATTCTCGAGCTGAAAATCTTCATAAGCACAAGTATATTGTAATATTTGATCATTTAGGATCATTGTGTGCATAGACTAAAGTCTATCTTGTGTATTTTGTATTGAAATATAGAAGTGAAAAACAATTGTAACTGTCAGACAGAGTGTGTCTGAACAGATCGAGAGACTAGGAGTTTCAGTCTGGTAGTGAGGTAAATCCAGCTGAATCGGGTTTGTACAACAGGATTGTATAAATCAAAGTCTTCTAGTGGAATCCTTCCTTAATTGGAAGAAGGGGAGACGTAGAAGGATTACACCACCTTCGAACTTCCAGAAACATATTCTGTCTTTTATCAATCTGCACTCGTTCTATTATTCAAGCCTTCAAGACGTTCTTACTAATCTAAGAACAGACCGTTCCGCACTAAAATATTCAGTGGAGTGTTCATTCACCCCCCTCTAAACACTCCGGACCGAACCTAACACAATGCATAATCCATAATCCAATATACATCGCCATGAGTGTATTTTAATGCACCTCGATTCAAATGTGACATGCGGCAATACCCTCGCTTCAACATTTAGCGGCAAAGCATTAAAATCATCACTCCAATATATATGCAACCACAATGCATAATCCATGATGTATATAAAAATGCATGTTACTGTTTCGTGTCTTTCAACCCTGGCCTTAGTCTTTCATGCCATAGCGTCCCTACAGGAACAATCCCAAACCATGAGCATATAATAATCCATATTTACAAAAAATATGATTATAATGAGTAAATGCATAAGCCATGAGTACAAAGTACTTCATGTATCCCAATGCATTTCAAAATGCTCCCTTTGGTTGTCCCTGTGCCACAACTTACAATCATAATTAACAGATTATATTATGATTCCATAGATGTCATGACATATAATTGTTCATGATCACATATAAAAAATGCACAAAAACAAAATAGTTGTGTCACACAACACTAACTACCATCATGCATAATTATGTGCTACTCATTTCCATCAATATGATCCTAGGCCCTCAACAGCCCCAAAGAGCAAACCACTGCTCTGATACCATTAATGTAAGGACCCCGGTGCCCTTAATCTGTTATTAGTGTATTAATCCAAGCATTTAGTGCATGTAATCATATATGTTGGGGAAAAACTGTAATACCCCCGAAATGTGATATGATTATGTACTACGATGATGAATTATGATGTGTTTAAGGGTTGTGGTGTATATGATTTAGGGGGCATGTTGGGTGTTTTAGAGGATGTATTAATTAAATAAAGTTGTTAAATATCGAGTGAGGATATTTTAATACATCGTACTAAATACCGGGACACAATTAAACACCACATGACCACCCCAACCCTCACCACCCCCCTACTCGGCCACCTCACCACCCCAACTAGGCCAACCCATTCTCCCCACTTGCACAACCCATGCGTTCTTCTCCCCTCACCACTCCACCTCCAATCACTTGCTTTCCTTCTTCTTTCCCCATCAAAAACGTCCAGGCAAGCTGCTAGGAGAGGGAAAAAGGCTGGTAAGAAGGTGTCCAAATCCTTACAAAAAAGAGGAGCAAAAAGAGAGGGGTAAGTGGTTACCCTGTTTTCTGGGTTTGTGTTTGAGCTTGGGTTTGGTGGGTTGTTTTTAACGCATGCTAAGTGTAGGTTTGGGTGAAACCTTGGTATGAATACTTACATGGTAGTTTTGTGTAACTACTAGCATGTTTGTTTGAGCATGTTACATGTTATATGTGATAGATTTCTAGTTATGAATCTATGTGCTCGAAAACCTGGGCAAGGAAGAAGATACTCTGTTTTCTGTATAGGATTGGTTGAGGATGAAGATTATGATGATGTTATGATGCATGTTAGCTTATGTTTTGTTAAACCTTTGATTTGAATACATGCATTGTGACATCCTGAAATGATTAATTGCATTTGGGCAATAATTGTGCTTATATGATTAATTATGTGGTAATTAATTATGCATTGGATTTATTTACCTTATGGAAATGCATGGTCATGTGGTTAGGGTGACCCGGGGTAGCATTTCAGGGTGCATGTGGTGCATGTTGGGTAAATATTATTGGAAGCATGATTTATTTGCCATTGGTAGCAATTGATTAGAAATCATGTGTTTAATTGATATTTGGTGCATTTTGAGTAAATGCTTTGAAAAATATCATGTTGGGGTGTTTTATACACCATGGAATTGTTGGTATGCATTTTAATTAAATAACTCACTCTTTATACCCAAACCCACCTTTACCATCCAATTCATTTCACTTTACCAAAAACAACACCCAAACCCTTCCCCTTCACATTTTCGAGTTTGAGCTCAAGGGTGAAAAGAAGTTCTTGCAAAATCTTGTTTTTGTGGAGATTATTGGGTGATTGAGGTCCCCAAGAGGTATGGATACCTCATTGTAAATTTTGTAAGGTTTTGTTTAAGTTTGGGTTGATTTTGAAGGGTTTTAAAATGGGTTTGTGTTGGGTTGTTGTGGTTTTGGTATTAACTTGGTTGGATGTTGTATGTTTGAGTTTATGTAGATGTTTATTGTTGGTTTTGAGTAGTTGGGTGTGGTTGTTGTTGAGTTATGTGGGTTGTTTGAGTTTGGGAAGGAGAAGGGTGAATAGTGCCCGATTCTCGCTTGCCCAGAGCTCGGCGATCGATCGGCGCCTTCTCGCGATCGATCGCGAGCAGCAGTGCTGAGGCAGTGGGCTTCAGCGATCGATCGCGAGTTTGGCGCGATCGATCGGCGAGGCCGCGATCGATCGGCGCAAGCTTCGCGATCGATCGCGGATTGTTTATTTTTGTTGCCCGAGACAGTGAGGTCTCGCGATCGATCGGGGCCTTATGGCGATCGATCGCGAGACACCAAAAATGGTGTTTTTGGTTATTTTTGTGGGATTTTTGGTATTGGACTATTATTGGATTCTAATATTGGTATTTGTGGATATGTAGAACCAACCCAGGTGGCAACACAGCCAAGGAATTGAAGTCCTACCATATTCCACTTTTGGAAAGGTACGTAGTGGACGTACGGGCACCCCAACGGTACATGTATCTTATATACTTATTGTTAATGCATTGTGGATGCAAGTATATATGTGGTATTGCATAGTGGATGCAAATACATGTTATGCATGATGTTTATAGATGCATAAGATTATTGGTGCACATCCCATGAGTCGTGGTCATCCCTTGATGATTTTAATGCTTGCCGCTATTTGGTTTGGTTCCGCTAAATGTGAAGCGAGGGGTGGGAGCGCCGCATGTCACATTTGAGCGTGGTTATCATATAGGGCGAGGAAAGGGTATTTTCCGCTCAATGAGAGGCGAGGGGTGGGAGTCCCGCAGTCCATTGAAGCGAGGTTATCCTATGCCGCCTATATGTAAATAAGCGAGGGGCATTAAAATACATTGTGATGGACAGACTAGGGATCGGTGATCAGTATTTGGTATTGATGAAATGGTATATGTTCATGACATGTTTAGACCATTAAAAATAATCTATTGATTATACTCATGAGTTATGGTACAGGGACAACCAAACGGGAAGCGTTTGAAATGCATGGGGAAAACAGGAAGTGTTTTATTATGATTATGCATTTACGCTTTATCTTCATATTGTGTTGAATATGAATGATTATTATTGCTCATGTTTGGGGGTTGTCCTTGTAGGTACACGTTTGGCATGATAGGAGGGCTAGACGGGTTGAGACAGTGAGCTTGAAGAGCATCTTTGGTAGATGAAGGACATGATTATTTTGCCTAGTGTCTACTCTAGGAGTAGTGTAAAACTAGTTGATAACATTCATTTGATGGGGAATGTAATTAATCAATTTTTGGTAGTCCTTATTTTTGGCATGATGCTTAAGCTCATAAACTCAACACGTTATTTCTCACTCTGATCATTTATATTAGCTCTATTATGCCTTGATTCCGCACTTAAGGATTAGGGTCCTTACATTAGTGGTATCAGAGCAGTGGTTAGAGAACCCGGGAACGAGTGAAGGGTAGCCTTAGCATGATAGGCTAGGTGCTTACATTTGAAGCATGTTTATGCATGTGGTGCATATTAATGTATATCCTGTTATACTAACGTGCTTATTCTCATTCCTGTTATCTAACGGCATAACATATATACTGCTTTGGAATTGTTGTTAACATTTGTATTACAGCATGGCTGCTAATGAGGAAGTTGGAGATGTTGTTAGTGTGAATGCAAGTATCGGACAGGCGAACCCTCTACCTCCACCGGCCGTAGGCATGGAACCAGTGGTTCAGTTATTGCTACCGGGTGAGATTAGTCTGACACAATTTCTATCTTATCATCCGCCCCGGTTTGAGGGGACAGAGTCCGGAGAAGAGGCTGAAGAGTGGTTGGAAAGACTTGAGCAGATCTTTGTATCGGCTCCTTGTGCTGTGACAGCTTGGCTGAGGCTGGCGGAGTTTCAATTAGCCAAGAAACCTCTGATGTGGTGGAGGAGCACAGTAATGGAGATGAGAGCACTGGGTGCTGTGATTGATTGGACACTCTTCAGGACTAGGTTTCTGAACCGGTATTTCTCCGCTGCGGCGAGACAGACGAAGGAGGATGAATTTACAAGTCTGAGGCAGGGGAACATGACAGTGGCAGACTATGCCACACGGTACTCTTCATTGCTGAGGTACGTTCCCCACATTGCCACCAGTGGGCACGCTAAGATGAGGAATTTTATGAAGGGGTTGCGACCGGAGCTCTATGACCGGGTTATTACTAATAACCCAACTTCTTTTGATGACGCTCTCACAAGAGCGGAGCTTGCTGAGCTAGGAGTGGGAGCTTACGCTATGCCACCACCGGTACCGCAACAGAGGCAGACCAATGACAGCTTGAGGCCTCGGGGAGAACCATTTAAACCCCGTGGTGCCTCTTCATCTTCACGGTATGGTGGAAAGAAACACTTTGGTCAGAAACAGGATGGCAAGAAGGGCAATTGGACGGCCAATAGAGGATCTTCACAAGGGGATAGGCCGGGAGAGCCGAGGTGCAACTGTGATGTCCGGGAATTAATGGTGTTAATCCCGGTGTAGTATTAATCCTGGATGGATTTTTTTTAATTGTAGCAATTAGGAATTAATTGCGGTTTGGGTCTCCCGAGGTTGTTAGATTGGGCATTTGTGATCGTTGGATCCAAAGGTTGAGATTGTATTCTCATTTTGGTGGAAAGCCTATGATTTGGGTTTTTAGTGGGACTTGGAGTCCGGGGTGCCTTGTGTTGGGGCCAGTCTGGGGATTTGATGTTGGAGGGTGAGTTTTTGAAAACAGATGATTTTTAATGAATCATGATGTATTTGCGGAGGTTTTGGTGTGTTGGGGTATTTTGCTATATATACCCGTTGGACTCGGGATTCCGTCATTTGGAATCCATTTCTCTCCTCTCCTCCCCCTCTCACGCCACCTTCGCCCCAAACCCTTCCCCTTCCCTTTGGTTGAAGCAAAATCGTTAGAACTCGATTATGGGGGCCGGATTTCTTGAAGAAAGATAGGTAATATTCTTCTCCTCTCTTTTGGCTTCAATTTGATTGTGGTTTTGTGTTGTGTGGTTGAGTTTTGGGTTGGTTATGGCATTTGGGGGTTTTGGGTTAAAATCCAAAATGTTGATTTCAGTGTTTTCATGGAGTTTAATTGTTGTATTTGAGGCATTGAGGTGGTATGGGGTGTTGGTTTGGAGTTGGGTGTGAAAAACACCATTAGAACTCGAGTTTTTCGAAAAATCGCAGTCCGCGATCGATCTTGGCGAGGCGCCGATCGATCGCGACATGCTACTGGAATTTGTAGAAGATGTACAGTATCGGCGATCGATCGCGAAAAGGGGGCGATCGATCGCGAGGGTCTCAGCGATCGATCGCGAGATGTGGCGATCGATCGCGGATTGATTTTTTTCGGGCAGTAGGCTTGCGCGATCGATCGCGCCTGATGGGCGATCGATCGCGGCACTGTTCACCTGCATGGATTTTCGAATATGTTGGAAAATGTTGGGATTTTGGAACCGAGGTCTAAAGGGCCGACTTCCGGAGTGTTGTTCACATTCCAATGAGAATGTTAGGCTTTTAAAATGGTTTGATTGGAACCAAGCTTATTAAACGGAATTTTTGGTTGGGTTTTTGGCTATCTGTTAATCATATAAAATGGAATATTTTGGGTAGTATGCATGCTTAGCCGGGGGGCTTTTATTTTGGTAATCGTCATGGATTGACGATATGATTGGGAGTCTTGAACGTGCGTGGGCACGTGATCGCATGCTTATTCTTGATTTTGAGTCGTTTATGTGTTTTAGCACATATTTCTCTAGGCATGGGACTCAAGGAAGGTTTGGCTTGGACTACGGAGACTTAAGGTACGTGGGACGTACGAGCATAACCTATTATAGTATTGCAACTGTAATATGCATGGTTTGTGATAATGGTATTAAATGGGCATTGGAATACATGGTGTATGGTAATGGTATTATATGGACATTACAATATCTGGCATGTGGTAAGTATTGAAATGCATGGTGCATTATATTTACTTCAAATGGATAATGATATGCATGGTATATGGTAACTGTGATAAATAGACATACATTGGAAATCATAGGGTGCCGCTTTAGAGCGAGCAACGATTGGGTGTTGTCGCCGTTGAGCACTACCGGTTATGACGCCGCTATTGTTGAGCGTGCGCTGGGTTAAGAATGCCGCTATTGTGGAGCGAGCAATGTTACGGGAACATGGAATCCTTGGTTAAATATATGTGAAATCTATGGCCTATGTATAATGATTTTACATATTGATTATGGAGCTGACATGATAGAACTGTATTAGTTAATCTATATGGTGATTAACTGGCTTTGGGAATTTGATGAGTTTGGTTATTTTGAGAACAGGGACAATGCATGGGATCCCGGATGAGGGTATTGCCATCCAGGGAGTATCATTTAAATTATGGCATTTACATTCTGTAAATTATGAATTGCAATATTATTATTTTGTGATTGGTGGTATTGGTATGCTCACCCCGTGTGGGGGCTGTCTCTGTTGGGGCAGGTAACACAGGTGTAGCGGCTTTGGAGTCGAGCTCGGGCTTTTGGTTAGAGGTACTTCCAGGATCGAGGTACCAGAGCTGGTTGGATGGACGCTCAGATCCAGTGTTGAGATCGAGTTGTGCTTGGAAGGTGCTTCCAGGATAGAAGTACCAGTAGCGGTATCCGGTATAGTGTTTTATGCATCAAATACACGTTTATTCATTGAGTACACCTTACGTGTATATGGGATGTATAAATGGGCTATGGCCTCTTTCTGTTCATTATGGTTGCATGCAATTAATTATGGAAATTGCTAAATGAACTAAGAGCATATTAGTGTATTATGTGGGTGCATGTTATGTGAAAAATAATGGTAGGGGGAATTTGAATATTGGGAATTGAATGCAAGAAATTTTCTGGGTAGCATACGGTGTTGCACTTGCATAGGGTTTTTCCCCTGATGGTATGATTATATGCACTCATGGTATGGCTTAATGCACTAATTACGGGTTAAGGGCACGGGGGTCCTTACATTAGTGGTATCAGAGCAGTGGTTAGCTCTTTGGGGCTGTTGAGGGCCTAGGAACATGTTATTGGGAATGAGAAGCACATACTTATGCATGATTGCTTATGTGCGTTTATGATATGTGTTCATCATTGGCATATGTGTTGCTAACCATGGTGGTTGCAGGGTCTTATGAGACATGGACTATGCATTACGGTTGCATAGGTATACATCGGAGTGATGATTTTAATGCTTTGCCGCTACATGTTGGAGCGAGGTGCATTAAAATACACTCATGGCGATGTTTATGGGAATACGGATTATGCATTACGGTTGCATGCACGTCGAAGCGATGATGCCGCTGTCGTGTCGAAGCGATGGTAAATGCCGCTGTCACGTCGAAGCGATGATGCCGCTGTCGTGCCGAAACAATTATTGAAATACGGGTTATGCATTACGGTTGCATGCATGGCGTAGCGATATGAATACTTGCCGCTGTCGTATTATAGCGATGAAGAATATTTGCCGCAAATATGTCGAAGCGAAGGAAAAATGCCGCTGTCATATTATTATTGCGAGGGATATTATGCCGCTAATACGTCGAAGCGAAGGGTATTTCCGCTGTCATGCCGGAATGATGGTAAATGCCGCTGTCGTGTCGAAGCGATGGTAAATGCCGCTGTCACGTCGAAGCGATGGTACCACCGTCATGTCGAAACGATGATGCCGCTGTCGTGTCGAAGCGATGATACATGCCGCTGTCACGTCGAAGCGATGATGCCGTTGTCATGACGTAGCGATGTGATCGGGAACAAAGTACTACATGAGTGTGAGTACCTCTTGAGTCCGCGATTAGCCGGGTATTTTATTGGCGATGGTTACGCCGGGTATTTTATTGGCGATGGTTCCGCCGGGTATTTTATTGGCGATGGTTACGCCGGGTATTTTATTGGCGATGGTTACGCCGGGTATTTTATTGGCGATGGTTCCGCCGGGTATTTTATTGGCGATGGTTACGCCGGGTATTTTATTGGCGATGGTTACGCCGGGTATTTTATTGGCGATGGTTACGCCGGGTATTTTGTTGGCGATGGTTACGCCGGGTATTTTATTGGCGACGGTTACGCCGGGTATTCTATTGGCGATGGTTTATACCGCCGGATACCTATAGCGACATTTTATGCCGCTGACTCCATGGCGAGGGATCATGCCGCTGATTCGATAGCGATGGATTATACCGCTATGTGTGTAGCACTGGATTATGCCGCCTACGAGCGATGGGTGCTGCTTATGTACCGCTGGTGGACGATGGATACAGGTATTCCGCTATCTCGATAGCGATGAGGTATGGCATATTACTTTTGTTATCAGTATGGTGATTATGGTGTATTATTATTTACCGTCATGTGTTTGACGATGAGATTATGGATGTCGTGTATCGACAGGTACCGTCATATGTTCGACGATGTTATTTGGGATAACTATGTGGACGCTTGGCGTCATTTTGGTGATTTATGCATTCATGTTTATGTATATGGTTGTATGGTTTGAGTGCCGATGGTGGGCACATGGTAGGGTCTGGGTATTTAGTTGACGAGACCTTTTGCCGAGCAGGTTTGCTCGATGGATCATTGATGCATTGTACCGGTGAGAGTACGCATCGTATTATGGAGGTATATTATTGACGAGCAATGATACCCTTGGGTATGCTCGCTGGGATGGCTAAGGCCAAGTGAATGGTGGTAAGAGTAGTCATTGAGGAAACTACTCGCTTGTTATTGTGATGAGGAGTAAACATGGTTACACCCACCCTAAGGGCGTGGAAGAAGTCCTAATGGATTAGGATTGCATGATAATTGAGCGTGGACGCCGGGTTGTCCAGTGTGCTTTGGCGTTTTAGAGATATGTTGGGCAATGACCCACAACTCTAATGGTTTGGGCGGTATGGTATACCGGGATGGAATGTGTGTCGCGTTAATAGGTTGGTATAAGCCTATGGGACCAGCGAATCACTAGCCAGGTATTGTTGCAGTGCTTTAGTGTGCTTGTGGTAGCTATTATAATGCTCGTTGGATTCGAGTTTGGTGAATCGTATGGTGATACGATGAGGGTTATGGTAGACTCTTGTAGTCTCTATGTGGCATGGTGTTTGAGGTAGGGAATACCTCACGGGGACGTTATACGTCATTGTTTTGAGGGACTTGTGCTGGGACAGCTCAAGTTTGTTGGTATTACCAACGTGAGTGTCAACAAGTCGTGGTTAGCTCTAGTTGAGCATCCTTGCATATGGCATGCAATGGGAGTCACAATGGTTTGTGAGATATAGTTAGTGGGGTGACACTACTATATTGATTTTTTTATCTCTTGGAGAGATTTGGATTGTACTGTCTTGGAGACAGCTTGCATCAGTCGTGGTTTGATTGTAAGTCAGCCATGGTAAGCATTACTGATGTTGGACCGAGTAATGGATTTCTTACCTCGGTGAGACGTTTGAGGAGACGTCTTCGGGGAGATGCTCGATTTTGGAGTACTATGGTATTAGTACAGAGCATCGTTGGAAGGTGTATACATGGCGTATACGGATTTTTGGATTGGGTAATGGTAGTATTGATGCACTACTCTAACCAATTGTATATTTCTGGGTTCCGGGATATGTTTTGGTATTAATATACCAGGTTTTCCGAACGGTAATTCGAGGATTGGAGGATCATGGATTCATGACTTCTTCCTTGAGAGGAAGACGGTATTGTGATTCCTACCGGTTGAATCTTTTGGGGAGATTCGTTATTTTGGTTCGTGTGGTGGTGATGTTGAAATCACACCCTTTGGTTTTGGTTTGTCAACCATCATTCTCCGTGGGGCGAGAATAATCGGGGTTTGACAGTTGGTTTTGGGATTTGGGTGTGATTGGAGATACCCGAGTCTATTGCATTGTGTATGCATGTTGTGATTGGTGTTTGGGCATGTATGCCGTGAGTGTATACGAATGCCAATGTTATTTTGTTCATTGTTGAACGTCGAGTTGTATGCTTGGTTTGGTGAATCTCCGGTGTGAGATTGTGGGACCTCGAGATCGGTAATCTCGCTGGCACGATGCATTCTGATGAATGATCGTGAGGGTTGTTTGACTTCCCCGGAGGAGGGATTGTTGTGTTTTGAAACCATGGTAGTTCTTGCTGGTTAATTCGATAGCCTCCCTGTTTTAGGATTGTAAAATCCCAGGATAGACAAGGGGTGGCCAGGACTCGGATTTGTTTGGTGTCGTGGTTGACACGCGTGGCGGGGATGCAAGTGATTGTTTTGCGTGACCTCTGTGGAACTTGAGACTTTGTGGAGTCTTGAGGGTGTGTCGGGACCAAGATATGATTTCTTGGAACGCACCGGTGTAAACATCCTCGGTGATGTGTTTTGTGTGGATCAGTGACCGTGGGTAACCCGGTCCGGGTTGCAAGTGGTGCAACTACTCCTTTGGAGGAGATGGGCTGGGAAGCGGAACCGGATTTTCTGTGAGTATACTGTCGTATGCTAGTAGTCCTCATCATAACGATGCGTGTTAAGCATCGTGGACAAGTAATGGAGATATCATGGAGAGATATCTATGTCGAGATTAATGAAGGTTTGGTTGAGTTTCAGTCATGGTGGACTGACTTCTGGGACGATTCACGTCGAGGTATGTTGTTATCTTTCGGGTTGTATTGGTTTTGGCGGTTGCTCTATTTTAGGTCTTAGTGCGAGACTGGTATTCTCGCAGTTGTTAATTCGATTCTAAGGTGGTTCAGAATCGGGGTCTTGGCTTTGTTTTGTTTGTGTAGTCCTGGTGTTACGTGGAGTACACCGGTGCAATTTCGGGGACGAAATTTTATTAGTAGGGGATAATTGTGATGTCCGGGAATTAATGGTGTTAATCCCGGTGTAGTATTAATCCTGGATGGATTTTTTTTAATTGTAGCAATTAGGAATTAATTGCGGTTTGGGTCTCCCGAGGTTGTTAGATTGGGCATTTGTGATCGTTGGATCCAAAGGTTGAGATTGTATTCTCATTTTGGTGGAAAGCCTATGATTTGGGTTTTTAGTGGGACTTGGAGTCCGGGGTGCCTTGTGTTGGGGCCAGTCTGGGGATTTGATGTTGGAGGGTGAGTTTTTGAAAACAGATGATTTTTAATGAATCATGATGTATTTGCGGAGGTTTTGGTGTGTTGGGGTATTTTGCTATATATACCCGTTGGACTCGGGATTCCGTCATTTGGAATCCATTTCTCTCCTCTCCTCCCCCTCTCACGCCACCTTCGCCCCAAACCCTTCCCCTTCCCTTTGGTTGAAGCAAAATCGTTAGAACTCGATTATGGGGGCCGGATTTCTTGAAGAAAGATAGGTAATATTCTTCTCCTCTCTTTTGGCTTCAATTTGATTGTGGTTTTGTGTTGTGTGGTTGAGTTTTGGGTTGGTTATGGCATTTGGGGGTTTTGGGTTAAAATCCAAAATGTTGATTTCAGTGTTTTCATGGAGTTTAATTGTTGTATTTGAGGCATTGAGGTGGTATGGGGTGTTGGTTTGGAGTTGGGTGTGAAAAACACCATTAGAACTCGAGTTTTTCGAAAAATCGCAGTCCGCGATCGATCTTGGCGAGGCGCCGATCGATCGCGACATGCTACTGGAATTTGTAGAAGATGTACAGTATCGGCGATCGATCGCGAAAAGGGGGCGATCGATCGCGAGGGTCTCAGCGATCGATCGCGAGATGTGGCGATCGATCGCGGATTGATTTTTTTCGGGCAGTAGGCTTGCGCGATCGATCACGCCTGATGGGCGATCGATCGCGGCACTGTTCACCTGCATGGATTTTCGAATATGTTGGAAAATGTTGGGATTTTGGAACCGAGGTCTAAAGGGCCGACTTCCGGAGTGTTGTTCACATTCCAATGAGAATGTTAGGCTTTTAAAATGGTTTGATTGGAACCAAGCTTATTAAACGGAATTTTTGGTTGGGTTTTTGGCTATCTGTTAATCATATAAAATGGAATATTTTGGGTAGTATGCATGCTTAGCCGGGGGGCTTTTATTTTGGTAATCGTCATGGATTGACGATATGATTGGGAGTCTTGAACGTGCGTGGGCACGTGATCGCATGCTTATTCTTGATTTTGAGTCGTTTATGTGTTTTAGCACATATTTCTCTAGGCATGGGACTCAAGGAAGGTTTGGCTTGGACTACGGAGACTTAAGGTACGTGGGACGTACGAGCATAACCTATTATAGTATTGCAACTGTAATATGCATGGTTTGTGATAATGGTATTAAATGGGCATTGGAATACATGGTGTATGGTAATGGTATTATATGGACATTACAATATCTGGCATGTGGTAAGTATTGAAATGCATGGTGCATTATATTTACTTCAAATGGATAATGATATGCATGGTATATGGTAACTGTGATAAATAGACATACATTGGAAATCATAGGGTGCCGCTTTAGAGCGAGCAACGATTGGGTGTTGTCGCCGTTGAGCACTACCGGTTATGACGCCGCTATTGTTGAGCGTGCGCTGGGTTAAGAATGCCGCTATTGTGGAGCGAGCAATGTTACGGGAACATGGAATCCTTGGTTAAATATATGTGAAATCTATGGCCTATGTATAATGATTTTACATATTGATTATGGAGCTGACATGATAGAACTGTATTAGTTAATCTATATGGTGATTAACTGGCTTTGGGAATTTGATGAGTTTGGTTATTTTGAGAACAGGGACAATGCATGGGATCCCGGATGAGGGTATTGCCATCCAGGGAGTATCATTTAAATTATGGCATTTACATTCTGTAAATTATGAATTGCAATATTATTATTTTGTGATTGGTGGTATTGGTATGCTCACCCCGTGTGGGGGCTGTCTCTGTTGGGGCAGGTAACACAGGTGTAGCGGCTTTGGAGTCGAGCTCGGGCTTTTGGTTAGAGGTACTTCCAGGATCGAGGTACCAGAGCTGGTTGGATGGACGCTCAGATCCAGTGTTGAGATCGAGTTGTGCTTGGAAGGTGCTTCCAGGATAGAAGTACCAGTAGCGGTATCCGGTATAGTGTTTTATGCATCAAATACACGTTTATTCATTGAGTACACCTTACGTGTATATGGGATGTATAAATGGGCTATGGCCTCTTTCTGTTCATTATGGTTGCATGCAATTAATTATGGAAATTGCTAAATGAACTAAGAGCATATTAGTGTATTATGTGGGTGCATGTTATGTGAAAAATAATGGTAGGGGGAATTTGAATATTGGGAATTGAATGCAAGAAATTTTCTGGGTAGCATACGGTGTTGCACTTGCATAGGGTTTTTCCCCTGATGGTATGATTATATGCACTCATGGTATGGCTTAATGCACTAATTACGGGTTAAGGGCACGGGGGTCCTTACAGCAACAATTGTGGAGGGCCACATTCTTCAAACAAGTGTCCTGCATGTTATATCTGTGGCACGATGGGCCACATTGCTCGGTATTGCCCCACTTGGGGAGGACAGTCAGAGTATCAGGGCAACATGCCGAGGTTTGAGGATAGGACAGTGCAGCAGAGGCAGCAATTTGGGCCTCGACCATCGGGAGGTCAGACAGTAGGACCACCCCAGGGGCAGGTGTATGCACTGACCAGGGAGCAGGCCCAGGCAGCCCCAGAGGAGGTGATCGCCGGTACATGTCATTTATTTACGTACCCTGCTTTTATTTTGATCGATACAGGTGCCTCCCATTCTTTTGTATCGGTGGGTTTTGTGGAAAGACACCATATGCGCACGTCTTCTTTACCCACGCCTCTCCTTGTCTCGACACCCACTGGAAGAAATGTTGTTGTTGATCAGTTTATGGCAGACTGCCTCATTTATTTTGAGGGCAACGAATTGTGGTCAGACTTGATTGTGTTGGGCATGTCAGACTTTGACTGCATCTTGGGTATTGATGTTCTGAACAGATATCAGGCAGTGGTAGATTGCCGACAGAGGACAGTGAAGTTCAGACCTGAGTTGGGCAGTCAGTGGACTTTCTATGGCAACGGTTCTCGTACGAAGATTCCGTTGATTTCAGCGATCAAGATGACTCAGTTGTTGGAACGCGGACACACGGGTTATCTCATTTATGCCGTGGACACGTCTGGGAAGAGTAAGGAACTAAGAGTTGAGGATGTGCCAGTAGTGGCAGAGTTCGCTGATGTATTTCCAGAAGAGATCCCAGGATTCCCACCGGCTAGGGAAGTTGAGTTTGGGATCGAGTTGCTGCCAGGGACATCCGCTATCTCTCGTGCACCTTATAGGATGGCACCGGCTGAGTTGAGAGAGTTGAAAGAACAGTTGCAGGATCTCCTTGACAAGGGATATATACGCCCGAGTGTATCGCCATGGGGCGCACCAGTTCTCTTTGTGAAAAAGAAGGACGGTTCGATGCGGTTGTGCATCGATTACCGGCAGCTGAATAAGGCTACAGTGAAGAACAAGTATCCTCTTCCAAGAATCGACGATCTGTTTGATCAGTTGCAAGGTACCAGGGTGTATAGCAAGATTGATTTGAGATCCGGGTATCATCAGATTCGGGTCAGAGAGGAAGATGTGCAGAAGACAGCGTTCCGGACCCGATATGGACATTATGAGTTCCTAGTGATGCCGTTCGGCGTGACGAATGCTCCAGCAGTCTTCATGAGTCTGATGAACAGAGTGTTTCAGCAGTATCTTGATCAGTTCGTCATTGTGTTTATTGACGATATTCTTATCTACTCCCGGAGCGAGGAGGAGCATGTGAAACACTTGAGGACAGTGCTTCAGATTCTAAGAGAGCATCAGTTGTATGCTAAGCTCAGTAAGTGTGAATTTTGGCTGAGCAGTGTAGTGTTTCTGGGGCATGTCATATCGAGCAGCGGGATATCTGTAGATCCCAAGAAGATTGAGGCTGTGATGGAGTGGGCTGCCCCCACTTCTGTGCCTGAGATTCGGAGTTTTCTTGGTTTGGCCGGGTATTATCGACGCTTTGTCGAGGGCTTTTCGAAGATTGCCAAGCCGCTGACTCAGTTGACCCAGAAGGGAGTGCCTTTCTATTGGTCAGAAGCTTGTGAGGAGAGCTTCCAGGAATTAAAGCACCGGTTGACGACGGCGCCAGTGTTAGTGATCCCTACGGAGAACTCCAGATTTGTTCTATATACTGACGCATCACTTCAGGGCCTTGGGTGCGTTCTGATGCAAGATAAGCATGTGGTAGCTTATGCATCGAGGCAGTTGAAGCCGCATGAGACCAGATATCCAGTTCATGACTTGGAATTGGCGGCTATCATCTTCGCCCTGAAGATCTGGAGGCATTATTTGTATGGTACGTCGTTTACCATATACACGGATCACAAGAGCCTCAAATTTTTATTCACTCAGGCAGAGCTGAACATGAGGCAGAGGAGATGGATGGACCTACTCAAAGACTATGACTGCGAGATAGAGTACCATCCGGGGAAAGCCAATTTGACAGCAGACGCTTTGAGCCGGAAAGTGAGGAGTTCTGCTGAGGACGTCATTCATTTGTCGGCTATGATGACCTCTTATTGTCATTTGGGCTATGACTTTGACATTGATGCATCGACTGTGTATGTATCGACCTTGTTAGCTGAGCCAGACATCTATGAGAACATCAGGAGAGCTCAGAGATCAGATGATGAGGTTCAGAGGTGGTTATCTTTAGTACATCTTGGTCAGCCAACGAAGTTCAGAGTGGCCGATGATGGGTCTTTGAGATTGGGTGACCGTTGGGTGGTTCCGAGTACGCCGGAGTTGCGTAAAGGGATCTTGGAGCGAGCTCATAGTAGCAGACTTAGCATCCACCCAGGCGGGAAGAAGATGTACAGAGATCTGCGTGGTCAGTTTTGGTGGAAGAGAATGAAGTCTGATGTCGTCGCTTTTGTGAAGAGGTGTTTGATCTGCCAGCAGGTTAAGGCAGAGAGACAGAGACCTGGCGGCGAGTTGAGAAGCTTGGAGATACCGAAGTGGAAGTGGGAGCACATTTCCATGGACTTCGTGACTCATTTGCCGAGGAGTGCTTCAGGCTTTGATGCTATTTGGGTGATTGTGGACAGATTAACTAAGGTAGCCCACTTTATTCCCTATAGCATGACGTTCACATTTTTGAGGATGGCGCAGTTGTATATTAGAGATGTGGTGAGATTGCATGGGATCCCCGTTTCCATAGTGTCAGATCGAGATCCGCGATTCACATCTCATTTCTGGGAAGGCCTTCAGTCAGCTTTGGGAACTGAAGTCAGATTGAGTACTGCTTATCATCCTCAGACGGATGGCCAGACCGAGCGCACTATTCAGACGCTCGAGGACATGCTAAGAGCTTGTGTTTTGGAGTTCGATGCCTCTTGGCAGGATTCAGTGCCTTTGGTAGAGTTTTCGTATAACAGTAGCTACCAGGCGAGTATTCAGATGGCTCCGTTTGAAGCTCTTTATGGCAGACGGTGTAGATCACCCTTGTGTTGGGATGATTTGGACCGCAGATCGGTCGGAGGACCGGAGTTGATTCGAGAGATGGAAGAAAAGATAAAGATAATAAGGCAGAAAATGAAAGCGGCTCAGGACAGACAGGCAGCTTATGCGAATAAACGGCGGAGACCGTTGGAATTTCAGTTGGGATATAAGGTCTTTTTGAAGATCTCGCCTTTCAGAGGCGTTGTGCGATTTGGGATGCGCGGGAAACTGTCTCCGAGGTATGTTGGACCGTACGAGATTTTGCAGCGCATTGGCACCTTAGCTTACCGACTGGCCTTGCCGCCTTCTTTATCTGGTATACATGATGTGTTTCATGTGTCTATGTTGCGGAAGTATGAGCCGGATCCGTCGCATGTTTTACAGCCTTCCGAAGTTCAGTTAGAGTCCGATGTGTCTTATGTGGAACGGCCTGTCAGAATTCTGGATCGAGCAGACCGTAGACTTCGGAACAAAGTGATACCTATGATCAAGGTTCAGTGGGATCGCAGGGGTGTCGAGGAGGCTACGTGGGAGACGGAGCGGCATATGGTGCAACACTACCCGGAACTATTCTCTGGTATGTGTTTATGTTTAGTTTCTATTTGGGGTAAGTGCATGTGATTTCGAGGACGAAATCTTATAAGTAGGGGAGTATTGTGACATCCCTGAAATGATTAATTGCATTTGGGCAATAATTGTGCTTATATGATTAATTATGTGGTAATTAATTATGCATTGGATTTATTTACCTTATGGAAATGCATGGTCATGTGGTTAGGGTGACCCGGGGTAGCATTTCAGGGTGCATGTGGTGCATGTTGGGTAAATATTATTGGAAGCATGATTTATTTGCCATTGGTAGCAATTGATTAGAAATCATTTGTTTAATTGATATTTGGTGCATTTTGAGTAAATGCTTTGAAAAATATCATGTTGGGGTGTTTTATACACCATGGAATTGTTGGTATGCATTTTAATTAAATAACTCACTCTTTATACCCAAACCCACCTTTACCATCCAATTCATTTCACTTTACCAAAAACAACACCCAAACCCTTCCCCTTCACATTTTCGAGTTTGAGCTCAAGGGTGAAAAGAAGTTCTTGCAAAATCTTGTTTTTGTGGAGATTATTGGGTGATTTGAGGTCCCCAAGAGGTATGGATACCTCATTGTAAATTTTGTAAGGTTTTGTTTAAGTTTGGGTTGATTTTGAAGGGTTTTAAAATGGGTTTGTGTTGGGTTGTTGTGGTTTTGGTATTAACTTGGTTGGATGTTGTATGTTTGAGTTTATGTAGATGTTTATTGTTGGTTTTGAGTAGTTGGGTGTGGTTGTTGTTGAGTTATGTGGGTTTGTTTGAGTTTGGGAAGGAGAAGGGTGAATAGTGCCCGATTCTCGCTTGCCCAGAGCTCGGCGATCGATCGGCGCCTTCTCGCGATCGATCGCGAGCAGCAGTGCTGAGGCAGTGGGCTTCAGCGATCGATCGCGAGTTTGGCGCGATCGATCGGCGAGGCCGCGATCGATCGGCGCAAGCTTCGCGATCGATCGCGGATTGTTTATTTTTGTTGCCCGAGACAGTGAGGTCTCGCGATCGATCGGGGCCTTATGGCGATCGATCGCGAGACACCAAAAATGGTGTTTTTGGTTATTTTTGTGGGATTTTTGGTATTGAACTATTATTGGATTCTAATATTGGTATTTGTGGATATGTAGAACCAACCCAGGTGGCAACACAGCCAAGGAATTGAAGTCCTACCATATTCCACTTTTGGAAAGGTACGTAGTGGACGTACGGGCACCCCAACGGTACATGTATCTTATATACTTATTGTTTATGCATTGTGGATGCAAGTATATATGTGGTATTGCATAGTGGATGCAAATACATGTTATGCATGATGTTTATAGATGCATAAGATTATTGGTGCACATCCCATGAGTCGTGGTCATCCCTTGATGATTTTAATGCTTGCCGCTATTTGGTTTGGTTCCGCTAAATGTGAAGCGAGGGGTGGGAGCGCCGCATGTCACATTTGAGCGTGGTTATCATATAGGGCGAGGAAAGGGTATTTGCCGCTCAATGAGAGGCGAGGGGTGGGAGTCCCGCAGTCCATTGAAGCGAGGTTATCCTATGCCGCCTATATGTAAATAAGCGAGGGGCATTAAAATACATTGTGATGGACAGACTAGGGATCGGTGATCAGTATTTGGTATTGATGAAATGGTATATGTTCATGACATGTTTAGACCATTAAAAATAATCTATTGATTATACTCATGAGTTATGGTACAGGGACAACCAAACGGGAAGCGTTTGAAATGCATGGGGAAAACAGGAAGTGTTTTATTATGATTATGCATTTCGCTTTATCTTCATATTGTGTTGAATATGAATGATTATTATTGCTCATGTTTGGGGGTTGTCCTTGTAGGTACACGTTTGGCATGATAGGAGGGCTAGACGGGTTGAGACAGTGAGCTTGAAGAGCATCTTTGGTAGATGAAGGACATGATTATTTTGCCTAGTGTCTACTCTAGGAGTAGTGTAAAACTAGTTGATAGCATTCATTTGATGGGGAATGTAATTAATCAAATTTTGGTAGTCCTTATTTTTGGCATGTAATGCTTAAGCTCATAAACTCAACACGTTATTTCTCACTCTGATCATTTATATTAGCTCTATTATGCCTTGATTCCGCACTTAAGGATTAGGGTCCTTACATGCATGGTAGTTTTATGAAGCTTGTAACATTTTTGTTCAGGCATGTTTTACGCCTTATGAAGTAGAAAGGATGGTATGAAATGAGGTGCTCAAAAATCTGGGGAAGTCCCGATTTTTCAGAGCTCTCGATCGATCGAGATTTTGGTCCCGATCGATCGAGCGAGGCAGAAAGCTTTTAAGCATGGTTTGAAATTCAGGCGTCGATCGATCGAGGGATTTTCCGATCGATCGGTGAAGCTCCTCGATCGATCGGTAAAATGTTTCGATCTATCGATCGAGGCAGAATGTTTGGGCACTATTTGTGCACAGTTTCTCAGTCGATCGAGACCTTGGGGCCGATCGATCGAGAGAGGCAGAAAGTTGAAAAATAAGATGATGTTTTATTTTGTTAAGTATATGACGTGAGATGGTATTGAGGCATCTAATATGGTATTGTGTGGTCTTGTAGAACCATCCCAGGTACAGGCACCATCAAGGAGATAAAGTCTGTTGACTCCTCCTTTTGAAAAGGTACGTAAGAGACGTACGGGCATCGGACGTTAACACACATCTTTACACTACAACTATGCTTTTATTGCATGAGTATTCACGATGAAATGATGATGTTTATACGATGTTTATATGATGATGTTTATACGATGCTTATATGATGATGTTTATACGATATTATTTGTGGTAAGATGCCACGGGGTAAGATGCCCCATATGGTAAGAGGCCATACGTTATTATTTGTGGTAAGATGCCACGGGGTAAGATGCCCCATATGGTAAGAGGCCATACGTTATTATTTGTGGTAAGATGCCACGGGGTAAGATGCCCCATATGGTAAGAGGCCATACGATGTTATTTGTGGTAAGATGCCCCGGGGTAAGATGCCCCATATGCATGAATCAGGGACAACGAAAAGAAGTTAATGAACAATCAGCATATTTACTTAACCAAGATTTCATGCATTATGATGTTTTTATGATGTTAAGTATGATTGTATATGCTCATGATGTGTTGTCCCTGTAGGTACACTTTTGGACTAAAGGACTAAGGGTCGGGTTGAGGCTGTGAGCTACGAGGAACACATGGATGTATAGGATTCAAGTCATGATTAGTATCTACTCTAGGAGTAGTGTAAATCTAAATGTCATTCTTTTTGGAATGTAATGAATTATTTTTGAAGTTTTGTATTTTGGCCTGTAATCCTGTTAGCTCGTGTAACAACCGGAACCTTAAGATGTTGTTTAATGCATGATTAGTCCTTTTTATGTTCTAATTAACACTGTTAAGGTAGGAAGACCCTACATTAGTGGTATCAGAGCAGTGGTTAGATAACTCGGGAATGAGTGAAGGGTAGCCTTAGCAATAAGTTAACTAGGTGCTTACTTTTGAACATGTTTATATGTATGTTGCATATGAAGAAGAAGATGTTATGCTAACATGTTTAATTATCTAACGATGTACTTTATGAACTGCTTTTGGGTATTGTTGTTAACCTTTGTGTTGCAGCATGGCAGCAAATATAGAAGTGGGTGACGCTATTAGTGTAAATGCAAGTGCTGGGCGTACGAATCCACTGCCACCGCCAGCCTTGGGGGAAGAGCCCTCGGAACAGCAATTGCTACCGGGAGAGTTGAGCTTGGCTCAATTTATGATGTACCGACCCCCGATGTTCGAAGGAACTTAATCAGGGGAAAAGGCTGAGGAATGGTTAGAGAGGATTGAGCAGATATTTGTGGCAGCGCCTTGTGCAAAGACGGCATGGATCAGATTAGCAGAATTTCAACTGGCTAAGAAGGCACTGATGTGGTGGAAGACCACAGTGATAGAGCAGGAGGCTCTGGGTCAGGAGATCAATTGGAAACTGTTCAGGACGCGGTTTCTGGCCCGTTATTTCTTAGCTGTTGCGAGACAGGCTAAAGAGGATGAGTTTACCAACCTCAAGCAAGGTACCATGCCTGTATCTGACTATGCTCTACACTACTGTTCCTTACTCCGGTATGTACCTCATGTGGCTGCAAGTACCCAAGCTAAGATGAGGAATTTCATGAAAGGCTTGAGGCCTGAGCTGTATGACAGGGTCGTCACTTATGGCCCTGCATGTTTTGACGACGCGCTTTCACGAGCCGAGCTAGCCGAACTGGGAGTTGGCGCATATCCTGATGCAGTGCCACCTCCAGCACCCCCTCAGAAATCTACTTCTGACAATTTGAGGCGAGGGGTGATCAATTCATACCAAGGGGGAACACAACGACTTCAAGATTCAGTGGCAAGAGGCCTGAGAATCGATGGAAAGGGAACCGGAAGAATGATGCTCCATCTGGGAGAGGGCAGTCTCAGGGAGACAGATCTGGAAGGGTTCAGTGCACTCTTTGTGGGCAACCGCATTTGGCAAAAGACTGTGTAGGATGCTATGTCTGTGGCGACAGAGGCCACTTTGCTCGGCAGTGTCCCAACAGGGGAAGACAGCAGAACTCTACGGGGAGGCCTGCGGACAGAGCGGCACAACACAGACCACCTTTTGCACCGAGGCAGTATGAAGGTCAGCCCACGGGGCCACCTCAAGGACAGGTGTATGCCTTGACGAGGGAGCAGGCTACAGCGGCTCCGGAGGAGGTTATAGCGGGTACGTGTCTTTTATTTACGCACCCTGCTCTTATATTGAAAGACACAGGTGCATCACACTCCATTGTGTCGACAAATTTTGTTGAAAGGCACCACATATGCACTTCTCCGTCGCCCATGCCTCTTATGGTCTCGACCCCCGCGGGAAGAAGTTTGACTACGGATCAGATTGTCTATGATGGCCTCATTTATTTTGAGGATAACGAGTTAAGTTCAGATTTGATTGTTCTGGGGATGACAGACTTTGACTGTATTGTAGGCATTGATGTTCTGAACAGGTATCAGGCAGTAGTGAACTGCAGGCAGAGGACTGTCCGATTCAGGTCTGATATGGGAGTCCAGTGGACATTCTTTGGGGATGGTTCTCGTCCAAAGATCCCGTTGATATCTGTTGTCAAGATGGCACAGTTATTGGAACGAGGCCATACAGGATACCTCATCTATGTTGTTGATGAACTAGGAGGAAAGAAGACTTGAAAGTTGAGGATGTGCCCATAGTGGCGGAGTTTCCTGATGTTTTTCCGGAGGAGATTCCCGGATTCCCACCGACGAGAGAGGTCGAGTTTGGGATTGAGTTACTACCGGGGACGTCTGCCATTTCTCGTGCCCCGTATCGGATGGCACCAGCGGAGCTAAGAGAGTTAAAGGTTCAGTTGCAAGAGCTCCTTGACAAGGGCTATATACGCCCTAGCGTATCGCCCTGGGGTGCGCCCGTTTTATTTGTTAAGAAGAAAGATGGATCGATGCGTCTATGCATTGACTATAGGCAACTGAATAAGGTCACAGTCAAGAACAAGTATCCACTTCCGAGGATTGATGACTTGTTTGATCAGTTGCGGGGTACGAGGCTCTACAGTAAGATCGATCTGAGGTCGGGGTACCATCAGATTCGAGTGAGGGAAGATGATGTTCAGAAGACGGCTTTTAGGACGAGATATGGGCACTATGAATTCCTGGTCATGCCTTTTGGGGTGACAAATGCCCCAGCTATTTTCATGAGTCTGATGAACAGGGTGTTCCAGCCATATTTGGATCAGTTCGTCATAGTCTTCATTGACGACATACTTATTTACTCTCGGACTGAATAAGAGCATGTAAGGCACTTGAGGACAGTGCTTCAGATCCTTAGGGATCATCAGTTATATGCAAAGCTTAGCAAGTGCGAGTTCTGGTTGGACAACGTGGTATTCCTAGGCCATGTCATATCTAGCCAAGGGATATCTGTGGACCCCAGGAAGATTGAAGCTGTGATGGAGTGGGCTGCACCCACTTCTGTACCGGAGATTCGGAGTTTCCTCGGTTTGGCAGGTTATTACAGACGTTTCGTCGAGGGTTTTTCAAAGATCGCCAAACCCCTGACACAGCTGACTCAGAAAGGAGTCCCCTTCTTTTGGTCAGAGGCTTGTGAGGAAAGCTTCCAAGAGCTGAAGCGTCGTTTGACTACAGTGCCTGTGTTGGTAATTCCTTCTGAGAATGAGAGGTTCGCCTTGTATACGGATTCGTCATTACAGGGCTTGGGCTGTGTGTTGATGCAAGATAAGCATGTGGTGGCTTATGCATCGAGGCAGCTGAAGCCACACAAGGCTAGGTATCCAGTGCATGATTTGGAACTGGCGGCCATCATTTTTGCCTTGAAGATTTGGAGGCATTATTTGTATGGCCAGTCTTTCACTATATTTACGGACCATAAGAGCCTGAAGTTCTTATTCACTCAGGCAGAGTTGAATATGCGGCAAAGAAGATGGATGGATTTGCTTAAGGATTATGATTGTGAAATTGAGTACCATCCAGGTAAAACGAACTTGATAGCAGACGCCTTAAGTCGTAAGGTGAAGAGTACTGCTGAGGACGCCATGAGTCTATCAGCTTTGATGACTTCTTATTGCCATCTGGGCTATGATTTCGATGTAGACACGTCGCCTGTGCGAGTGTCGACCCTATTGGCGGAGACAGATATATTTGAGGCAATCATGAAGGCCCAGAAGTCGGATGATGAGGTTCAGAGATAGACGTTGTTGGTACTTCAGGGTCAGCCATCTAAGTTCAAAGTGGCTGAGGATGATTCTTTGAGACTGGGCGACCGATGGGTAGTCCCAGATGCACCAGAGTTACGTAGAGGAATATTGGAGCGAGCCCACAGTAGTCGGTTCAGTATCCACCCAGGAGGAAAGAAGATG
The DNA here is from genome assembly GCA_907163345.1 of Haberlea rhodopensis. Classification (NCBI taxonomy): domain Eukaryota; kingdom Viridiplantae; phylum Streptophyta; class Magnoliopsida; order Lamiales; family Gesneriaceae; genus Haberlea; species Haberlea rhodopensis. Next base: position 48,264 of record CAJQUN010000470.1, on the reverse strand, counting down.
TACAAAGACCTATGCGGTCAATTCTGGTGGAGACGCATGAAGCGTGAGGTGATCGCTTTTGTTAAAAGATGTTTGATCTGCCAGCAGGTAAAGGCGGAGAGGCAGAGGCCTGGTGGCGAGCTGAAGAGCTTAGAGGTGCCTGAATGGAAGTGGGAGCATATATCTATGGACTTTGTGACCCACTTGCCAAGGACGACCTCAGGATTCGATGCGATCTGGGTGATCGTAGATAGGCTGACGAAGGTGGCTCATTTCATCCCTTACAGTATGTCATACACGTACTTGAAGATGGCCCATGTGTATATACGGGATGTGGTGAGATTGCATGGTATTCCAGTCTCGATAGTGTCTGACAGAGACCCGAGGTTCACTTCACATTTCTGGGAGGGTCTCCAGACAGCTTTGGGCACAGAGGTGAGACTAAGTACGGCCTATCACCCTCAGACAGACGGCCAAACAGAGCGTACCATTCAGACGCTCGAGGACATGTTGAGGGCATGTATTTTGGAGTTTGATACTCCGTGGCAGGATTCAATGCCGCTGGTGGAACCTATAATAACAGTTATCAGACGAGCATTCAAATGGCTCCTTTTGAAGCTCTGTATGGACGACGATGTAGATCACCACTGTATTGGGAGGACTTGACTAGCAAAGCGGTCGGAGGACCGGATATGATTAAGGACATGGGATAAAAGATTAAGATGATACGCCAAAAGATGAAAGCGGCCCAGGATAGGCAAGCAGCCTATGCCAATAAGCGACGACGACCGCTGGAATTCCAGTTAGGAGACAGGGTCTTCTTAAAGATCTCGCCCTTCAGGGGTGTGGTTCGTTTTGGGATGATGGGAAAGTTGTCTCCGAGGTATGTTGGGCCATATGAAGTGTTACAGCGAATCGGTACATTGGCTTATCGTCTGGCTCTACCGCCATCTTTATCTGGCATACACGATGTTTTCCATGTCTCTATGTTAAGGAAGTATGAGCCAGATCCGTCACATGTCTTACAGCCTACTGAAGTACAGTTAGACTCAGATGTGTCATACGTAGAACGACCAATCAGAATTCTGGATCGAGAGGATCGCAGACTACGAAGCAAAGTTATAACGATGGTCAAAGTTCAGTGGGATCGTCGGGGTGTGGAGGAGGCTACGTGGGAGACGGAACGGCATATGGTGCAGCACTATCCAGAACTATTCTCTGGTATGTTTTTATGTTTAGTTTCGATATGAGGATTCATGTGGATTTCGAGGACGAAATCTTATAATTAGGGGAGTAATGTAATACCCCCGAAATGTGATATGATTATGTACTACGATGATGAATTATGATGTGTTTAAGGGTTGTGGTGTATATGATTTAGGGGGCATGTTGGGTGTTTTAGAGGATGTATTAATTAAATAAAGTTGTTAAATATCGAGTGATGATATTTTAATACATCGTACTAAATACCGGGACACAATTAAACACCACATGACCACCCCAACCCTCACCACCCCCCTACTCGGCCACCTCACCACCCCAACTAGGCCAACCCATTCTCCCCACTTGCACAACCCATGCCTTCTTCTCCCCTCACCACTCCACCTCCAATCACTTGCTTTCCTTCTTATTTCCCCATCAAAAACGTCCAGGCAAGCTGCTAGGAGAGGGATAAAGGCTGGTAAGAAGGTGTCCAAATCCTTACAAAAAAGAGGAGCAAAAAGAGAGGGGTAAGTGGTTACCCTGTTTTCTGGGTTTGTGTTTGAGCTTGGGTTTGGTGGGTTGTTTTTAACGCATGCTAAGTGTAGGTTTGGGTGAAACCTTGGTATGAATACTTACATGGTAGTTTTGTGTAACTACTAGCATGTTTGTTTGAGCATGTTACATGTTATATGTGATAGATTTCTAGTTATGAATCTATGTGCTCGAAAACCTGGGCAAGGAAGAAGATACTCTGTTTTCTGTATAGGATTGGTTGAGGATGAAGATTATGATGATGTTATGATGCATGTTAGCTTAGGTTTTGTTAAACCTTTGATTTGAATACATGCATGGTAGTTTTATGAAGCTTGTAACATTTTTGTTCAGGCATGTTTTACGCCTTATGAAGTAGAAATGATGGTATGAAATGAGGTGCTCAAAAATCTGGGGAAGTCCCGATTTTTCAGAGCTCTCGATCGATCGAGATTTTGGTCCCGATCGATCGAGCGAGGCAGAAAGCTTTTAAGCATGGTTTGAAATTCAGGCGTCGATCGATCGAGGGATTTTCCGATCGATCGGAAAAGCTCCTCGATTGATCGGTAAAATCTTTCGATCGATCGACGAGGTAGAATGTTTGGGCACTATTTGTGCACAGTTTCTCGATCGATCGAGACCTTGGGGCCGATCGATCGAGAGAGACAGAAAGTTGAAAAATAAGATGATGTTTTATTTTGTTAAGTTTATGACGTGAGATGGTATTGAGGCATCTAATATGGTATTGTGTGGTCTTGTAGAACCATCCCAGGTACCGGCACCATCAAGGAGATAAAGTCTGTTGACCCCTCCTCCTTTTGAAAAGGTACGTAAGAGACGTACGGGCATCGGACGGTAACACACATCTTTACACTACAACTATGCTTTTATTGCATGAGTATTCACGATGAAATGATGATGTTTATACGATGTTTATGTGATGATGTTTATACGATGCTTATATGATGATTTTTATACGATATTATTTGTGTCAAGATGCCACGGGGTAAGATGCCCCATATGGTAAGAGGCCATACGTTATTATTTGTGGTAAGATGCCACGGGGTAAGATGCCCCATATGGTAAGATGTCATACGTTATTATTTGTGGTAAGATGCCACGGGGTAAGATACCCCATATGGTAAGAGGCCATACGATGTTATTTGTGGTAAGATGCCACGGGGTAAGATGCCCCATATGCATGAATCAGGGACAACGAAAAGAAGTTAATGAACAATCAGCATATTTACTTAACCAAGATTTCATGCATTTACTATGATGTTTTTATGATGTTAAGTACGATTGTATATGCTCATGATGTGTTGTCCCTGTAGGTACACTTTTGGACTAAAGGACTAAGGGTCGGGTTGAGGCTGTGAGCTACGAGGAACACAGGGATGTATAGGATTCAAGTCATGATTAGTATCTACTCTAGGAGTAGTGTAAATCTAAATGTCATTCTTTTTGGAATGTAATGAGTTATTTTTGAAGTTTTGTATTTTGGCCTGTAATCTTGTTAGCTCGTGTAACAACCGGAACCTTAAGAGGTTGTTTAATGCATGATTAGTCCTTTTTATGTTCTAATTAACACTGTTAAGGTAGGAAGCCCCTACAAAAACCACTTGTCATCATAGCAAATCATGCCAATAATAAAATTCTTTACATTATTCCATTTAATGTCTAACTTCCCCCCCAACCAAGTTCACATACATATCATGCACCATTATAATACACTAACATGTTCTCAGTTCATTTCGCAATTCGATAAAGAATTGCATGCAACTCATAAATGAAGAGAGAAAGGCCCTTGCCTTTTTATACATGTCATATACACATATAGGTCTCACATGCGAGCATCAAAAAGTATGTGTGTATCAAATGTATAAAACACGGTGCTCAATACCGTCACTGATACTTCGATCCTGGAAGCACCTCCATTCCATAGCTCGAGCTCAACTCCAAAGCCATCGATGTACCTAATCACCTGCCCCAACAGAGACAGCCCCCACACGGGGTGAGCATACTGTAATACCCCCGAAATGGTTATATGTTTATGTGTTAACACATATGATTATGTTATGGTTATGGGTGGTGGTGCATTTAAATTGGGGGTTATGATTATGATGATGATGTGTTTTAGGGAGCATGTTGGGTGTTTTTAAGGGATGTATTAATTAAGTAAAGTTATAAATATCGAGTGAGGATATTTTAATACATCGTGCTAAATACCAGAGCACAATTAAACACCACATGGCACCCCAACCATACCACCCCCCTACTCGGCCACCTCCCCTCCCCCACTTGGCCACCCATACCTCTCCCACTTGCCCAACCCATGCCTTCACTCATTACTCCTCCATCTCCTTCTCCTCCTTCTCTCCTCCATTCTCGTCCCTAAAAAGCTGCAGATAGGAGAAGGAAAAGCTTGTGTTTTGGTGTGCAAAACCTTGCCAAAAAGAGAAGCAAGAAGAGGGGTAAAGTTTTAGTACTCTGTTTTTCTGGGTTTTGTTCGAGTTTGGATTTTGTGGTGATGTTTTCATGCATGCTAAGTGTAGGTTTGGTCAAAACCTTGGTGTGAGTACTTACAAGGAAGTATTTTGTAGCCCCTAGCATGTTTGTTCGAGTATATCATATGTTTTATGTGTTGGAATTCTTGTTAGGAAAGGATGTGCCCGAAAATCTGGGTTAAGACTTGCATACTCTGTTTTTCCTTGATGTTGGATGAGTATTGAAGTTTATGAAGATGTTATGATGCATGCTAGCTTAGATTTTATTAAATCTTCGATTTGAGTACATGCATGGAAGTTTTATGAAGCTATTGGCATGTTTGTTCAGGCATTTTATATGTGTTATGAAGTGGTTTGAATGGTGTGAAATAAGGTGCTCGAAAATCTGGGAAATCCCGATTTTTTTCAGAGTGCTCGATAGATCGAGATTTTGTACCGATCGATCGAGCGAGGCAGAACGTTGGGTATACGTTTTGAAAGTTAGGGACCGATCGATCGAAGGATTTACCTATCGATCGGTGAGACTTGTCGATCGATCGATTTTTCCTTCCGATCGATCGATCGAGGCAGAGTGCTTGGGCACTGTTTTAGCTTGTTTTCTCGATCGATCGATATTTTGGGGCCGATCGATCGAGAGAGGCAGAACCTTGACAATTTCTTTTTTTTTTCATTGAATTATTTTTGAAGAATTGATTTTGATTCTTGTATTGGTGCCTAATATTGTATTATGTGGTTGTGTAGAACCATCCCAGGTACCAGCACAGTCAAGGAGATAAAGTTTGTTGACTCCTCCTCCTTTTGAAAAGGTACGTAAGAGACGTACGGGCATCGGATGGTAAAACACACCTCTACACTATGACTATGCATTTATCGCATGAGTATTTACGATGAAATTGTAAGGACCCCCGTATACTTAACCCTTGATTAGTGTATTAACCACTATGTGTGGTACATGCTTTCTATAAAATGTCAATCGGGAAGCTCTGATGATACTTAATCATTGCCTGTCAATGATTGACTCATATGTTTGCCCTTTACCAACCCCTTGGTGCCACTTTTCACATTGTAAACTTTTATAAAAATTTGGGCAGAGTCTCCCCATAAATAGAGCTATCCCGAAAAAAGAGCACAGCATATAACATAATTCCCGGCCAGGGAACACATAATACTCAGCAGAAAGCAGTAATGCAAGTAAATTCCCAGCCAGGGAAAACACCACACATATGACGACAAAGGTGGGTTTCAACACCCACATAATACACCAATGACTCTCTTATCATTTAGCAATTCTACCTCTAATTGCATGCAACATAGAATGAAAGAGAGAAAGGCTCATGCCTTTACATACAACCCATATACAAGTATAATCGTGCTCACATGCGAGCATCATGAATATGTATAAAACCATCATGGGTATATGGGTACTCTATACGATACCGTGCTCCATCAAGCCCTGGTACCGCAATCCTGGGAGTACATCCAATCAACAGCTCGAGCTCATCTCCAAAGCCATCGATGTACCTGTTCACCTGTCCCAACAGAGACAGCCCCCAACGGGGTGAGCATACCAATTCCACAATTTCATAATCATAATGACATAGTACATAATTTACGAAAATGTAAATATTGTGGAACATATATGATACTTCCTGGATGGTATCATCCTCATCATAGCGTACCCCTGTAATAACCCTGTTCTCAAAACAGATAAATCATCAAATCTTGAATATGCAGTTAATCATCATATTGGTTAACCCTAGCCAGTCTCAAATCAGTAACCTTTCATAACATCTTACTTTATTTGGCAATGATTGGTAACATTTCATAACATCATTTCATAACATCGTTTCATAACATCGTTTCATAACATCTTTTCATAACATCTTACTTAATTTAGCAATAATTAGCAACATTTCATAACATCCTTTCATAACATCTTTTCATAACATCTTTTCATAACATCTTACTTAATTTAGCAATAATTAGCAACATTTCATAACATCATTTCATAACATCGTTTCATAACATCTTTTCATAACATCTTACTTAATCTAGCAATTATCATAATTCTAGATATCATATTGAGATTTCCTTAACTTCCGATACTGGTTAATCACTTCTCTGATTAACTACGTCTCTGTTCCTATTATTACCCATAGGGAAATAAAATACAGATATCCTAGATATCTAATCAAATACCACATTCTCATTTTTTACTTCAAGGTAACGTCATACTATGGGTGTTTGCTCCGTAGCAACCACACCTCATCATTGGCTCGCTTCATAGCGGCACTGAGCATTCCACCATGTGAAACAGCATATCGTAACCAAGTCCAGATACCATCATAGTAAAACATATCATATATCTTAAATCATGCATCATACTTGTAAAACATCATTTAAACTATGCTCGTACGCTAAACGTACCTTAAATCCTCGAAGTCCGAGCCAAACCTTGCTCGAGTTCCATGCCCCGAGGAACGATGTGCTAAAACGATAAATAATTCACAATTATTTACGAACATGTAACACATGCTCAAGCACATTCATAACCCTCAAAATATTGTCAACACACGACAATAAATCATTTAAAAGACCCGGGGCAGGGTACATGCAGGGAGGGAAAACGAATGCGATAATATCGAAAATTGTTCAAGAACATCCTACAAAATTCGAACCCTAAACTCACAATTCGAACCCAACCAGCATCATAATACACCTAAGATGTGAATTAAACCATCAATGGCAAGAATCATCACCTTTGCCAAAAACCCCCAAAAATTCGAAAATTAAACCCTACGAAATTGGGGAAATTCGAACCATAACATCTTAATTCGATCCCACTTAAGCATCATAATTCATTTAAGCATGAATAAATCGAATCCTAACAAGAATTATCATCCTCATGCCAACAATCCCCAAAATCGAACATAAATCCCCCACACATCATGAAATTCGAACCAACCTCCACAAATTCGAACTCAATCCTCAAAATTCGAACATAATAATTCACAATAGGTAGGGAAAATACATCATAAGCATGGAAAAGGGGTAAGGAACGTTACCCAACGAAATCGGAAGCAAAATCGGACGAAATCCGATGAACCCTAGAAATTGGGGATCGCCGCTCTTTCTCAAAATTCGACCTCAAATCGCGATGAAACTTTCAATTGCCGGAGGGGAAATGAGCGCCTGGACGAGACGAAGCCGTGGGTAGGTCGGACGCGCCGATCGGCGGCGGGACGGCGGCGGCCGAAGCGCTTTTGCGCGCGGGCAGGGGCTGGCAGCGGGAGATCGCGCGCGGGGAAGGAGAAGAAGATTTGGGGCTGAAAATGAAATAAATTCTAAAATTTTGGGTTTAAATGGTATTTATAGCAAAAATACCCCGAAAAATTAATAGCCCCACAAATACATCATGATTCCTTAAAAATCATCTGTTTTCAAAACTTCTCTCTCTAACTCCAAAACCCCCTACCGGTGCTCACATAGCACCCGAGATTCCGAGACACATCAAAAACCCAACTCTTAGGTTTTTTACCGTAATGTGAATACAATCTCAACCTCTGGATCCAACGATCCCAACTACCCAATTAAATGAGCCCAGAAGGCCCAACATCGCGATTAAACTCCAAATCGCCACGTAAAACCACTTTAGGGAGTATTAACACTACGGGATTAACACCTATAATCCCTGGTCATCACAATATCCCCCACTAAAAGAATTTCGTCCTCGAAATTAGCACTGGTGTATCACGTAACACCCAGGCCACCCAACAACATGAAGCCACAACCTCGATTCTTGACCATATCAGAATTGTCTTAATAAACGTGAGGATACTTACCTCTCATCAAACTCTGAAACAGAGCGACATACCAAAACCAACATAACACCCAAGAGGCAAAACGTACCTCGATGCGGGTCGTCCCAAAAGTCAGTCTCTCATGACTGCAAAACAACCAATACTTACGGCTGTAGACCGGACAGTCATCCTTAGTTCTAATACAACTAGTAAGAACGCATCCTGACTGACACCTCAACCGTGAGAATGTTGACCTCGTGTCAAACTCTGGGGTGGAATAAACTTCCAAATCCATCATAACGTCAAAGAGCGTCAGCACAGCTCAACGCTAATAATCCAAAGGCAGTTAGTCAACTGAAACTGTAAGGATTCGAATCGTTCCTGATTCCATCGTAGATTTCATTCCTTGACATCTCTTATCATGACTCACGATGTCCAACATTCATCGTTACGAGGGAAACACTAGTATTCCACGGTGTACACATAACAAACCTGGTTTCCACTTTCAAACCTCCTCTATCGAAGGAGCAGTCGCATCATTGCAACTCAAATACATGGATTCTCAGATCGAATCAACGACGACTTGACGACTCTCTCGTTGGTACTTCACGTCATGAGCTGTCCCAGACAAGTCTCCCCAAGATTTAAACATAAACATATATACGTTTCTGTGAGGCATACTCAACCTCAACTTCAAATGACGTGGTGACTACCAGAGTTCACCACAATCCACTTTGTATCACCTTACGATTTGCCAAACTTGGTTCCAACGAGCAGTATAACGGCTCTAGCAAGCCCATCATGGTGCTGCACACACGCGGCAGACAAACTAATCGCTGTCTCACTAGGTTCACCTCAAACCTACCAATCAGATGGACGTTTCCACACGGCATACCATACCATGGGAAGAACAATCAATAGAGTAGTGGGTCTTTACCCAACATTCCTCCAATGCTGATATACCCTGGACACTTCAATGTCCCCATGTACTTAACATAACCTGATCCTACTCCCTTAGGACCCATCTTACATCCTCATGGGTGGTGTGACCATGTTACCACATGTCATATCAATAGAAAGCGAGTAATTCCTCCACGATTACTCCTATCGTCAAAAACATGGCCAAAAAGCCAATCCAACGAGCATACCTCAAGGGTATCACCACTCGTAATATGATTGCCTCAAACAATGTCTGCGGTACAATCACATGTACAACGTGTCCATCCATTCTTCGAGCAACCCGCTCGGTATAAGGGTCACGTCAATCGGTGACGCACACGTCTCCTTGTGCCCGACACAGGCACCCAAGGCATACAACTGAAAACGTATACTTAACGCATTGCTCATCGTAACGATGATGCATGTCTAATAAGACATCTCCTGCACTATCGTCATCGCCATCCCGTGACGACACATGCCCACTCATGGCATCTAAGGTATCGTCAACTAGTGACGGTACAAGTCAACAATGACATCTAAATGACCCAGTCAACTCGTGACGGTCCATGTACATCAACATATATCATTCATCATCATGCTAGTAAAATAGTCACAATAAAACATGTATAACAACGCATGCCAGCTATAATAATGCTAAATAGAATAGCAATATCTCATACCTCATCGCTAACAAGATAGCGGCATACCTATCTCCGTCGCTCCATAATAATACGTAATCAGCACCCATCGCTCGAAGGCGGCCAAAATCCTGTGCTGAATATATAGCGGTACAGTCCATCGTTATAGAATCGACGGCATGATACCTCGTCATATAATAGGTGGCATGAAACCTCGCTATACACCTGAGCATGAATCATCGTCCACATAATAGCGGAAAGAGGCATCGCTATCAATACATCTGGCGGAAAGAACCATCGCCAATCAATATAGCGGAATGAGGCATCGCTATCATACATCTGGCGGAAAGAACCATCGCCAATCAATATAGCGGAATGAGGCATCGCTATCGTACATCTGGCGGAAGAACCATCGCCAATCAATATAGCGGAATGAAGCATCGCTATCATACATCTGGCGGAAAGAACCATCGCCAATCAATATAGCGGAATGAGGCATCGCTATCGTACATCTGGCGGAAGAACCATCGCCAATCAATATAGCGGAATGAAGCATCGCTATCATACATCTGGCGGAAAGAACCATCGCCAGTCCTCATAAAAGAATGAGTCATCGTAAATCCTCATAATAATATCGTATGGCCTCTTACCATATGGGGCACCTTACCCCGTGGCACCTTACCACAATAACATCGCATGGCTACTTACCATGTGGGGCACCTTACCCCGTGGCACCTTACCACAATAACATCGCATGGCTACTTACCATGTGGGGCACCTTACCCCGTGGCACCTTACCACATGGCTACTTACCATGTGGGGCACCTTACCCCGTGGCACCTTACCACAATAACATCGCATGGCTACTTACCATGTGGGGCACCTTACCCCGTGGCACCTTACCACAATATCGTATAATCATCATCATATATAAACATCGTATGCACATCCTCATATAAACATCATATGCACATCATCATATAAACATCGTATAAACATCATCATATAAACATCATATAAACATCATCATTATAATCTTATTCCTCATAATCATCATCATAATCATTATCATAAACATCATATCATCTTTACTTGTCATAAGCATTATCATAACTTACTTATCATTATCATCATCATAAACATCTTATCATCTTTACTCATCGTAAACATCATCATAACTTACTTATCATTATCATCATCATAGACATCTTATCATCTTTACTTATCGTAAACATTATCATAACTTACTTATCATTATCATCATCATAAACATCTTATCATCTTTACTTATCGTAAACATTATCATAACTTACTTATCATTATCATCATCATAGACATCTTATCATCTTACTTATCGTAAACATTATCATAACTTACTTATCATTATCATCATCATAAACATCTTATCATCTTTACTTATCGTAAACATTATCATAACTTACTTATCATTATCATCATCATAAACATCTTATCATGTAAACATCGTATAAGCCTCATTGTATAAACATCGTATAACATCATCGTATACACATCATCATCTCATCGTGAATACTCATGTAATAAAAGCACAGTTGTAGTATAAGGATGTGTGTTACCGTCCGATGCCCGTACGTCTCTTACGTACATTCCTTGCTTGAACATTACATGAACAAACGCATTAGTATATTCAATACTAATTGAGACCATACCGAAGTATTCCACTGTCGGTGGTCTACTTAGTCTGTCCTCGGACAATACGTCATATCTTTCTTTTCCCTGATTTTCTTCCAAAATCAGATTCCTTGGCACGTAGCATATAGAGTGTTAGACATCGCTATTAATGCCATCCTATCGTGTTCCACACGATTCCTGCAACCACAATGGTTAGCAATACCACTTTCATATCATATAAGCACATAAACAATTAGTCATGTCGTATAACATTAATGCCATCATGCATAAATATGTGCTATCAATAACTTCCTAGGCCCTTAACAGCCCCAATGAGCAACCACTGCTCTGATACCACTAATGTAAGGACCCCGTATACTTAACCCTTGATTAGTGTATTAACCACTATGTGTGGTACATGCTTTCTATAAAATGTCAATCGGGAAGCTCTGATGATACTTAATCATTGCCTGTCAATGATTGACTCATATGTTTGCCCTTTACCAACCCCTTGGTGCCACTTTTCACATTGTAAACTTTTATAAAAATTTGGGCAGAGTCTCCCCATAAATAGAGCTATCCCGAAAAAAGAGCACAGCATATAACATAATTCCCGGCCAGGGAACACATAATACTCAGCAGAAAGCAGTAATGCAAGTAAATTCCCAGCCAGGGAAAACACCACACATATGACGACAAAGGTGGGTTTCAACACCCACATAATACACCAATGACTCTCTTATCATTTAGCAATTCTACCTCTAATTGCATGCAACATAGAATGAAAGAGAGAAAGGCTCATGCCTTTACATACAACCCATATACAAGTATAATCGTGCTCACATGCGAGCATCATGAATATGTATAAAACCATCATGGGTATATGGGTACTCTATACGATACCGTGCTCCATCAAGCCCTGGTACCGCAATCCTGGGAGTACATCCAATCAACAGCTCGAGCTCATCTCCAAAGCCATCGATGTACCTGTTCACCTGTCCCAACAGAGACAGCCCCCAACGGGGTGAGCATACCAATTCCACAATTTCATAATCATAATGACATAGTACATAATTTACGAAAATGTAAATATTGTGGAACATATATGATACTTCCTGGATGGTATCATCCTCATCATAGCGTACCCCTGTAATAACCCTGTTCTCAAAACAGATAAATCATCAAATCTTGAATATGCAGTTAATCATCATATTGGTTAACCCTAGCCAGTCTCAAATCAGTAACCTTTCATAACATCTTACTTTATTTGGCAATGATTGGTAACATTTCATAACATCATTTCATAACATCGTTTCATAACATCGTTTCATAACATCTTTTCATAACATCTTACTTAATTTAGCAATAATTAGCAACATTTCATAACATCCTTTCATAACATCTTTTCATAACATCTTTTCATAACATCTTACTTAATTTAGCAATAATTAGCAACATTTCATAACATCATTTCATAACATCGTTTCATAACATCTTTTCATAACATCTTACTTAATCTAGCAATTATCATAATTCTAGATATCATATTGAGATTTCCTTAACTTCCGATACTGGTTAATCACTTCTCTGATTAACTACGTCTCTGTTCCTATTATTACCCATAGGGAAATAAAATACAGATATCCTAGATATCTAATCAAATACCACATTCTCATTTCTTACTTCAAGGTAACGTCATACTATGGGTGTTTGCTCCGTAGCAACCACACCTCATCATTGGCTCGCTTCATAGCGGCACTGAGCATTCCACCATGTGAAACAGCATATCGTAACCAAGTCCAGATACCATCATAGTAAAACATATCATATATCTTAAATCATGCATCATACTTGTAAAACATCATTTAAACTATGCTCGTACGCTAAACGTACCTTAAATCCTCGAAGTCCGAGCCAAACCTTGCTCGAGTTCCATGCCCCGAGGAACGATGTGCTAAAACGATAAATAATTCACAATTATTTACGAACATGTAACACATGCTCAAGCACATTCATAACCCTCAAAATATTGTCAACACACGACAATAAATCATTTAAAAGACCCGGGGCAGGGTACATGCAGGGAGGGAAAACGAATGCGATAATATCGAAAATTGTTCAAGAACATCCTACAAAATTCGAACCCTAAACTCACAATTCGAACCCAACCAGCATCATAATACACCTAAGATGTGAATTAAACCATCAATGGCAAGAATCATCACCTTTGCCAAAAACCCCCAAAAATTCGAAAATTAAACCCTACGAAATTGGGGAAATTCGAACCATAACATCTTAATTCGATCCCACTTAAGCATCATAATTCATTTAAGCATGAATAAATCGAATCCTAACAAGAATTATCATCCTCATGCCAACAATCCCCAAAATCGAACATAAATCCCCCACACATCATGAAATTCGAACCAACCTCCACAAATTCGAACTCAATCCTCAAAATTCGAACATAATAATTCACAATAGGTAGGGAAAATACATCATAAGCATGGAAAAGGGGTAAGGAACGTTACCCAACGAAATCGGAAGCAAAATCGGACGAAATCCGATGAACCCTAGAAATTGGGGATCGCCGCTCTTTCTCAAAATTCGACCTCAAATCGCGATGAAACTTTCAATTGCCGGAGGGGAAATGAGCGCCTGGACGAGACGAAGCCGTGGGTAGGTCGGACGCGCCGATCGGCGGCGGGACGGCGGCGGCCGAAGCGCTTTTGCGCGCGGGCAGGGGCTGGCAGCGGGAGATCGCGCGCGGGGAAGGAGAAGAAGATTTGGGGCTGAAAATGAAATAAATTCTAAAATTTTGGGTTTAAATGGTATTTATAGCAAAAATACCCCGAAAAATTAATAGCCCCACAAATACATCATGATTCCTTAAAAATCATCTGTTTTCAAAACTTCTCTCTCTAACTCCAAAACCCCCTACCGGTGCTCACATAGCACCCGAGATTCCGAGACACATCAAAAACCCAACTCTTAGGTTTTTCACCGTAATGTGAATACAATCTCAACCTCTGGATCCAACGATCCCAACTACCCAATTAAATGAGCCCAGAAGGCCCAACATCGCGATTAAACTCCAAATCGCCACGTAAAACCACTTTAGGGAGTATTAACACTACGGGATTAACACCTATAATCCCTGGTCATCATAGAAATGATGATGTTTATATGATGATTATATAATGATATGATGTTATGATTGGGTAAGATGCCCATATGGTAAGATGCTATACGATGTTATGATTGGGTAAGATGCCCATATGGTAAGATGCCATACAATGTTATGATTGGGTAAGATGCCATACGATGTTATGATTGGGTAAGATGCCCATATGGTAAGATGCCATACGATGTTTATGATTGGGTAAGATGCCCATATGGTAAGATGACATACGAAAGTTATGATTGGGTAAGATGCCCATATGGTAAGATGCCATACGATGTTTATGATATGGTAAGATGCCATAAGATAGGGTAAGATACCCATATGCATGAATGTAAATCAGGGACAATAAAAAGAAGTTAATGAATAACCAGCAAGTTTACTTAACTAAGATTTCTTGCATTTACTGTTATATTTTTAAGATGTTAAGTAAAGATGAATATGCTCATGATGTGTTGTCCCTGTAGGTACACTTTTGGACTAAAGGACTAAGGGTCGGGTTGAGGCAGTGAGCAAAGAACACAAAGATGTAAAGGATTCAGCTTTTGATTAGTATTTACTCTAGGAGTCGTATAAATCTAAATGTTAGCATTCATTATGGGAATGTAATTAATAAGTTTTTGGAAGTTTGATTTTTTTGGCCTGTAATCTTGTTAGCTCACATAACAACCGGAACTCTTAAATGTCATTAATGCATGTTTAGTCCATTTTTATGTTATTAATCACTGTCAAGGTAGGAAGACCCTACACATACCAATACCACCAAACCGATAATCACAATAATACAATTCATAATTTACATAAGTAAATGCTATGAATATTAAAGACACTCCCTGTATGGCATCATCCTCATCCGGGATCCCCTGTGCTGTTCCTGTTCTCAAAATAAGTGAAACCATCAAATTCCCAAATGCCAGTTAATCATTACATTGATTAACAAATCCATTTCCCACATACCTATATCATAATCAATAATATCAAAGCATAAACAATGATTACAGATATTCCATATATCTCACTTATGGTTCCATAGTTCTATTTCATCGCTCGCTCTACAATAGCGGCATTTTATTCTCACGCATTGTGGGGTTCTCGTTACTTAATCCATTATGTATCATGTTAACATACATCTGTGAGTCTGAATTAAGTAATAACAGACACTGATTAAGAGTATCTTACAAGTTAAGTTGTTACAGGGTTTATAAAAACCTACCAACTACACATCATATGTACAACAACAACCTACTACAAGATAACTCCTAGGTAGTGTTTCAGCTCGCATCGGAAAATGACTCACATCCCGTCTCCCCACGTCTATGAGTCCCTACAGAAACATTCACACAACGTGAGTATAGATATCAACAACCTTAGTGCAATATCAAAACAACAACATGAATGATAAAGCACAATAACAAACATCAAATGTGAATGCTCTGTATCATGCATCAACAAATGCATCATGTCATGACATGTCTCAACAATCACCCTATTATCACGAGCCCCATATGATATGTCTATTCAGCTCAATATGTCAGTGGAACCACATCACATCTTCATATTAGCAGCACATATCATAGTACCATAGTCATATGTGATAATAGCCAGAGCATATACCCAAACCAGGCGTATATCTCTCAAGCCAAAGCATATGTAGTATATCTATCGTGGCAACGATCCCAGCCAAAGCATATACCAATCCTGACATATCTATCAAGGCAATGATCTCACCTAAGCATATACACATATCTATCAAGGCATCCATCCCAATCATATGAAATCCATGTATGTACATGCATATGATACTACCAATCATATGACACAAAACTAACATAAATCATATGATATCAAAACCATAACATCATCATCACATAATATCTATACTCCGTACGTCAACACGTACCTGTACTACGACACAAACGATTTAAATTAGGCGTCACTGGCTAGTTACCTCGTTGTCCCGTCCCTTGAGATGATGCTACAACAATGCCAACAATATATCATGTTATCATAGGCATTAAAATCAAATTCTATAAAAAATAACATTTTTCAACATTCTGGCTCTGGCGATCGATCGCTACTTCTCACCGATCGATCGCTATACTGTTCTGCCCCCTCGCGATCGATCGCCAAAGTTTTCAGTTTCTGGCGATCGATCGCCACATTTTACCGATCGATCGCCACATACATTAACCGCCTTATTTTTGTTCTGGTCGCGGCGATCGATCGCCACATACATTAACCACCTTATTTTTGTTCTGGTCGCTAGCGATCGATCGCCGATGTCCAGAAAACTTAGAACATGGCGATTTTGAGCTTATCTTCCTAGCTCTTCTCCTATAACTCGAATTTAACCATTTCAACATGTTTCTTACAATCTCTAGGAACATATTAACATGTTTCTATCATCATAGAATCCAATTAATAGCATATAACATGATATGATTCTAAGCTTGCATATTTTGGATTTCATTTCACATATCTCCTACACCACTACACAAATCCATCTTAAAAGCATAAATTCCTTACCAAGAGTGTACAATTTCACTTCACACAACTTCCTAGCTCAATTCACAAGTGAATCCCAAGCTCAAACCAAAAAGAACTTGAAAGAGATGGAGAGGAGCTTGTGTAGTGTTTTTGTAGGTGAAAGATGAGAAACTATGTGATTCTCCTCCCTAAATCACTTGATATAAGGTCATTAGCTCCCTAAATCACTTGATATCATGTCATTTGAAATAAATGACATGTGAAGTAACATGTACATGAAGATGAAATCCAAATTCAAATGCAACTCCAATTCAAATTAAATTCACATGCATTTTCAAATGCCTACTAGTTCATGTTGCTTGATATGTTACTATTCAAATCATTGTACACCATGTTTCATTCCTTGCCATATATCATTTCATACATGTATTAATTCATTCTTGGTTCCACTCAAACCCCCATTATCATACCGCCATTTGATATAATTACACCATAATCATATCACACGTGTATAAAACAAATCGAGGCATTACAATTCTCCCCCACTCATTGAATTTCGTCCTCGAAATTGCATATACAAACATAATACATGCATATGAGATATACAAGATAAGAAACATGTATAACTAACATATCAACATACCAGAAAATAAATCCGGATACCGTTGCATCATATGCTGCTCCGTCTCCCACGTTGCCTCTTCGACACCCCTTCTGTCCCACTGTACCTTAACCATAGGAATCACTTTATTACGCAACCAGCATTCAGCTCGATCCAAGATCAAACCGGTCGTTCCTCATACGACACATCTGTATCCAATTGTACCTCAGGTAACTGTAATACATGACTCGGATCTGGTTCATACTTCCTTAACAGTGAAACATGAAAGACATCATGAATACTACTCAAGGCCGGTGGTAGTGCCAATCGATATGCCAACGTACCAATACGTTGCAATACCTCATACGGACCAACGTATCGTGGAGACAATTTTCCACGTTTACCAAACCGTACTACACCTTTAAAAGGTGAGATTTTCAAGAACACACGGTCACCAACTTGAAATTCAAGTGGTCTACGTCGTTTATTGGCATAAGCAGTCTGTCTGTCCTGAGCAACTTTAAGTTTCAATCGAATCATCTTTACTTTTTCTTCCATTTCATGAATCATATCCAGTCCATGTAAGAAAGATTGATCCACATCATCCCAATACAATGGCGATCTACATCGTCGCCCATACAAAGCCTCAAATGGTGCCATCTGTATACTAGACTGATAACTGTTGTTATATGAAAATTCCACTAATGGCAATGACTCTTGCCACGAGTTATCAAACTTTAATACACAGGCACGCAACATATCCTCAAGTGTCTGTATCGTACGCTCTGTTTGTCCATCTGTCCGAGGATGAGATGCTGTACTCAACCGCACTTCTGTTCCCAACGCTGTCTGTAACCCTTCCCAAAAATGAGAAGTAAATCTCGGATCCCTATCCGATACAATGGAAACTGGTATACCATGTAGTCTCACTACATGTTGAATGTACAACTGTGCCATTCTAAGATATGTAAATGTCATACAATATGGTACGAAATGAGATACTTTGGTGAGTCAGTCAACGATCACCCAAATAGCATCGCAACCAGAAGACGTCCGTGGCGAATGAGTCATAAAATCCATCGTGATATGTTCCCGTTTCCACTGAGGAATTTCCAAACTGTGTAATTCACCTCCTGGTTTCTGTCTTTCCGCTTTCACTTGTTGACAGATCAAACACCGCTTCACAAAGCTCAACACATCCTGTTTCATACGTTTCCACCAAAATTGGGTACGTAAATCATGATACATTTTCTTTCCTCCAGGATGTATATTGTATCTACTACAATGAGCACGTTGTAGTAGTTCTTGGCGTAGTCCTAATATCGCAGGTACTACCCAACAAGTCCTGTATTTCAGAATTCCATCATTTGCAAGTACAAACTGCGATGTTTGTCCTTGACTTATCATTTCTTTCCAATGTTGTACCTCATCATCAGTCATTTGTGCCTTTCTGATTTTGTCAAAAATGTCAGGTTCAACCAATAATGTTGATACCCATACTGGCACTGTTTCCACATCAAAATCATAACCCAAAGTACAACAAGAAGTCATCAACGCTGCTAAATGAATCATCTCATCAGCCGTATGATGTACTTTTCGACTCAAGGCATCTGCTGTAAGATTAGCCTTTCCTGGATGATATTCAATCTCACAATCATAATCTTTCAACAGATCCATCCATCTTCTTTGTCTCATATTCAACTCTGCTTGAGTGAATAAAAACTTTAAACTCTTATGATCTGTATATATGGTAAACGATGTACCATATAAATAATGTCGCCATATCTTTAAGGCAAAGACAATGGCAGCTAATTCTAGATCATGTACTGGATATCTCATTTCATGTGGCTTCAATTGTCGTGATGCATAAGCCACTACATGTTTATCCTGCATCAATACACAACCCAAACCTAATAATGATGCATCAGTATATAAGGCAAACCTGTCATGCTCCGATGGAATAATCAAAAACTGGAGCTGTAGTTAATCGATGTTTCAATTCCTGAAAACTACGCTCACATTCCTCCGACCATCAAAACGGTACTCCTTTCTGTGTCAATTGTGTCAATGGTTTGGCAATTGTTGAAAACCCTTCAACAAATCGTCTATAATAACCAGCCAAACCCAAGAAACTACGAATCTCTGGCACAGAAGTAGGTGCTGACCAATTCAACATTGCTTCTACTTTCTTTGGATCAACTGATATACCTTCTTCTGAAATTACATGCCCCAAAAAGCCGACACTAGTCAACCAAAACTCACACTTACTGAGTTTGGCATATAACTGATTTGTCCTCAACAATTGCAATACCATATGCAAATGTTTAACATGTTCTGCATCACTTTGCAAATAGATCAGTATATCTTCGATAAAGACAATGACAAATCGATCAAGGTATTCCTGGAACACACGATTCATTAAACTCATAAAGACAGCGGGAGCATTTGTCACTCCAAATGGCATCACCCGAAACTCATAATGTCCATAACGAGTTCTGAATGCTGTCTTCTGTATATCTCCTTCCCTCACACGTATTTGATGATATCCTGACCTCAAATCAATCTTAGAATAAATTTTTGATCCCTGTAATTGATCAAATAAATCATCAATACGAGGAAGAGGATATTTATTCTTTATTGTTACCTTGTTCAATTGTCGATAGTCAATACACAGTCGCATTGTCCCATCCTTCTTCTTAACAAATAAAACCGGAGCACCCCAAGGCGATACACTAGGACGTATGTACCCCTTGTCCAATAAGTCTTGCAATTGAGTTTTCAATTCTTTCAATTCAGTTGGTGCCATCCGATAAGGAGCTCGTGAAATTACAGAAGTACCAGGTATCAAATCAATACCAAATTCCACTTCTCTACTCGGTGGGAATCCAGGTATCTCATCTGGAAACACATCCGCATATTCTGCAACCACTGGTATCTCCTCCACTTTCCTTTCTCTTTTTTGTTCAGTTACATCAATGGCATAAATCAAATAACCCGCATGTCCACGTTCTAACAAACGCGACATTCGGATTGCTGATATCAAAGGAATCCTTGCCCTCGATCCCTGGCCATAGACGAACCATTGATTTCCAGTATCAGACTGAAATCTCACTATCTTCTGACAACAATCTACAACAGACTGATATTTACTCAACACATCGATTCCAAGGATGCAGTCAAAATCTATCATATCTAACACAATCAAATCAGCTTGTAGTCCATACTCGGTCTCAAACTGAATATCACAATCAGACACACTCTGACAAGCCATCACAGTAGTTCCCATGGGTGTCGAAACATAAAGAGGCATCAACAGTGGAGACGAGCATATATGATACCGGTTGTAATACCCCCGAAATGTTATATGATTATGTGTTACGATGATGAATTACGACGTGTTGAAGAGGGTTGTGGTACTTTAATTGGGGGTTATAATTATGATATGATGATATGGTTTAGGGAGCATGTTAGGTGTTTTTAATTGTTGTATTGATGTAGTAAAATTATAAAATATCAAGGAGAGATATTTTTATACATCGTATGAAATACCGGGACACAATTAAACACCACAAAACCACCCTACATGCAACCACCCTCCCCCCACTTGCATGCAACCCACGCCCCTCCCCTGTTTTTCTGGAAAAATGTTGGCCAAGTTGGCTACTTTTGACTAAGATATTTTGACCTTAGCTCCTCCAACAAATCTTCTTCTTCTTCCCTTCATTTTGTCTGAAATATGAACTGCTATTAGGAAGAAAGTGATCAGAAATTCCTTGTCTTTTCTTGACAAAAATCGAAGAGCAAAAGTGGTGAGGAATCACGCTGGTTCACCAACTTTTTCCGGTTTATGCATGTATGTTCTTCATAGCAGTTTTGTCATGTTAGTGTTAGGTTTGTTGAAACCTTGTTATGAACACTTGTAAGTAATGTTTATGAAGTCCCTAGCATGTTTTGTTAAGTAACTTACATGCTTTATGTATTAGATTTTCGGTTGTAAAAAGGGCTCCTCGGAAATCTGGGCAAGGAAGTGCCCTGTTTGTATGTTGAGTAGGGGTTTTATTATGAAGATTTGAAGCATGCTAGCTTAGGTTATGAGTAAAACTTTGACGTGAATACATACATGGAAGTTTGGTGAAAATACCAGCATATTTGTTTGAGCATGAACTATGGGCTATGTGGTAGTTTCGTTGCTATAAAGATGTATGTTCAAGAATTCTGGGCTGTGTAGTTATGCCCTATTTTTCAGAAAAGTTGATCGAGTACTGATAAAAATGGGTAGTTGTAATGCATGTCGGTTTAAGTTATGAGTGAACCTTTAATTTTAATACATGCATGGAAGTATGATGAAGCTATTGATATGCTTGTTCAGGCATTTTAGGTGTGTTATGAAGTGGGTTGAAGGGTATGAAATGAGGTGTTCGAGATTTCTGGAAAATCTCGCATGATTGGGAACGACCGATCGATCGGTGATGAACACCGATCGATCGGCGCAAATGCCGTAGCAAAAGAATGAAGATGATGAACAGTTAGCGATCGATCGGTAGGGGAGACCGATCGATCGGTAGTCACTGTTCATGTGTTATGAAATTTTTTATTTATTTTTTAGGAAATTGATTACGATTCTCGTATCGGTGCCTAATATTTTATTATGTGGTCGTGTAGAGCCATCCCAGGTACCAGCACATCCAAGGAGATAAAGTCTGTTGACTCCTCCTCCTTTTGAAAAGGTACGTAAGAGACGTACGGGCATCGGACGGTAAAACACATCTTTATACTACGACTATGCTTTTATTGCATGAGTATTCATGATGAAATGATGACGTTTATAAGATGTTTACGATGTATATAAGATGTTTACGATGTTTATAAGATGTTTATATATATTCATATGATGTATTATGTGGTAAGATGCCACGGGATAAGATGCCCATATGGTAAGAGGCCATACGCTGTTATTATGTGGTAAGATGCCACGGGGTAAGATGCCCATATGGTAAGAGGCCATACGATGTTATTATGTGGTAAGATACCACGGGGTAAGATGCCCATATGGTAAGAGGCCATACGATGTTATTATGTGGTAAGATGCCACGGGGTAAGATGCCCCATATGCATGAATATGAATCAGGGACAACAAAAAGAAGTTAATGAATAACCAGCATGTTTACTTAACTAAGATTTCGTACATTTACTGTTATATTTTGTTATGATGCTATAAGATGATGATGCTATAAGATGATGATGCTATAAAATGATGATGCTTATATGATGATATGATGTTATAAGATGATGATATTTATAAGATGATGAATGCTTATATGATGATGATGTTATAAGATGATGATATTTATAAGATGATGAATGCTTATATGATGATGATGTTATAAGATGATGTTATTTATAAGATGATGATGCTTATATGATGATGATGTTATAAGATGATGATATTTATAAGATGATGATTTTAATCATTCATGTCAAGAATTAATGATTTTTATGCATGACTATGAAACAGGGACAACCAAAGAGGGTTAATGCGATTAACCAGGAAGTATACGTTACCAATTATTTTCATGCATTTATTTATATGCCATTGCCTTATGATGTTAAATAACGATGTACATGCTCATGATGGGTTGTTCCTGTAGGTACACTTTTGGACTAAGGGTCGGGTTGAGGCTGTGAACTACGAGGAACACAGGAACGTATAGGATTCAGCTTCTGTTTAGTATCTACTCTAGGAGTAGTATAAATCTAACATGTTAACATTCATTATGGGAATGTAACTAATAAGCTTTGAAGTTTTATTTTGGCCTGTAATCCTGTTAGCTCATGTAACAACCAGAACCCTAAGATGTTATTAATGCATGATTAGTCCTTCTTATGTCTCTAGAACACTGTTAAGGTGGGAAGACCCCACATTAGTGGTATCAGAGCAGTGGTTAGATAACTCGGGAATGAGTGAAGGGTAGCCTTAGCACTGAGTTAGCTAGGTGCTTACTTTTAAACAAGTTTTATATGTATGTTGCATATGAAGTAGAAGATGTTATACTAACATGTTTAATTATCTAACGATGTACTTTATGAACTGCTTTTGGGTGTTGTTGTTAACCCTTGTGTTGCAGCATAGCAGCAAATGCTGAAGTAGGTGATGCAATTTCATACGCACTTCTCCGTCGCCCATGCCTCTTGTAGTCTCGACACCCGCTGAAAGAAGTTTGATCACCGATCAGATTGTTTATGATGGCCTCATTTATTTTGTGGATAATGAGTTAAGATCAGATTTGATTGTGCTGGGAATGACAGACTTCGATTGCATTGTGGGCATCGATGTTCTGAACAGGTATCAGGCAGTCGTGAACTGCAGGCAGAGGACTGTCCGATTCGGGTCTGATATGGGAGTCCAGTGGACATTCTTTGGAGATGGTTCTCGTCCAAAGATTCCGTTGATATCTGCTGTCAAGATGGCACAGTTATTGGAACGAGGCCATACAGGATATCTCATATATGCCGTTGATGTTATGGAAAGGAAATAAGAGTTAAAGGTTGAGGAGGTGCCCGTAGTGGCAGAGTTTTCTGATGTCTTTCCGGAGGAGATGCCCGGATTTCCACCGACGAGAGAGGTCGAGTTTGGTATTAAGTTACTACCAGGAACGTCTACCTTTTCTCGTGCCCCGTATAGAATGGCACCAACAGAGCTAAGGGAGTTAAAGACTCAGTTGCAAGAGCTCCTTGATAAGGGCTACATACGCCCTAGCGTATCGCCCTGGGGCGCGCCTGTCTTATTTATTAAGAAGAAGGATGGATCGATGCGTCTATGCATTGACTATAGGCAACTGATTAAAGCCACAGTAAAGAACAAGTATCTACTTCTGAGGATCGATTACTTGTTTGATCAGTTGCAGGGTACGAGGCTCTACAGTAAGATCGATCTGAGGTCGGGGTACCATCAGATTCGAGTAAGAGAAGATGATGTTCAGAAGACAACTTTCAGGACTAGATATGGGCACCATGAATTCCTAGTCATGCCTTTGGAGTGACGAATGCCCCAGCTGTTGTATGCGCCTGATGAACAATGTGGTGTTCTTATGGCATGTTATATCTAGCAGTGGCATATATGTGGATCCCAGGAAGATTGAAGCTGTGATGGAGTGGGCTGCACCCACTTCTGTACCGGGGATACAGAGTTTTCTCGGTTTGGCAGGGTATTACCGACGTTTCGTCGAGGATTTTTCAAAGATCGCCAAACCCCTGACACAGCTGACTCATAAAGGAGTCCCCCTTCTTTTGGTCTGAGGCTTGTAAGGAAAGTTTCCAAGAACTGAAGCGTCGTTTGACTACAGCGCCGTGTTGGTAATTCCGTCTGAGAATAAGAGGTTCACTTTGTATACGGATGCGTTACTACAGGGTTTGGACTATGTGTTGATGCAAGATAAGCATGTGGTGGCTTATGCATCGAGACAGCTGAAGCCACACAAGGCTAGGTATCCAGTGCATGATTTGGAACTGGCGGCCATCATAATTGCCTTGAAAATTAGAGGCATTACTTGTATGGCACGTCTTTCACTATATATACGGACCATAAGAGCCTGAAGTAGTTATTCACTCAGGCAGAGTTGAATATGAGGCAAAGAAGGTGGATGGATTTACTCAAAGACTATGACTGTGAGATTGAGTACCATCTCGGTAAAGCAAATTTGATAGCAGACGCCTTAAGTCGGAAGGTGAAGAGTACTGCTGAGGATGCTATGTGTTTGTCAGCTTTGATGACTTCTTATTGCCATCTGGGCTATGATTTCGATATAGACACGTCGCCTGTGCGAGTGTCGACCTTCTTGGCTGAGCCAGACATATTTGAGGCGATCAGGAGGGCCCAGAGTCGGATGATGAGGTTCAGAGGTTCAGAGATGGACATCATTGGTACTTCAGGGTCAGCCATCCAAGTTCAGAGTGGCTGAGGATGATTCTTTGAGACTGGGCAACCGATGGGTAGTCCCAGATACACCAGAGTTGCGTAGAGAAATATTGGAGCGAGCTCACAGTAGTCGGTTCAGTATCCACCCAAGGGGAAAGAAGAGGTGCAAAGACCTATGCGGTCAATTCTGGTGGAGACGCATGAAGCGGGAGGTGATCGCTTTTGTTAAAAGATGTTTGATCTGCCAGCAGGTAAAGGCAAAGAGGCAGAGGCCTGGTGGCGAGCTAAAGAGCTTAGAGGTACCTAAATGGAAGTGGGAGCATATATCTATGGACTTCGTGACCCACTTGCCAAGGACGGCCTCGGGATTTGATGCGATCTGGGTGATCGTTGATAGGCTGACGAAGACGGCTCATTTCATCCCTTACAGTATGTCATATACATACTTTAAGATGGCCCAGATGTACATACGGGATGTGGTGAGATTGCATGGTATTCCAGTCTCGATAGTGTGTGATAGAGACCCGAGGTTCACTTCACATTTCTGGGAGGGTCTCCAGACAGCTTTGGGCACAGAGGTGAGACTGAGTACGGCCTATCACCCTCAGACAGACGGCCAAACAGAGCGTACCAGTCAGACGCTCGAGGACATGTTGAGGGCATGTATTTTGGAGTTTGATACTCCGTGGCAGGATTCAGTGCCGCTGGTGGAGTTCTCCTATAATAGCAGTTATCAGGCGAGCATTCAAATGGCTCCTTTTGAAGCTCTGTATGGACAACGATGTAGATCACTGCTATATTGGGAGGACTTGGCTAGTAAAGCGGTCGGAGGACAGGATATGATAAAGGTTATGGAAAGAAAGATTAAGTAGATACGCCAAGAAGATGAAAGCG
Organism: Haberlea rhodopensis; assembly: GCA_907163345.1. Lineage (NCBI taxonomy): Eukaryota > Viridiplantae > Streptophyta > Magnoliopsida > Lamiales > Gesneriaceae > Haberlea > Haberlea rhodopensis. Next base: position 21,939 of record CAJQUN010000470.1, on the reverse strand, counting down.
GCCTAGGATAGGCAAGCTGCCTATGCCAATCTATGCCAATAAGCGGTGATGACCGCTGGGATTCCAATTAGGAGACAAGTCTTCTTGAAAACCTCATCCTCTAGGGGTGTAGTCCGGGTTGGTATGCGGGGGAGATGACCTCCGAGGTGTGTTGGGCCGTATGAAGTTTACAGCGTATCGGTACATTGGCCTACCGTTTGGCTCTACCGCCATCTTTATCTGGCATACATGATGTTTTTTATGTCTCTATGTTACGGAAGTATGAGCCAGACCCGGCTCATGTCTTACAGCCTACTGAAGTTCAGTTAGACTCAGATGTGTCCTACGTGGAACGACCAATCAAGACTCTAGATCAAGAGGATCGCAGATTTCGAAGCAAAGTTATACTGATGGTCAAAGTTCAGTGGGATCGTCGGGGTGTCGAGGAGGCTACGTGGGAGACGGAACGGCATATGGTGTAGCACTATCCAGAACTATTCTCTGGTATGTTTTTATGTTTAGTTCCATTATGATGATGTATGTGGATTTCGAGGACGAAATCTTATAAGTAGTGGAGTAATGTAATACCCCCGAAATGTTATATGATTATGTGCTACGATGATGAATTACGATGTGTTTAAGAGGGTTGTGGTACTTTAATTGGGGGTTATAATTATGATATGATGATATGGTTTAGGGAGCATGTTAGGTGTTTTTAATTGTTGTATTGATGTAGTAAAATTATAAAATATCAAGGGGAGATATTTTTATACATCGTATGAAATACCGGGACACAATTAAACACCACAAAACAACCCTACATGCAACCACCCTCCCCCCACTTGCATGCAACCCACGCCCCTCCCCTGTTTTTCTGGAAAAATGTTGGCTAAGTTGGCTACTTTTGACTCAGATATTTTGACCTTAGATCCTCCAACAAATCTTCTTCTTCTTCCCTTCATTTCGTCTGAAATATGAACTGCTATTAGGAAGAAAGTGATCGGAAATTCCTTGTCTTTTCTTGACAAAAATCGAAGAGCAAAAGTGGTGAGGAATCACGCTGGTTCACCAGCTTTTTCCGTTTTATGCATGTATGTTCTTCATAGCAGTTTTGTCATGTTAGTGTTAGGTTTGTTGAAACCTTGTTATGAACACTTGTAAGTAATGTTTATGAAGTCCCTAGCATGTTTTGTTAAGTAACTTACATGCTTTATGTATTAGATTTTCGGTTGTAAAAAGGGCTCCTCGGAAATCTGGGCAAGGAAGTGCCCTGTTTGTATGTTGAGTAGGGGTTTTATTATGAAAATTTGAAGCATGCTAGCTTAGGTTATGAGTAAAACTTTGACGTGAATACATACATGGAAGTTTGGTGAAAATACCAGCATATTTGTTTGAGCATGAACTATGGGCTATGTGGTAGTTTCGTTGCTATAAAGATGTATGTTCAAGAATTCTGGGCTGTGTAGTTATGCCCTGTTTTTCAGAAAAGTTGATCGAGTACTGATAAAAAGGGGTAGTTGTAATGCATGTCGGTTTAAGTTATGAGTGAACCTTTAATTTTAATACATGCATGGAAGTATGATGAAGCTATTGATATGCTTGTTCATGCATTTTAGGTGTGTTATGAAGTGGGTTGAAGGGTATGAAATGAGGTGTTCGAGATTTCTGGAAAATCTTGCATGATTGGGAACGACCGATCGATCGGTGCAAATGCCGTAGCAAAAGAATGAAAATGATGAACAATTAGCGATCGATCGGTAGGGGAGACCGATCGATCGGTAGTCACTGTTCATGTGTTATAAAATTTTATATTTATTTTTTAGGAAATTGATTACGATTCTCGGATCGGTGCCTAATATTTTATTATGTGGTTGTGTAGAGCCATCCCAGGTACCAGCACAACCAAGGAGATAAAGTCTGTTGACTCCTCCTCCTTTTGAAAAGGTACGTAAGAGACGTACGGCCATCGGACGGTAAAACACATCTTTATACTACGACTATGCTTTTATTGCATGAGTATTCATGATGAAATGATGACGTTTATAAGATGTTTATAAGATGTTTACGAATGTTTATAAGATGTTTATATATATTCATATGATGTATTATGTGGTAAGATGCCACGGGGTAAGATGCCCATATGGTAAGAGGCCATACGATGTTATTATGTGGTAAGATGCCACGGGGTAAGATGCCCATATGGTAAGAGGCCATACGATGTTATTATGTGGTAAGATGCCACGGGGTAAGATGCCCATATGGTAAGAGGTCATACGATGTTATTATGTGGTAAGATGCCACGGGGTAAGATGTCCATATGGTAAGAGGCCATACGATGTTATTATGTCGTAAGATGCTGTGGGGTCCTCTTTACTTAATTCATTATGTATCCAGTTAACATACATATGTGAGTCTGAATTAAGTAAGAACATACACTGATTTAGAGTAATTTACTAGTTAAGTTGTTACAGTACCAATTCCTGAGTATAAAAACCAACTAAATTTGTTTTCTACGTAGACATTGCATGTACAATGAACAACCTAAGCCAGTACAACTCCTATGCAGTGGTTCACCTCGCAGCGGAATAAGACTCACGATTCCCCACGTCTATGCAATCCTACAGAAACATTCACAAAACGTGAGTATAGATAAACAACTATCTCGGTGCAATATCAAAACACAATATCAGTAACAATGATAAAGCACAATAAATCATCTAATGTGAATGTTCTGTCTCATGCATCCACAAATGCACCATGTCATGACATGTCTCAACACATACCCTATTATCATGAGACTAAAATGATATGCCTATTCAGCTCAATATGTCAGTGGAACCACTTCACATCTTCATATTAGCAGTACATATCATAGTACCGTCCTCAAATGATAATAGCCATAGCATATATCCAAAAACCGGCATATATCGCTATATAGCATAACCGAGCATATACCCAAACCAGGCGTATATCTCTCTGTCACATAACCGAGCATATATCCAAACCAGGCATATATCTCTATGTCACATAACCGAGCATATATCCAAACCCGACATATATCTCAAATACATAACCGAGCATATGTGATGACCAGGGATTATAGGCGTTAATCCCGTAGTGTTAATAATCCCTATAGTGGTTTTACGTGGCGATTTGGAGTTTAATCGAGGTGTTGGGCCTTCTGGGCTCGTTTATTTGGGTAGTTGGGATCGTTGGATCCAGAGGTTGAGATTGTATTCTCATTTGGGTGAAAAACCTAAGAGTTGGGTTTTTTATGTGTCTCGTGATCTCGGGTGCTGTGTGAGCACCGGTAGGGGGTTTTGGAGTTACAGAGAGAGTTTTTGAAAACAGATGATTTTTAATGAATCACGATGTAATTGTGGGGCTATTAATTTTTCGGGGTATTTTTGCTATAAATACCAATTGAACCCAAAATTTTAAAAAGAAATTTCATTTCAGCCCCTCATTTTTCTCTCTCCCCGCTCGCGCCCCTTTTCCCGTCTGCACAGCCGCCGCGCGCAAAAGCGGTGCGCCCGCCGCCGTCCGGCCGCCGTTCGGCGCATGCGACCTACCACCGGCTTCGTCTCGTCGAGGCGCAGCTTTCCCCTCCGTCAATTCGAAGTTTCGTCGCGTTTTGAAGTCGGATTTTGGCTGGAGGCGTCGATCCCCAATTTCTAGGGTTCATCTATTTTCGTCCGATTTCTTCCGATTTTCGATTGGGTAACCTCCCTTACCCCTTTTTCGTCATTTTCATGTATTTCCCTGCCATTATTGTGTTCGAATTTGATGAATTTTAAGGGTTCGAATTTAAGGGCTTGTTTGGGTTCGAATTTAAGGGATTGAATTCGAAAATTGGGGGTTTTTGACAAGGGTGTTGCTTCTTGCTATTGATAGCTTAATTCTCATTTTAGATGAATTATGGTATTTAATTGGGTTCGGAATTGTGAGATTAGGGTTCGATTTTTGTAGGGTATTCTTGAACAAATTTCGATATTGTCTCATTTATTTCCCTCCCTGCGTATACCCTGCCCCGGGTCTTTAAAAGGTTAATTGTCGTGTGTTGACAATATTTTGAGGGATATGGATGTGCTTGAGCATAGGTTACATGTTCGTAAATAATTGTGAATTATTTATCGTGTTAGCACATCATTCCTCGGGGCATGGAACTCGAGCAAGGTTTGGCTCGGACTTCGGAGATTTAAGGTACGTGCGACGTACGAGCATTACTATATATGTGAAATGCATAAGGTATTTTTGATTGCATTGAATATTGTGCGTATGGTTATACATATATGTTGATATAGCCAAGGAACGACCAAATCTTGATATCGCCGCTTGTAGCGTGCGTGACACTGGAGTAGGATAACTCTTACAAGATATAAGGGGTACTGGGTTCATATGTATCTATTATAAGACATTTGAGATGTCTAGGGTTGTAGAATCATGTATCTATTATAAGACATTTGAGATGTCTAGGTTGTAGAATCATGTATCTATTATAAGACATTTGAGATGTCTAGGTTCGTAGAATCATGTATTCATTATGAGACATTTGAGATGTCTAGGTTCGTAGAATCACGTATTCATTATAAGACATTTGAGATGTCTAGGTATAATGAAGGATTGGTAAAACAAATGCTAGGCATTTGAGCTATCTGTGATTGATAGCGAGGTTGTGAAATCAGTATTAGATATTGAGATATCTATAATTGCATGTTTAATGAATTTTCAATCACTATCTGTTGATATTCGAGGATTAGGCATGCGATGAGTTAATCAATGTGTTGATTTACTGATTTTTGAGATTTGATGAGTTTTATGATTGTGAGGACAGGGACAGTACACGGAATCCCGGATGAGGTTGCCATCCAGGGAGTATCATTTAAATTCATTAGCATTTACCTTTGTTGTAAATTATGAATTTCATTATTGTGATTATGGGATTTTGTGTATTGGTATGCTCACCCCGTTGGGGGCTGTCTCTGTTGGGACAGGTGAACAGGTACATCGATGGCTGTGGAGCTGAGCTCGAGCTGTTGATTGGAGGTACTCCCAGGATCGTGGTACCAGGGCTTGATGGAGCACGGTATCGTATAGAGTACCTATATATACACCTGAGGATTTATACAGATTCATGATGCTCGCATGTGAGCACGATTTTACTTGTATATGGATTGTATATAAAGGCATGAGCTTTTCTCTCTTTCATTTGAGGTTGCATGCAATTAGAGGTTAATTGCTAAATGATATGAGAGTCATTGGTGTATTATGTGGGTGTTGAAACCCACCGTTGTCGTCATATTGTGGTGTCTTCCCTGGCTGGGAATTTACTTGTATTACTGCATTATGATGAGTATTATGTGTTCCCTGGCCGGGAATTATGTTATGTGTTGTGCTTTTTTGTTTGGGATAGCTCTATTTATGGGGAGACTCTGCCCAAATTTTTATAAAAGTGCACAATGTGAAAAGTGGCACCAAGGGGTTGGTAAACGGCAAACATATGAGTCTTTTATTGTTAGGATGATGATCTTATAACATTGAGTATTAAAGGAAATTTTGTAATTGACATTCAATGGTAAAGTATCATCTGAGCTTCCCGATTGACTTTTTATTGAAAGCATGTGCCACACATAGTGGTTAATACACTAATCAGGGGTTAAGGGCTAAGGGGGGTCCTTACAGCATATACCCAAACCAGGCGTATATCTCACATACATATGATATCCATGAATGTACAGGCATATGATACTACCAATCATATGATAATAACACAACACAATTCATATGATATCAATCTCATAACATCATCACACAATATCTATACTCCGTACGTCAACACGTACCTGTACTGCGACACAAACGAGATAAATTAGGCGTCACTGGCTAAGTGCCTCGTTGTCCTGTCCCCTGAGATGATGCTACAACAATGCCAACAATATATCATGTTATCATAGGCATTAAAATCAAATTCTACAAAAATATAAAATTTTCAACATTCTGCCATCACCGATCGATCGCCCCAAATTCTCGATCGATCGCTGAACTGTTCACTCTTCACCGATCGATCGAACAAAATCACCGATCGATCGCCACATGCTCACCGATCGATCGCCTCAATTCACCGATCGATCGCCTCATGCTCAAACCGCCTTAAAACTTTACTGTTCGCGGCGATCGATCGAGATCACATGCCGATCGAACGGCGCGATCAGAAAAAATGAGAAAATGGCGATTTTGAGCTTATCTTCATGGTACTTCTTACACAACTCATTTCCTATCATGTAACCATGATTCATGCACTCCCTAGTATCATATAAACATGTTCCTAACATCCTAGAATCCAATTCTTGGCAAAGAAACAAGTTATGATTCTAAGCATCAATAATTGATATGCCCTTTCACATAAATCAATACCAAGTACATAATTCAAGTGTAAAACCATGAAATTCTTACCAAAATAGTAAGAAAGCACTTCACACACCTTCCTAGCTCAAGTCACAAGTCAATCCCAAGCTTAAACCACAAGAAAGTTGAAAGAGAGGGAGAGGAGCTTGGTAGAGATTTGTAGGTGTAAATTGGTGTATTATGTGATTCCACTCCCTTAATCCAATTGATATAGATCCTTAGTTCCTTAATTCACATGCTATCATGCCATTTAGGGATAATTACATGTTAAGTAACATGTACATGAAATGAACTCCAAAGTCAAATGCAATTCCAAGTGCAAGTAAATTCACATGCACATGTAATTCCCTTCAAACTCATGTCAAATGCAACTCACATGTACATTTTAATGCACCTTAAAATGTTATATTCTACTATACATGTATTTCTCCATTATTGGTTCCACCCAAACCCCCCATATCATATCGCCACGTGATATAATTACACCATAATCATATCACACGTATATAACATAAATCAAGGCATTACAATTCTCCCCCACTCATTGAATTTCGTCCTCGAAATTGTATATACAAATAGAATACATGCATATGAGATATACAACTCAACAATCCTACGATATGAAAATAGGAAACATGATCATGTATGCAACAGTACCATAAAACTGTAAACTCATACCAGAAAACAAATCCGGATACCGTTGCATCATATGCTGCTCCGTCTCCCACGTTGCCTCTTCGACACCCCTTCTGTCCCACTGTACTTTAACCATAGGAATCACCTTATTACGCAACCTGCGTTCAGCTCGATCCAAGATCATAACCGGTCGTTCCTCATACGACACATCTGTATCCAACTGTACATCAGGTAACTGTAATACATGACTCGGATCTGGTTCATACTTTCTCAACATACTCAATGCCGGAGGTAGTGCCAATCGATATGCCAACGTACCAATACGTTGCAATACCTCATACGGACCAACATACCGTGGAGACAATTTTCCACGCTTACCAAACCGTACTACACCTTTAAAAGGTGAGATTTTCAAGAACACACGGTCACCAACTTGAAATTCAAGTGGTCTACGTCGCTTATTGGCATACGCAACCTGTCTATCCTGAGCAGCTTTAAGTTTCAATCGAATGACCTTTACTTTCTCTTCCATTTCATGAATCATATCTGGTCCAGTTAAGGAAGACTGATCCATATCATCCCAATACAATGGCGATCTACATCATCGCCCATACAAAGCCTCAAATGGTGCCATCTGTATACTAGACTGATAACTGTTGTTATATGAAAATTCCACTAATGGCAATGACTCTTGCCAAGAAGTATCAAACTCTAATACACAGGCACGCAACATATCCTCAAGCGTCTGTATCGTACGCTCTGTTTGTCCATCTGTCTGAGGATGATATGCTGTACTCAACCGCACTTCAGTTCCCAACGCTGTCTGTAACCCTTCCCAGAAATGAGAAGTAAATCTCGGATCCCTATCCGATACAATGGAAACTGGAATACCATGTAATCTCACTACATGTTGAATGTACAACTGTGCCATTCTCAGATATGTAAACGTCATACAATATGGCATAAAATGAGATACTTTGTGAGTCGGTCAACAATCACCCAAATAGCATCGCAACCAAAAGACGTCCGTGGCAAATGAGTCACAAAGTCCATCGTGATATGTTCCCATTTCCACTGAGGAATTTCCAAACTATGTAATTCACCTCCTGGTCTCTGTCTTTCCGCTTTCACTTGTTGACAGATCAAACACCGTTTCACAAAATTCAATACATCCTTTTTCATACGTTTCCACCAAAATTGTGTACGTAGATCATGATACATTTTTTTCCCTCCAGGATGTATACTGTATCTACTACAATGAGCACGTTGTAGTAGTTCTTGGCGTAGTCCTAATGAAGTAGGGTACTACCCAACACTTTCTGTATTTCAACGTTCCATCACTTGTAAGTACAAATTGAGATACTTGTCCTTGACTTATCCTTTCCTTCCATTGTTGTACTTCATCATCAGTCCTTTGTGCCGTTCTGATTTTCTCAAAAATGTCGGGTTCAACCAACAATGTTGATATCCTTACTGGCACTAGTTCCATATCAAAATCATAACCCAAAGTACAACAAGAAGTCATCAATGCGGATAAATGAATCACCTCATCAGCCGTATGATGTACTTTTCGACTCAAGGCATCTGCTGTAAGATTAGCTTTTCCTGGATGATATTCAATCTCACAATCATAATCTTTCAACAGATCCATCCATCTCCTTTGTCTCATATTAACTCCGCTTGAGTGAATAAAAATTTTAGACTCTTATGATCTGTGTATATGGTAAACGACGTACCATATAAATAATGTCGCCATATCTTCAAGGCAAAAACAATGGCAGCCAATTCCAGATCATGTACTGGATATCTCATTTCATGTGGCTTCAACTGTCGTGATGCATAAGCCACTACATGTTTGTCCTGCATCAATACACAACCCAAACCAAGTAAAGATGCATCAGTATATACTGCAAACCTGTCATGCTCAGATGGAATGATCAAGACTGGAGCTGTAGTCAATCGATGTTTTAATTCCTGAAAACTACGTTCACAAGCCTCTGACCATTGAAATGCTACTCCCTTTGTGTCAAATGTGTCAATGGTTTGGCGATCGCTTGAAAATCCTTCAACGAACTGTCTATAATATCCATCCAAACCTAAGAAACTACGAATCTCTGGCACAGAATTAGGTGCTGACCAATTCAACACTGCTTCCACTTTCTTTGGATCGACTGATATACCTTCTTCTGAAATAACATGTCCTAAAAAGCCGACACTAGTCAACCAAAACTCACACTTACTGAGTTTGGCATACAACTGATGTGTCCTCAACAATTGCAATACCATATGCAAATGTTGAACATGTTCTGCATCACTCCGTGAATAGATCAGTATATCATCGATAAAGACCAATGACAAATCGATCAAGGTAGTCCTGAAACACACGGTTCATTAAACTCATAAAGACAGCTGGAGCATTTGTCACTCCAAATGGCATTACCAGAAACTCATAATGTCCATAACGAGTTCTGAATGCTGTCTTCTGTACATCTCCTTCCCTCACACGTATTTGATGATATCCGGACCTCAAATCAATCTTAGAATAATCCTTGATCCCTGCAACTGATCAAACAAATCATCAATACGCGGAAGAGGATATTTATTCTTTATGGTTACCTTGTTCAACTATCTATAATCAATACACAATCTCATTGTCCCATCCTTCTTCTTCACAAATAAAACCGGAGCACCCCAAGGCGATACACTAGGACGTATGTACCCCTTGTCCAATAAATCTTGCAATTGAGTTTCAACTCTATCAATTCAGTTGGTGCCATCCGATAAGGAGCCCGTGAAATTGGCAGAAGTACCAGGTATCAGTCAATACCAAATTCCACTTCTCGATTCGGTGGGAATCCAGGTATCTCATCCGGAAATACATCCGCATATTCTGCAACCACTGGTATCTCCTCCACTTTCCTTTCTAGTTTCGGTCTGTGATATCAAGGGCATAAATCAAATAACCCGCATGTCCACGCTCTAACAAACGCGACATTCGGATTGCTGATATCAAAGGAATCCTTGCCCTCGATCCCTGGCCATAAAATAACCATTGATTGCCAGTATCAGACTGAAATTTCACTATCTTCTGACTACAATCCACAACAGAGTGATATTTACTCAACACATCAATTCCAAGGATGCATCAAAATCTGACATGTCTAACACAATCAACTCAGCTTGAAAGCCATAGTCAGACTCAAACTGAATAGTACAATCAGACACACTCTGACAAGTCATCACAGTAGTTCCCATGGGTGTCGAAACATAAGAGAGCTACAACAGTGGAGATGAGCAGATATGATACCGATCAATAAATGTTTGTGCAATAAAAGAATGTGAGCACCAGTATCAATCAACAGTAAAGCAGGATAAGTTAATAAGTACACTTACCTGCTATCACAGTATCAGGAGCTGCCTCTGCTTCCTCTCTATTAAGTGCATACACCTGAGCCTGAGGTGTTCCTGTCCTCTGTCCTCCACCAGACTGTGGTACACCCTGTGGTCTCTGTTGTACTGTAGTCTCTGAAATGGGTCCTCTCCTCTGTTGTCCACCCACTTGAGTACAATCACGGATCACATGTCCGGGCCTCCCACAACGAAAACAAACTACTGGATTGAATTGAGGACAATCTCGTTTCAAATGTGGTCCACCACATTAAAGCATTGCACACCACTGCCACTACTACTACCTTGGAACTGTCCCTTAGATTTGCGATCACCCCCTTTTTGTGATCCAAAACGTTTCCCACTAAACCTAGATGAAGATGCACCACCTCGTGATGATTTAAATGGTTCTCTCTAGGTCTCATACTGTCAGATGTCGTGGTTGGGCTTGTCCAACATCCTTGTATACCCCTACAGCAATATCAATCATCTCGGCTCTAGTCAAACGCTTCTTCATAAGATGTAGGGTTATTAGACAATTACCCTATCAAATAATTCAGGCCTCAATCCTTTCACAAACTGTCTAATCTTTGCCTTTGTGTTGACAGCGATATGTGGCACATACCGAGCAAGAAGAATAATGCACAGCATAGTCAGATACTGTCATTACTCCCTGTCCTCAAACTTGTAAATTCATCCTCTTTCCTCTGCCTTGCAGCAACAGAGAAATAATGCTCCAGAAACTTTGTTCTAAACACATCCCAGTTAACTGTATGTCCTTGAGCCCTCAACCAAGTACTGTGGACTTCCACCACATCATAGATTTCTTGGCTAACTGGAATTCAGCTAAACGTAACCAAGCAGTCTTGGCACACGGTGCTGACACAAAGATCTGTTCCACACGTCTAGCCACTCCTCTGCCAGTTCTCCTGATTCAGTCCCCTCAAACCTGGGTGGCTGATAACTCAAAAAACTGCGTCAAAGTCAATTCTCCAGGCAACAGTACCTGTTCCACTGGCCCTTGCTCAATCGGTGGGTGGTGGCACAGGCACCATTCGCACACTAGTCATTGCCACTCATGGCATCCCAAACATCCTCATGGGTACTCTGTCTGTCATAACTGTATAACAAGGGTTAACAATAACATTCACAAGTATATAACATGTTAGAATAACATCATATTCTAAAATCCAACATGCTATACCATTCTCAAAGTGTTTAGGTAACTCCCTAATACACTTCCTCTACCCATGTTCCACCCCGTTCTCGAACCAACTGCTCTGATACCACTAATGTGGGGTCCTCTTTACTTAATTCATTATGTATATAGTTAACATACATATGTGAGTCTGAATTAAGTAAGAACATACACTGATTTATGAGTATTTACTAGTTAAAGTTGTTACTAGACCAATTCCTGAGTATAAAAACCAACTAAATTTGTTTTCTACATAGACATTACATGTACAATGACAACTATGCCAGTACAACTCCTATGCAGTAGTTCACCTCGCAGCGGAATAAGACTCACGATTCCCCACGTCTATGCAATCCTACAGAAACATTCACAAAACGTGAGTATAGATAAACAACTATCTCGGTGCAATATCAAAACACAATATCAGTAACAATGATAAAGCACAATAAATCTCTAATGTGAATGTTCTGTCTCATGCATCCACAAATGCACCATGTCATGACATGTCTCAACACATACCCTATTATCATGAGACTAAAATGATATGCCTATTCAGCTCAATATGTCAGTGGAACCACTTCACATCTTCATATTAGCAGTACATATCATAGTACCGTCCCTCAAATGATAATAGGCCATAGCATATATCCAAAAAACCGGCATATATCGCTATATAGCATAACCGAACATATACCCAAACCAGGCGTATATCTCTCTGTCACATAACCGAGCATATATCCAAACCAGGCATATATCACTATGTCACATAACCGAGCATATATCCAAACCAGGCATATATCTCAAATACATAACCGAGCATATACCCAAACCAGGCGTATATCTCACATACATATGATATCCATGGAATGTACATGCATATGATACTACCAATCATATGATAATAAACACAACACAATTCATATGAGATCAATCTCTAACATCATCACACAATATCTATACTCCGTACGTCAACACGTACCTGTACTGCGACCACAAACGAGATAAATTAGGCGTCACTGGCTAAGTGCCTCGTTGTCCTGTCCCCTGAGATGATGCTACAACAATGCCAACAATATATCATGTTATCATAGGCATTAAAATCAAATTCTACAAAAAATATAAAATTTTCAACATTCTGCCATCACCGATCGATCGCCCCAATTCTCGATCTATCGCTGAACTGTTCACTCTTCACCGATAGATCGAACAAAATCACCGATCGATCGCCACATGCTCACCGATCGATCGCCTCAATTCACCGATCGATCGCCTCATGCTCAAACCGCCTTAAAAACTTTACTGTTCGCAGGGCGATTTGATCGAGATCACATGCCGATCATTCGTCGCGATCAGAAAAAATGAGAAAATGGCGATTTTGAGTTATCTTCATGGTACTTCTTACACAACTCATTTCCTATCATGTAACCAGATTTCATAGCACTCCCTAGTATCATATAAACATGTTCCTAACATCCTAGAATCCAATCGTGGCAAAGAAACAAGTTATGATTCTAAGCATCAATAATTGATATGCCCTTTTCACATAAATCAATACCAAGTACATAATTCAAGTGTAAAACCATGAAATTCTTACCAAAATAGTAAAGAAAGCATTCACACACCTTCCTAGCTCAAGTCACAAGTCAATCCCAAGCTTAAACCACAAGAAAGTTGAAAGAGAGGGAGAGGAGCTTGGTAGAGATTTGTAGGTGTAAATTGGTGTATTATGTGATTCCACTCCCTTAATCCAATTGATAAAGATCCTTAGTTACTTAATTCACTTGCTATCATGCCATTTAGGGATAATTACATGTTAAGTAACATGTACATGAAATGAACTTGAAAAGTCAAATGCAATTCCAAGTGCAAGTAAATTCACATGCACATGTAATTCCCTTCAAACTCATGTCAAATGCAACTCACATGTACATTTTAATGCACCTTAAAATGTTATATTCTACTATACATGTATTTCTTCATTATTGGTTCCACCCGAACCCCCCATATCATAGCCACGTGATATAATTACACCATAATCATATCACACGTATATAACATAAATCGAGGCATTACAGATGCCACGGGGTAAGATGCCCCATATGCATGAATATGAATCAGGGACAACAAAAGAAGTTAATGAATAACCAGCATGTTTACTTAACTAGGATTTCGTACATTTACTGTTATATTTTGTTATGATGCTATAAGATGATGATGCTATAAGATGATGATAGTTATAAGATGATGATGCTATAAGATGATGATGCTATAAAATGATGATGCTTATATGATGATGATGTTATAAGATGATGATTTTTAAGATGATGAATGCTTATATGATGATGATGTTATAAGATGATGATATTTATAAGATGATGATGCTTATGATGATGATGATGTTATAAGAAGATGATATTTATAAGATGATGATTTTAATCATTCATGTCAAGAATTAATGATTTTTATGCATGGCTATGAAACATGGACAACCAAAGAGGGTTAATGCGATTAACCAGGAAGTATACGTTACCAATATTTTCATGCATTTATTTAATGCCATTGCCTTATGAGTTAAATAACGATGTACATGCTCATGATGGGATGTTCCTGTAGGTACACTTTTGGACTAAGGGTCGGGTTGAGGCAGTGAGCTACGAGGAACACAGGAACGTATAGGATTCAGTTTCTGTTTAGTATCTACTCTAGGAGTAGTATAAATCTAACATGTTAACATTCATTATGGGAATGTAACTAATAAGCTTTGAAGTTTTATTTTGGCCTGTAATCCTGTTAGCTCATGTAACAACCAGAACCCTAAGATGTTATTAATGCATGATTAGTCCTTCTTATGTCTTTAGAACACTGTTAAGGTGGGAAGACCCCACACCGGTGATTAAAATTTTGTGCAACAAAATAATATGATGCACCAGTATCAATCAAAAGTAAAGCTGGATAAGTAATCAAAGTACACTTACCCGCTATCACCAGCATCAGGAGCTGCCTCTGCTTCCTCCCTGTTCAATGCATACACTTGAGCCTGAGGTAGTCATGTCCTCTGTCCTCCACCAGACTGTGGTTGTAGGGTCTTCCTACCTTAAGATCATTTAGTACACATAAATTGGATAAAACATGCATCATAACCTCTTAAGGGTTCCGGTTGCAGCTTGAGCTAAGTAGATTACAGGCCAAAATAAAGTTTCCAAAAGCTATTTAATTACATTCCCAATAAAGAATGTTAAAGCTATAGATTTACACTACTCCTAGAGTAGAGACTATCAAAATCCTGCATTCTACATTCATCATGCTCCCTTTAGCTCACTTCCTCAACCCGACCCTAGGCCCTTGGTCCAAAAGTGTACCTACAGGGATAACACATCGTGAGCATACACATATTTACTTAACATTATATAAAAGCATACAATAATGCATAACATCTTAGTTAAGTAAAGGTTATTGGTCGTCCTTCGACTTCCTTGTTATCCCTGACTCTTATTCACATATTAGGGCGTCTTACCCCATTGTATGGCATCTTACCATATCATCATCATCGTGTGGCATCTTACCACGTGGGGTCTTACCCAATCATATGGCGTCTTACCATATCATAACATTGCGTGGCATCTTACCACGTGGGCATCTTACCCACTCGTATACTTTGGGGGGGGCATCTTACCACATGGGCGTCTTACCCAATCATACACGTCGTATGACCTTATCATAAACTTTGTCATTATAGACGTCCTCATAAACATCATTATCATAAACATCATCATAAACATCATCATCGTAACATCATCGTAAGCATCATCATCGTAACATCATCATAAACATCATCATCGTAACATCATCATAAGCATCATCATCATAAATATCATCATAGACATCGTCATCATAAATATCATCATCATAACATCATTTAAACATCATCATAATATGTAAGGGTATGGTTTACCGTCCGATGCTCGTACGTCTCTTACGTACCTTAATTCCAAAAGAAGGAGAAATTGTAGACTTTATCTCCTTGAAGTCGTGGGTACCTGGGACGGTTCTACATAACCATACAAATTGATATTAGAAGCTAAACAAAGCCCAATACCAAAAATTCAACAAAAATCAACATTTTTCATCTTTTGAACAGTGGCGATCGATAGCTCAAAACGAGGCGATCGATCGCCTGATTTTTCACTTAGCGGCGATCGATCGCTCAAATGAGGCGATCGATCGCCTGATGCTTATGGCTACTGGACGTTGGCGATCGATCGCGCCATTTGAGGCGATCGATCGCCTAAGCTCTTCTTCGCGCACTGCTTCTCGGGGATCGATCGCTGCTTTTGTAGCGATCGATCGCCACTTACAGTGGCCGCGATTTCACCATTTCCATGGCATTTTGCAAGCTCATCTTCAACCCTTTCAACACCAAACTTCCCAACAACAACAATAACATCATAACCCACTAAAACCCACATAAAACACTTCAAAAATCATACCCCAACCATAAACAACACATACCCAAACAAACCCACATAAACATCAAAAACTTAACCCATTTCAACACCAAACATCATAAAACTTAAAGGAATGGTCATACCTCTTGTAGGCTCCAAATCCTAGCAAAGATCACACAAACAAAGTTTTTGTGGAACTTTTCTTCTCCTCTTTTGGTGGAACTCGAAAATGGATAGGGTTTGGGGTTTGGGAAGTGATTTGGGGATTTTAAATAAAGTGAAGGGTAAAGGGGGTTAAAAAGTGATGGATTTAAGAAGGGGGGTTTATTTAACTTAATTAAAATTGTACCCCAAACTTAACATGATGTATAAAATGCTCCAACATAGTATTTTAAAAGCATTTTACATAAATGCTCCAAACTTCATCTAAAATCACATCCTCCTCATATTTAATAATTAACACAATTAAATCATGTTAACACCTTAATACCCAACACATAAATCCATCAACACATGCTACATCATATAACATAATTAATGCCTTACTTGCAATTAATTAATTTCGGGGCATCACATTACTCCCCTACTTACAAGATTTCGTCCTCGAAATCGCATGCACTTACCCAAAAGAAACTAAACATAAATCATACCAGAAAATAGTTCGGGGTAATGCTGCATCATATGCCGCTCCGTCTCCCACGTAGCCTCCTCGACACCCCGACGATCCCACTGAACTTTGACCATCGGTATAACTTTGCTTCGTAGTCTGCGATCCTCACGATCCAGAATCCTGACCGGTCGTTCAACGTAGGATACATCTGAGTCTAACTGCACTTCAGTAGGCTGTAAAACATGAGACGGGTCTGGCTCATACTTCCGTAGCATAGAAACATGGAAAACATCATGAATCCCAGATAAAGACGGCGGTAGAGCCAATCGATAAGCCAAAGTGCCGATACGCTGTAACACCTCATACGGCCCAACATACCTCGGGATAACTTCCCCGCATACCAAAACGAACAACGCCCCTGAAGGGTGAGATTTTCAAGAAGACCTTGTCTCCCACTTGAAATTCTAGCGGCCGTCGCCGCTTATTTGCATAGGCTGCTTGCCTATCTTGGGCCGCTTTCATCTTTAAGCGTATCATCTAATCTTTTCCTCCATGTCCTTAATCATATCCGGTCCTCCGACCGTTTTACTCGTCAAGTCCTCCCAATACAGCGGTGACCTACATCGTCGTCCGTAAAGAGCTTCAAAAGGGGCCATTTGATGCTCGCCTGATAGCTGTTATTGTATGAGAACTCTACCAGTGGTATAGATTCTTGCCACGAGTATCAAACTCCAAAACACATGCCCTCAGCATATCTAAAAGCGTCTGTATAGTGCGCTCCGTTTGGCCATCAGTCTGAGGGTGATAAGCTGTACTTAGTCTCACCTCGGTGCCAAAGCTGTCTGGAGACCCTCCCAAAAGTGAGAAGTAAACCTTGGGTCTCTGTCAGACACGATCGAGACTGGAACTCCATGTAACCTCACTACATCCCGTACATACAATTGGGCCATCTTTAGATACGTGAAAGTCATACTGTAAGGGATGAAATGAGCCACCTTCGTCAGCCTATCCACGATCACCCAGATCGCATCAAATCCAGAGGCCGACCTTGGCAAGTGGGTCACGATATCCATAGATATATGCTCCCACTTCCACTTAGGTACCTCCAAGCTCTTCAGCTCGCCACCAGGCCTCTGTCTTTCTGCCTTTACTTGTTGGCAGATTAAACATCTCTTAACAAAACTGATCACATCACGCTTGCGTCTCCACCAGAATTGACTACTCAGGTCCTTATACATCTTCTTCCTCCTGGGTGAATACTGAACCGACTACTGTGAGCCCGTTCTAAGATTCCTTACGTAACTCTGGTGTATCTGGGACTACCCATCGGTCGCCCAGTCTTAATGAATCATCTTCAGCCACTCTAAACTTTGTTGGCTGGCCTCGAAGTGCTATCGATGACCATCTCTGCACTTCATCATCCGACCTCTGGGCTTTCCTGATAGCCTCAAATACGTCTGGCGGCCAATAAGGTCGACACTCGCACCGGCGACGTGTCCACATCGAAGTCATAGCCCAGATGGCAATAGGAAGTCATCAAAGCTGATAAACACATAACATCCTCAGCAGTGCTCTTCACCTTCCGACTTAAGGCGTCTGCTATTAAATTTGCTTTAACAGGATGGTACTCAATTTCACAGTCATAATCCTTGAGCAAATCCATCCATCTTCTTTGACGCAATGTTCAGTTCAGCCTGAGTGAATAGAAACTTTAGGCTCTTATGTCCGTAAAATGGTAAACGTAGTACCATAAAGATAATGACGCCAAATCTTTAAGGCGAAAAATGATAGCCGCCAGTTCCAGATCATGGACTGGGTATCTGGTCTCATGAGGCTTCAACTGTCTCGAAGCATAGGCACCACTTGTCTGTCTTGCATCAATACGCAGCCCAAACCCCTGCAATGATGCATCCGTGTACAAGGCAAACCTCTTATCCTCAGACGGAATCACCAATACTGGCGCTGTCGTCAAACGACGCTTCAATCCTTGGAAGCTTTCCTCACAAGCTTCGGACCAAAAGAATGGGACTCCTTTCTGAGTCAGCTGTGTCAATGCTTAGCGATCTTAGAAAAACCCTCGAAAAAACGTCGGTAATAACCTGCTAAGCCAAGAAAACTCCGTATCTCGGGTACAGAAGTGGGTGCTGCCCACTCCATCACAGCTTCAATCTTCCTGGGATCCACAGATATCCCTTGGCTAGATATGACATGGCCTAGGAATACCACGCTGTCCAACCAGAACTCGCACTTGCTAAGCTTTGCATATAACTGATGATCCCTGAGGATATGAAGTACTGTCCTCAAGTGCCGTACATAATCTCTTCGGTCCGAGAGTAGATGAGTATATCGTCAATGAAAACTATGACGAATTGGTCCAAAAATGGCTGGAACACCTTGTTCATCAAACTCATGAAAACAGCCGGGGCATTGTCACCCCAAAAGGCATGACTAGGAATTCATAGTGCCCATACCTCGTCCTGAAGGCTGTCTTCTGAACATCCTCTTCTCTTACTCGAATCTGATGGTACCCCGACCTCAGATCGATCTTACTGTAGAGCCTCGTACCCTGCAACTGATCAAACAAATCATCGATCCTCGGGAGTGGGTACTTATTCTTCACTGTAGCTTTGTTCAGTTGTCTGTAATCGATGCACAAACGCATCGAACCATCTTTCTTTTTCACAAATAAAACTGGTGCTCCCCAGGGCGATACGCTAGGGCGTATATAGCCCTTATCAAGGAGCTCTTGCAACTGAATCTTTAATTCCCTTAGCTCCGCTGGTGCCATCCTATAAGGGGCACGAGAAATGGCAGACGTCCCCGGTAATAATTCAATCCAAACTCGACCTCTCTCGTTGGCGGGAATCTGGGAATCTCCTCCGGAAAGACATCGGGACATTCCGCCACTACGGGCACATCCTCAACTTTTACTTCTTCTTTCTTTTCCGTAACATCAACGGCATATATGAGATATCCTGTGTGGCCTCTTTCCAATAACTGTGCCATCTTGACAGCAGATATCAATGGAATCTTTGAGCGAGAACCATCCCCATAGAACGTCCATGGAATTCCCATATCGGATTTGAACCGTACTGTCCTCTGCCTGCAGTTCACAACTGCCTGATACCTGTTCAGAACGTCGATGCCCATAATGCAGTCAAATCTGACATTCCCAGAACAATCAAATCTGACCTTAGTTCTTTATCCTCAAAATAAATGAGGCCATTGTAGACGATCCGATCGGTAATCATACTTCTTCCAGCGGGGGGTCGAGACTATAAGAGGCGGGTGGGCGACGGGGAAGTGCATATGTGGTGTCTTTCCACAAAACTTGTTGACACAAAAGAGTGTGACGCACCTGTGTCGATCAATATAAAAGCAGGGTGCGTAAATAAAAGACACGTACCCGCTATAACCTCCTCGGAGCCGCTGAAGCTTGCTCCCTTGTCAATGCATAGACTTGTCCTTGAGGTGGCCCCATGGGCTGACCTCCATGCTGACGCGGCACAAATGGGGGTCTGTGCTGCGCTGTCCTATCCGCAGGCCTCCCCGCAGAACCCTGTTGACTTCCCCTGTTGGGACACTGTCTAGCAAAGTGGCCCTTGTCGCCACAAACATAGCACCCTATACAATCCTTCGTCAGATGTGGTTGCCCACAAAGAGTGCATTGGATCTTCCCAGATCTGTCTCCCTGAGACTGCCCCCTTCCAGATGGGGCATCACTCCTTCGGTTCCCCTTCCATCTATTGCCAGACCTCTTACCACTGAACCTTGACGCCGATGAGTTCCCCCTTGACTTGAACTGATCATTCCTTGGCTTCAAATTATCCGGGGTGGATTTCTGAGAGGGTGGCGGTGGTACAACATCAGGGTATGCACCCACTCCTAGTTCGGCCAGCTCGGCACGTGAGAGTGCATCGTCAAAGCAAGTAGGGCCATAAGTGATCACCCTATCGTATAGCTCCGTCCTCAATCCTTTCATGAAATTCCTCATCTTTGCTTGTGTGCTCGTGGCAATGTGAGGCACATATCTGAGCAAGGAGCAAAACTGAAGAGCATAATCTGACACTGACATATTACCTTGCTTGAGGTGAGTGAATTCATCTTCCTTAGCCTGTCGTGCTGCAGCCGAGAAATAACGGTTCAGAAAGCGAGTTCGAAACATTTTCCAGTTAACTTCATGACCTTGAGCCTCTTGCTCTACCACAGTGGTCTTCCACCACATCAGCGCCTTCTTGGCCAACTGGAACTCTGCTAACCGTATCCATGCTGTCTTCGCACATGGGCTGCCACAAAGATCTGCTCTATTCTTTCAACCATTCCTCAGCTCGTTCCCCAGTTTCGGTTCCTTCAAAGGTTGGGGGTCGGTAAGCAAGAAACTGAGTTAAGCTTAGCTCCCCTGGCAACAACTGTTGTTCGGCCGGTTCATCATCAAAAGCTGGCGGGGGGGGGGGATTCGCCCCGCGCTTGCATTGACGCTCACTGCGTCACCTACCTCACGTTTGCTGCCATACTGCAACACAAGGATTAACAACAAGATCCAAAAGCAGTTCGTATAATACTTTGTTAGATAAACAAAACATGTTAGCATAACATCATATACTCATATGCAACTTATGCACAAAACATGTTCGAAAGTAAGCACCTAGCTAACTTATTGCTAAGGCTACCCTTCACTCATTCCCGGGTTATCTAACCACTGCTCTGATACCACTAATGTAGGGTCTTCCTACCTTAGATCATTTAGTACACATAAATTGGATAAAACATGCATTCATAACCTCTTAAGGGTTCCGGTTGCAGCTTGAGCTAAGTAGATTACAGGCCAAAATAAAGTTTCCAAAAGCTATTTAATTACATTCCCAATAAAGAATGTTAAAGCTATAGATTTACACTACTCTTAGAGTAGAGACTATCAAAATCCTGCATTCTACATTCATCATGCTCCCTTTAGCTCACTTCCTCAACCCGACCCTAGGCCCTTGGTCCAAAAGTGTACCTACAGGGATAACACATCGTGAGCATACACATATTTACTTAACATTATATAAAAGCATACAATAATGCATAAATCTTAGTTAATTAAAGGTATTGGTCGTCCTTCGACTTCCTTGTTATCCCTGACTCTTATTCACATATAGGCGTCTTACCCCATTGTATGGCACTACCATATATCATCATCGCTGTGGCATCTTACAACGGGGCGGTCTTACCCAATCATATGGGTCTTACCATATCATAAACATGTGTGGCATCTACCACGTGGGCATATTACCCAC